>JAJEKV010000002.1:960163-1373344 GCA_021234155.1 Isoetes taiwanensis | reverse complement strand
TCAGTTACGTATTGCTTATGAGAACCTGGCCTTTGTTACACGAATGTGTATTTATCCTGGGAAGCATGTGCAAAGTTCCTTGTAGGTTCATGTAATTCCATTATCAACAATTATTTTCACGATGCTATAAAATGCATAAGGATGTTGGATGTACTACTAATGCTTGGTGGTCGTATCTTATGGGCACTAGAACTTGTAGAGTTTCCTCCAACCTTAGCTTTCCACCCAACCCTTGGGACTAAAGCCATCATTTTTATTCAACACTCTTAAAATAATAAATATTATATTCTAAACAATAAATATTATTTATTGGAACAAAATCAGTACCACATTTACTCATACGTATTAGCAAACTCAAAGTTTTGATGAGATATATCAAGCACCCATTTTAATAAACAAGCTTAGGACTAACCTTAGAAATTTCGAGAAAAGCAAACTTAGCACCGCAATACCTATAGGTACAAAATGAAAGGACAAATGAGGCTAAAAGGGATGTCGAAATAGAAGATGCCAATTCCAGTATCATGAAATACATTGGCCTTGAAATTTAAATGTATGCTTGATCAACGAGCTAATGTTACAAGGGCCCCTGCTGGCCTGGCCCTCCAAAAATAAATTATTAACTTCCATCTTAAAAAAATTGAAGAATAACTGAGTAATTTTGCTTCCCAAAGTCTTTCAGAATTAGTCTCCATCCTTGTATAACCTTCGGCTAAATTGGATATTCTCTTTCTTGGTGTTTTAAAAGCAACTATATCTTACATGTCACCATTCACTTTCCTAATCACGTTGTCTTCTAGTTTTGAATGAAGATGTCTCTATATCCATAGCCTCTATTTGTGCCATGTGACACCTCGAATACTAAGAACATGCTATTACGAAAGGGGACACTGAACATTCACCTTGATGAAGTGAATTTGAGAAGATTCCTCTCGTCATCGGGTCAAAGCCTCCAAGCCGTAGTGTTTAGTGCGCTTAAGATCGCTTTCTTCCTAACCAGCTCTTCTCTGATCATCCATAATAATTACATCATCATTTGTATAACACCAACAAAATGGATGAGCAGATGGAAACCAGGAAGTTATAGACAATCCTTGTTCCCTCCCGACGCTCTCCAAACATATTGAGCAGCTGGCACCAAATTAGGGGTGCACTAAGAATGCCCATTTGCCTTTGCCCATGTGATCTTCTTCATCAATGTCATCTACGTGGATATGACATGGGGAATCTGTGATATCCATCATCATGCCACGTTGCACCGTTGTTTCTGTCCCAAAAGCCTAAGAACTCCTAAGTCGTTTAGCTGTCACTCCACTCAAAGAACATGGAACTGTGCACTCTTCTTCATCTTGCACTTGAGTAATACCAATATCTCATCCGATGATTTCAAAGAATTCTTCAGCGGCCTCCTTACGAAGACATCGAAAAATTTCAGCTTAGACGCCTCTGGTTTTGCTCCCTCATCCCATATGTTGTTGAGTTAAAGAAGGTCAAGTTTCGAAGTCCTTAAAACTAGAGTTGAAAATGATGATCGTTCCACCCAACAAGTTAGTTTTGATGTTACTTTTGAATCATCATATCAAGGCATGTTTTACTCCAAGAAAAGGTCCACAAGTTCTTGCATTCTTACCACGACTGGAGATGACCTCCCCGAGCCACTGCAGCCTGCAGATCGAAACCAGCTGGCCAAAAGCACAACCATCTCACCCATGGGAGGGTACAACCGAACATCTAATGGGCCCTCCTCCAGAAACCAGCAATGGTTTGAAGCTTTGTCCAATGGAGATCTAAATGGAAACCTGGTCTGATCCGGTACACACGTTGATTACACCCTGCAGATACATTCTTTCTTCCAACCGGTGATGCCATCAATGCTTAGAAGTGCAGAATCTGTCAAGAACAGCTTTTCAAAGTAGTTGTTCGTTCAGCACAGGTGCCCAGAGCGCCCCCACAAGTGCCCACCCATGGCCCCGACTGGCTCTAATGCTGTCCTGTGGCAATCTTGCTCAAAAATGCGTATGAATAGCTGCTACGGGCTTTGTTAATTAGGTCCGTCATACCCTCCTGATATTTGTGACTTTTGATCCAGATCGTTGCCTCTTCCTATCAGAAGAAAATGATACGCCAAAATCTTGAAAATGCCAAACTATCAGCAGCACAGCTGTCTTCTCAAAATAGTTGTGTTCTCTTCCAAAATAAGCTTTTGAGAAAATGCCATACAACATGAAGCGCTGTAATTACCATTTTGATTTCATCTGCATTTGCATTTACTTTAGCCAAGCCTTTGCTCAATTAATAGCCCCTGCTCTTCGTCCAAAGTTAACCCGTACCACCGTTTTCAGTCTCACTGTAGCCACATGCCCAGCAATAAACCATTGTTCTCGTGACTTAAGAGAAGAAACCCCGATTAGACAGAGCAATGACAACAATCCGCCAGAACCTTTGCATGGACACGAAGAGCAATGAAGCAGAAAAGTCCACAATATGTTATTTGATGTTTTGAACTATATTTCGCACACAGTTCAAACATCCAAAGATATTTGGTTTCTGCATTCTCATCCAAACACTGGAGACCAGGAGATAAGACTATCGGCATCCCATCCAATGACACATCTCACTGCTACCAAAGGTAAACCTTTATAAACGTAATCTTCCATACAGTAATCTCAGTATTTCTTGGGCGTGCTGGATTCTGTCTAGATACAAAAAGGAAAAACCAGTAACATATTTCAAGTGAACTTGAAGTTAAATATAGAATTCACCGTTCGCTTGGACAAAGACTGCTATTTAAGGGATAGGGTCAGAAGCCCATGATGAAAGGTTGTCAGAATCTTCAACACGTGGGAATACAACAGATCCATCAGGCTGATCCTGTCCAGCCCCTGCATGAGCTGAACTCAGCAGAAATGCCTGGTCGATCAGTTCAACCTAGTTATAGTAAAAAGAATACCTGGGATTAAATACAGATCATATCCCTAATCTATTTGAGGTTGTGTTTGTGGATTTGCACTGGTGCTGGGGGAAGAAGGAATAAGTGCAGTCAAATACAGAAACCAATCGGAACTTATTACCAAATTAAAAGGCCTTTCATCTGGCGTCTACTAGATTTCAGTGCTGATTTCCATCCTGAACCATATAAGATAACAAAGTAAAACAAGATTCAGATACATTATTTTGCTGAAGGAAAACAAATTAGACATGTGTTAATCTTCGAAATCAGTTTTTCCTCTGTCCTGGTCCTGACCACTCTCGGTTAGGGTGGCATGCCTGAGACAAACTCTGCAGTCAGCCTCTGTCTCAATTCCTCTGACAATGGAACACATTTATTATATAGTCTGTCCGGAACTGGCCTGTCCAGTATTTTGTATGAGTTGTGTCACCCAGCCGTGGTCTTAACTTCTTTCGTATTCCGCTGCATCGGGATGCTGTCACGATGTTAGTCAACAGTCTGTTTAATTAGTTTTCTTCCAGATCATACTCTGATGAGAATATTTACTGACAAAGTCATATCCATCTTATTCAATCACATGGAACCATCAGCCAACCCCTGCTGCCAACACCCTGGTGAGACGGCCAAACCTTGTTGCAGCCACATCCTATAATCTGATCCGCAACGCCAACGTTAGAAACAGTCGTAACAGACAAGCCTGGGCCAGATTTGGCTACCTGGTTTAGAGCTTCCCCAAAAGAGAAACAACATGGCACCAGCCCTGCTGATTGAGGCCTTAAAAGGTATATGTAATCTAAAAGCCAATAAAGTCCTCATTTGCTCGCCTTTATATGTTAATGCGTCGGTTCTTAAGCTTGAGGTTTCCATTGTTGGAAACATCCTTTCTGCAAGAAAACTGATATGGACCTGTCAAAATGACTGACCAAAGGTGGGGATAGTACCCTCATACGAAACTTAACTAGACTTCGTTAACCAGCTGATTCCAGTTAACTAGTAATTGTGGAAGCAAAACCTAACAATCAAATTTATCCCATCTAGTTGTTAGAGGCATCGTGCCGGAGTAACACTGGTAAGATCATTCATAAGGGTGTGCATGACCCTCATGAGAGAGCTTTTTCCAATAATTTCTGCAGGCTTTCCAGAGCTGCCTCTTCAAGCATATAACAATAGTATGTGCTGAATAACCATGGAAACAATGATTCCATAGAACAAACAGGCTTGTTTCGCCGATCTACAACTGGTTGCAAACGGGAATATGCTTTACTCTGTTCTCGATTGTTCTGTCCCTAGACCTCCAGTCACATCTGAATCCACCTTTGTCTAGAATAGACATGGAGATCACCCAGCCAGTTTGGCCTAAGCTCATGATCCCCTGTAAGCATAGCACCGTTATATGAGATCACCAAGATAAGAGCTTATCCTACTATTCCGAACTGTTGTGTCACTAATCCAAAAAGGCCAGCCCAAAGTAGTCAGTCCTTTGGAGTTTAGAACAAGGGAAACTCACTGGTAGTCCAAACTTATATAGACTCTAGTAGTCTAGTTCTCACCTGTATCCAGCATTAGTACTATATTTGTTTCTGTGGAGGAGCAGTTGCTAATATCCAAGGAGTTTGTAGATAAGATTTAGAATGAAACCAAGCAGTTTTAATATTATATGCTAAGAGTTGACAAGGGCAGTTTAAGATAATATATAAATCAGCCTGCAATATCTCTTGTATCTTCAAACTGATTGCCCTTCAGTTATGCAGCAAAAATTGAAATATCATCTTAATTTCGGTGCTCGTGTTATTCAGGTCTCAGTCTGAGTATTCCTCAAGATTCCTGGAAGTCGCAAGGATCCACTGATTACAAACCAGGATGAAACCCTCACACAATCAGTAACTAGTCTGGCTATGCCAGGGATGAAACGAAACTAATATCTAAGTAAGATGCACCTGATGTATAAAATTTTGTGGCGTTTTTGTGGTGGATGCACTTGCTGACTATCTTTAGCTTGGAAACCATTTCTGCCTCCTAACAGGGTTCTGGCTGGCGCAAAGACAACAACCCCAGGAACCTGGGACACCCAGGCATGGCTGAGCACTGAGCCTCTGGACAATCCGTTCCTGTCCGAGCACTGTTCCAGCAGGCTGCCTTCGTAATTTTTTGGGAGGTCTGCTGATGCCTGCACATCAGCTGTTAGAGCACCAAGTGGGATAACCAAATGCTGGGTCTTTAAGCTGGGTGGAATATAGGTAGAGACCATCAGTACTTGAAGGTTCATGGATCTCCCTGTAAGCATAAACATCATATGATCCTAACCGTTTCCAAATCGTACGCGGACTTAGTGGATGAACGAATTGGTGCATTCTTTGGACACGCTGAAAACTTGCTGCCATCCATTCCTGTGGACGGCTACCCGCCCAAGGGAGACATAACACCTGCTAACTTGACTATGGCTGAGCCTGGAACTGACAACGGGCTGTGTGATGAGGCGCACATGACACCCAGCCACCGTAGCTGTGCCAGCCAGAACAAGCCTCTACTAGCCCCTTGGGCAACCCTGCAAGGTCCCTGCAAATCCAACCCAGCCAAATACTAGCCTGGCTAACACTTTGATCCCAGCCGCTTGAGATGGTGCAGCTTCCCATATTTGACGGGAGCAGCCCAGGATCTTCTGCTCCAGAGCAGGTCACAAACCCAAAACCACTGGAAGTTGATGCCATTTTCCCCAACCTCACCAACCCTTGGGGACTGAGGATGCTGAGATGCTGTTTCAGACATGAATAAGGTATCTTGAATGAAACACCTGAGGGCTTGCTCAGTCCATCCAAACTAGACCAAGATAATGGCACATGTATGAATTAGTACTAGATAATGAGGTAGTAAATTTCGCCCCCCACTCAGCAGTGCCAGTCTGTGGTGACTCAGTGAGACTCATGCACCCTGCTGCCTTTATTACCGGGCAACATGTCCCAGTTCGCCAAGGCTCACAGCAAGGAATATATACCTCTCAGCTTGCTTAACCCCCTGCCCGTGCCTGTGCTCTGTGCCTGTGTTGCGCCTTGTGTGCACCCGATGCACATCTTCCTTTGTTTCTATATGTTCTAGATGTGAACATGCATT
The DNA here is from genome assembly GCA_021234155.1 of Isoetes taiwanensis. NCBI lineage: Eukaryota > Viridiplantae > Streptophyta > Lycopodiopsida > Isoetales > Isoetaceae > Isoetes > Isoetes taiwanensis. The sequence goes on along the minus strand of JAJEKV010000002.1, from coordinate 1,367,286 downwards.
CTCAATAGGTTTGAACCGTGCACATTTAGCGACTGCCGTGATGAAGAAATGAGGGTAAGGACAAGTTTTGGTGAGTACAACACCAGTGAGAATATCCACTGAAATTGTGGCCTCGTGCAAAAGATTGCGAAATTGTGTTCCTGTCTCACCTGCTGATGGAATTATAGCTCTTGTAGATTGTTCCAATGCACTTCAAAAAATTTGAAATCTAAGACCGTCGATTAAAAACCTCGAGTATGCAAAGAGGCGACTTGACAAACAGTCGCCTTTAGCTAGCTATGGTTCTCGTGATTCATCCTTTAGTTGGAAATTATCGTTTCTTTATATTGATTGATTTCGTCGCTGCTGCCGTACCCATTTCAAAGCATGTGGAGTTAGTTGTATTTGGCGCTAAATGAACAAGTGGCCAAGTAAAGACCCACTTTGCTGAGAATCAGTCCAAAACACCTCTCGCCGACATCCTACTAAACCTGCTTGAGTTGGAGGATAATAATGTATCAAATAAATTGTAAGCTATATTGATATAGAAATGTGCTTAAATTGACTGAAACACTGAAATGAATAGAATGTACCCAAATGTTGGGGCCCCTGGCCTTGATATAAACCAGCTACGATCCGCGATCGCTGTGATTTTGAATGTGTACGTGATCTAACCCATTCTACAATACTTTCTAGCCAGCAAACAAAAGTCATTCCGCCTTAGTTCCGGATGCGCTTACCTTCGTGTTAGTGTATATATCTAATGAATGGTAATTTATTACTTCAAATTTGTTGTCAAGATAAGTAATTTCATGTTTTCTTTAATTTCAGTTTTGGCCATTCAAATTAGCAACCATTGGTTTTAAATTGTTTGTTCTCTCACATATCCTATTTGTTCAAGTATTTTTCTTTTACTTTCTTATTTAAGTGATGTAACATTCAACAAATGGTTTCAAGTTAAAAATATTAGAAATTGACATTGTGTAAAAGTTTCTTTGAGTTGTCGCTTCTGATATTAAGATTGCAAATATAGGGTAGAGAGAGATCACCCCTCGCAACTACAACCAATTTTCAAGAAAAGAAATCATCTCTAAACATTCAATTTATTTATTTTCTCATTTTGGAAGTTGTACCCCGAAGAAACTCACAAAATAGAAATAGGGTCGGCGATTCCCCGGCGACCATTCATATAGTACACGCGGGTATTGTACCAATATTGCGAATGAAATAGGTTTCTTCATTCGCGAATGCAAGACAAAGTTAGGTTAGGGTTCTTCGACCTCCGCCATTTCACGATTCTTCAAGCTCATGTGATTCTTCACGATCCTTCCGTTTAGATTACACGATTCTTCGTTTAGATTATGTGTTTAGATTATGGTTTCACTGCTGTTTCATCATAGGCTTAGATTTACAAACGCAGTGGTTAACGCCTTGGAATCGCAGTGGTTAATGTCCCTACATGTAAATAGTGGATTGTCTCTTGCTGTAAGCCCTCGCTGAAATCTCACCCTTTAAAACCTGCTTTTGCTAATCCGGCGCCATCCAGTTCTAAACCCTCCTGTTTTGCCAAGACTCTATTTCGCCAGATGCAAACTTCTAAAACCCCTTTCAAATAAGATCCCGACCTCTGTTTTGCCTCCCCTATTTATTTTTAGTCGAGAGTTGGTCCTTCCATTTCCTTTTGCCTGCACCCGCCTCCCGCCAACGCCCCATGGGATCTCATCAGAAACCTGGGAATGGAGTCCCCAAACCTCCATTTTCCCATACAACAGAGATTACTGCAGCAAACCAATTTACAAGAAATCATTTAAACATTCTCATACAATAAATAGCTTTGAAGTTCTACATCTCATAAAAAGTAGTCTAGAGAGTAGTTTGTAAATTCCTAAAGTGCAAAGTAACCAAATGTGTTTTCTTGAACTGTTATTGTAGCCAGATGCCCATTTCATGGAGACATCCTCTATTCTAAGCAAAATGCCTTGAGATCATTTTTGCTTTTTATCGCTAGTTTTTGCTTCCAAGCATTTTCCCTTAGTCGTTAGTTTACTTATTCCCAAGACTAGATCCCTCCACCACTTCCATGATGTCAGATCTTTACTGGACTTGCACCAGTCCATGATGTCATTATTGCATAAGTTTTCCCTCCGCTAATTATTTGACTATTCTGAGTTTGCTCTTTGTTTGTAACAAAATTTATAGCTCCCGAATCTTTAGTACCCTCATCCTTTCCCATATATCGGTGAAATCTGGAGCCTCCCAATACACTGAATTGCATTCAATAAGGAAGCTCCAAGTCCGGGCCGCCATGTTGATCCAACTCCTCGATTCTCAAAATGAAGATGTTAGGAAGAAAGAAAATTTATTCTAGCCACCTAGTACCTTTCTGTCCCAAGCCAAGAGCTTAGCTTATTCCTTTTCTTTTTAACCATTAAACTCTTAAGCATTTGAAACGCATTGGATATTAATTTTAACCATTGAATATTGTAGCAATTCTATTGTAGTGCTAAAACATTACTGAGCCAATCACGCACTCATGATTTAATTCAAAATCAAAACACCAAACTCAAGTAAGTACCTCTTGATTTATAAATCTCATTCCGCAACTCAAACAACTGCTCATATTGCTCAAGATAAACAAAGTAATCCATTGGTTACATCAACGATCGATCTAGATATTTGGGTTGGCTCCAAGTTTGGGCCAATATAAAACCTAAAACAAGCACACCTCTATGTGCACAAAATTTCCAAGTGGGCTGCCTCTTGTGTACAAAATAAATTTAAATAGGTGGATAGGTTCAACCATTGAACTTGCACGACATGAGCACTAAACACCTAGTCAATGACTTCATTCAAAGATTCCCAAATTTTCCTCGCTGAGTTAATTAAATTTTCTTTTCGCTCTCACCACCGCCAAATTATAAAGACGATTTTGAATCAAGTAGTAGGAAAACTGGATATTTCGAACCATGGATATCTCATATGCGCCACGAAGTTCTTTATAAATCACTTTTCAACTCAAGTAAATTTTGTTATAACCGCATGCAAAAACATAATGAATACTACACCATTAACTCCCATCCGGGTGCTAAGAAAGAATCTCTACTGACAATCTTCTCTCGCTAAACAGTGAATCAGTGCATCAAGAAGACATATGGCTCCTGCAATAGGATTATCGACATTCAAGGTCGCCTCACCACAACAGACTTTGGTTCATTTTTCCTCGGTATCCGCTATGTTCCTAACTCCTGAGAAGCCGAGATCTTTTAGCAAAACATGGGATTCTGATGACGCAAGTTCCTAAACTGGCGTAGCTTCTTGTGATCGATGTAAAGGAGGGGCTTTTTTGGCAAGTTTCCAGAATTAATCTACCTGCACCAAGCACTTACATGCCTAACCAGCTGGCCTATCATCTAAAAGTGGAATAGCCCAGATCCTAATGCTAAGCTACATGAAATAACGAGCAATTATAGGTCATTTTTAAAAACTGTGATCATCGTGATGTTCGGAAGAACCTAATAGCAATTAGCTGGACAGTAGCCTTAGGGATCAAACAACTTTAGCAATCGGGAGACAATATGAGACTCGGCAGTGAGAACGAGATGTAGATTACGAGCCAAAGGTCTTGCCTAATTCAATTCAATGTGCATTCCTATCTACAAAGTTGTTCAAGAAAGACTTAAAGGAAACGACGTAGGTCCTTTCGGCTGAATTACCACTACCTAGGTGAATTCCCATCCTTTTAAGATAAAGCCTTGAGTTTTAATGGACTTAATTTCCCTTTAGATCTTGTATAACCATGAACGGAATTTAAAAAAGAAATATTCTTTATGGTACCAAACTTGTTTCCACTACAGACATTTTAGCTTTTAAGTCATGCCTTTCCTATATATCTTAGGTCCTACTAGATTCTTGGTATCCCAGTAATTTGTATCAAACACCAAGTCCAGTGGTCTTAAAAGTAAATCTTATAGCAGATAGAATTTACACGTTCACCCTATCGAACCAAAGCTAATCGTCACCCTCAACGCATATATATACAAAGAGGTAAATGTTAGTCCACCTCAAGATCTTAGAGGCCTATATATAACAACATTATATTGAAAATGAAACGAGGCCCATAAAGGATCCTGAGATATACCAGGCTGTACGGAAAGTGACCAAAGAAATTCCCAAATGACCGCCTACTTCAAGCATTGATCTGTTGGTACCGCCCCTATATAGCCATTGCATATTATGAGGAGAAAGAAAGTTATCGTAAAATACCAAAGAAATAACCTCTCTCTCAAACATGATAGTTTCTGGAAGTGAAACACGCTCAAGTGGCTTCATATTCTGGCAGCGGCATGCCTCAGCCCCATAAAGTTATGAAATAGTCAATTTCATAAAGACGTCATTCTACTAACTCCGTAGGTACAAGGATTCTTACCATGAAGCACGTAAGACCAACAACTATCCTGTAGATGTGCCCAACTACGATCCGGTTTTATTATGTCATGAATTAAAACTATTGTTGGATTTCGATAATAAACCAAAATAATGCGGATAAAACACCTGCTCGGCAACTGTGGGTATAGAGGATGGACAATTCAACCAAAAGATAGCAATGCGTTTCCAACCCTCCAAAACCAACAAATAAGCACCTTTATGAGAGGAAAAGATCCCAAAGAACTTCACTTCAGGCACTGGGTCGAATTTCGCAAGACTAGGAATCGCTCCAAGGTCATAAAGACAAGCCTTCCGGTATAGAAGTTCATATATCTATTTTCTTCCCAAGAAACAACCCCCATTAGATTTCGGCCAGACTCCCCATGTTGTTTCACATCTATCTCAGATATAGCAAAGAAAATTTTGAAGACATGTTTTGGAGATAAAGATGTACAAACCTAAGCCTATAATATCATGCTTGATTCCATATCTTACATGCACTGCGAATGCATTGTACATTACTTCGCTGATCCGTGAAGCTAGCTTCGCTTTGTTTCCATTTTAGCCGGATCGCTTCATTTGCACAGATTCAAGCACTTCGGTACATTTCGACTGCCCCAATCGCTCAAAGAATACAATGGATAGTGGATACTGGATGCCTGCTAGCCGCTTCTATACAAATGGGTCAGCCCAAAATAAATTTAATCGACAATTTATAGGTTGCAGAGTTTGAGCAGCTTTGTATATTCTAGGCATATGTTGGCATATACTAGAAATATACCAAAACTACATGAGCAAGGGATTGCCCCTCTAAGGGGAAACCCAGTAAGGGCGATGACTTTGCATACACGCGTTTTCTACTATGTATTTGTATGTATAAAACGTGATTCTCATGCCATAATAGCATTGACTTGGCGAAGTTCTAAATTCTAGGTTTTATCCCCGCCATGCTCATACACAGTTATATGCCCCACTACACATTGTGCCACGGTAGAGAAACAAAGCAACTTCTTAACATGGACCATTTGTAATTTTCTTTAAATGCATGTAATGCTGCGAGTTGTCAAGCGGTAAATTTAGCTCCGACAATTTATTCCATTCTATACCACTGGTGCCAATCGGCAGATAAATTGCAAAGCAAATGTATGTACATATGGCTATTACCAAAGAAAGAAGATTAATACTTATTTTCCAAAGGGATTCTACCACTACAAACTTTAACTTGTCGCTTGTTGTAAAGTCCTGATTCTGCTCAAATACCTAATCTTGATCATGGAAAGCTTTCAAGAATGCCTAAATCCGTGATAGAACACATGAAACAAATTTCGGATCAAAAAGTTACAAAGAAAATCAGCCGCTTTACTCACTACAACCCTAACCTAAAATAAACTGTTTACACTTTAATTCTAAAAATCAAAGCACCTCTAATCTTTGGATATCATCATGGAAAGCTCTGAAGGAAGATTTCCAGACGAATCGGCAAACCGGTATTCGACCGTTACCAAAGAAAGGAACGTCAAACTGCAATCCCTCGGGTAAAGCCTCTAAACTCCAGCCAAAAGCCGAACTCCCTCGTTCTCGATGCTAGAACCCTACAAAAGTGGTGTGGATAGAGACCCTTTGAATAAGCTTTCAAATGACACTCAAGATTGTGCCAATCCTAATTTACGGTCTGGCCGCACTTTTTACGCTTAGTGTTTTATAGTGTCCTGTGCCTGAGAAGTGTCTCATTTGTAATTGGCATGAGTACAAAACCTTTTAGGTGTTAATGTGTCCCAAATTCAAAAGGGTGCTTATTACATAAGATTGTCTAAGGTTTTTGTGGTATTCAGATGAAAATACCGTAGATGCCGATGGTGGCATGTCAGACCTAAACATGAGCATCTAGGTGTATTTTTTTTCTTTTTTTCTTTTTCTTTTTTGCACATCGTGATGGCTTTGTTGAGTGATGGCTATCCTCTACATGGGTTGCCATTCGGACTGTGCCTGATCATATTTTGTTATTGCATGCAAATTTGCATTTTCGGCCAGAGCTAAACTGGCCTCTACTTGTTTCTTAGCTCATTGACTAAGTTTGCTGCAGGCTCTCGTCTTTGTTTTTATTTTGTTTGTTTCAAAATGCTTTGAAAAAGGCCACGGAGAGGTAAGGAGTAGTCGGCCTCGCGGCTCCATCTCTCGAAGCCTTCCGTGAATTGAAAGTTCTTCTAGAGGGCCTAAGATTGAGGAGCCTTCTAATGGCTTTTGGGACCAAGATTGGCGTTCCACCGGCGCAGTGGATGTCGGGCCAGTGGGCACATGTTCAAGAGTTTTATGATGCTGCCTGGCCTATCCTTCCATCTATCGTTCCATCGAAACATATTTTCATCAGTTCCGTTTGTCGATATCCGCCGGCGAAGCCATGCCAGATGGTATTTACGATAACTTCATTTCAGCGCTTTTGCCATATCCGTTTATGTTCGCGACTTTGCGCATGATTGTCGAATTCGAAGCGGGCGACGCGAAGTCAGCGGGAGGGCGGAGGGTTGAGCGTCCGTTTTCACCAAAATGCCCACTGCGGAGCGTCTGTTCTTTGCGAACGTCCTGCTGTTAGTTCGTTGTTCGCTCGAGGATATCGAAGCGAGCGGTTCTTCACGATACTTATATCGTTTTCGCTTTACGTATGCGTTGAAGAGCGTTCATAACGTCGCCCTTCCTGGCCTTCGTTTTCGTCTTTGAATAAATTCAACGCGTCTGATATCCCGCGCCTGTTCCGTTTTGAAGACGAAATGTTCATATGGATTAGTTCTTTGAGTTCATAATATCTGCGGTTTTATTTTCGTTTGGCAGCAGTAAAGCCGTCGAAGTGCCGCTGTCTTTGTTTCGTCGAGTCTGATGAAGCGTTGATGGAGAGTGAGTCGATATGCTGTGAACGAACGCCTTCATCGTTCAGTATTTTCGTTCATATCGTTCCGATTGAATAGCGAGCGGAAGAATTCCATTGATAACGCCCGTCTCTGCGTTCCTTCGTTGAATGATATGGTCTGCGTCTATACGCCATTTTTGCGGCTTCGTTCCGTTTCATCCGCGATTCGTTCGTCATATTATGTTTATTCGGTTTGTTCCATTCTTTTTCTTTTGTGCTTTTTTAGTTTATTGCGTTCGTTGTTCTTCATGAGATTGAGGTCCGCCCGTTCGCCATTTCGAAGTTCGGATTTCGTTGGGTTTGCGTTTTGTTCTTTTGTAGTGATATTGAAGCGCTGCGAAATGTTTCCAACGCGTCGTTATACGTTCCTTCCGTCGCCGCCTTGTTTTATATTCCACCGTTCCGCGTACCAGTTCATGAAATGAAGAATGCGTGAATGCTGAAATATGTTTCGAATGCAAATTCGAAGCCAACGCCATCGGTTCGTTCCGAGCGCCATATATGATGGTTTAGTTAAGTTCATTTTCCATCGGTTCCAAATCGTTCATCGCGCATAACGATCGATCCGTTACCAATCCCGCCTGAAATGCCGTTTATGGATGGAGTCGCGAAGTCGCATCTTGAATGGATTTTGTTCGCGCACGCATGAACGTTCGTTCGCATATGTTCCCGTTCCCAACAACCGTTTCATCGATGTTCATTCGTGAGCGTTTGTTCGGTTCCTGTCGATAATATTGTGGGTATACGAGTTGTTTTGTTCCGCTGGTTCGGTAGAATTCATCCGCCGGTATGATATTTCATCGCCATTTTTCCCAGTCCATAACGAAAACGAATTGTTCATACGACCGCCAACCGTTCCGCTTGTTCAGTCCAGCGTTCCATTCATATGATTTATCGTCCGTTCCGATCAACCGTCCGAATCGATCGATTTTCGAACGATTCCATCCGTCCATTCCGATCCATCCGATCGAATTACCATCCGTCCCGTCCATTCCATCCTTGTTCGAAGTTTGTCCTTCATATCATCCGCCAATCAAATAGATTTTCAGCTTTACCGCCCTTCGTCCCGTCATCCCCGAATTGATCATCGATTCCGTCCATTTATCCGTTCCGATTGATCCGAACCGTTCGTTCATCAACCATGTTTTCGCAGTTTTACGATCCGATCTGATTTGAATTTTCCGTTGTTCCGTCCATCCGTCCAGCTCAATCAACCGTCGTCCCATCCCACGCGTCTTCCGTTGACTTCAGTACAACGATCCCGTTCCACGAACTGTTTCGATTAATGTTTCATCTGATTGTCGACTCTTTCGATCTCTACCGGTTTACGAAAAATAGAATAGTGTTAACTGGCGCGATGTATCGCATTATGTTACGAAGAATTGCCAAGATCTCTAAATTTCATACCTCGAAAGTCTTGATACATCATTATCATCTATCTCTGGTCACTCTATGGGTGGTCATGGAGCACTGACAATTTTCCTTAAGAACCCAGAGAAATACAAGGTGACTTCTAATTTTTATCATTTCTTAATTAATAAATACGAGATTGGCCTATAACCATCTTTGTAATCGCTTTTAGCCAGTGTTAAAAGGAACTCAAGTTCTAACTTTGAATGGTGTTCAGTCCGTATCAGCCTCGTCTAAATTTCCAATCCAATAAACCGTCTCTTTAAGGCTCTTAGTGGATATCTTTAACAGAACAAAAGCCTTGAGGTGAAGTCGCGCACCGCAGTCTCGGTAAATGCCAATGATGCTCAAAATTTGCTTCGTTCGCAATATGGAATATGGGATGTAAACCAGCCGCACCAAAATATAAAGGACCCCAAGAACTATTTTGATTGACCTGTTTGTTGTGAACCGCTTACAACACCTTTATCGCTACGGTTATGTTGTTTTACCGGTGATAGGCCAGAGAAATAAACCTGCGGTGACGTACGGGAATTCATAAGAAAATGAGCATGTCCCTTTGAAACCATTGAAAGCCCGGATGCATATTAATTCTTCCATTACCTGCGCGATATACCAGGGTGACGACAACTTTATCATCAGAAACAGCTGTTCCAGAAAGCCTTTGTGAAGCCGCCAGCTGTTAAATGATGCCTGTCCGTCACCGGATGCGTTATGACCACTCATTATTTTTATTGCAAGCTTCCAGAGCATATTCATTAATTATCTCGAAGGTACCAGCTACGAGATCTCTCAAAGGATCACATGTTTTTGATGACCATGTCAATCGTCTCGAAGGCAAGCCTTTAGTTGTTAGCAATGCTTTGCTATTACGCATTAGAACGTATGATGGATGATGCCAACATGTTCCAGCCGTTCAGAATCTCGCCCGCCGATTTATGTTTTCTTTCTCTTATAGCCGATCTTTACTTCCCCTAGTAAATGGCTGTATGAGGCAATAGTTTGAAAGTTTCAGATGTGAGAAACGTGGTGGGTTATCCACATCTACGCATCCCAATATTTTCAAATTTGACATGGAATTTTCCACTTCTTCTTGATAGAATGTGAGAATATCAGCTTATCCACAACATCAATTTCTCATAGCTAGCAGAAAGCATAAGCAACTATCTGCCGATGAAGCCCTCTCCTCAATGACATCTGCTTCCTCTTCATTACTGCCAAACACGTTTAGGTGTTGGTTCAAAAGAAATTACTTCGGCATCAACATCAAATGCCGAGGTAATTGATAATACCAGTGTATTTTGCATGTTCTAAAAATTCACAATTAAGGTTCAAACTAAGGACTTTGACTATGTAAACCCCCACATCGGGCCGTGTTATGTCGGTAAATTAAGGATGGTTGGTGATGGTGGAAGTAAAAGGGCGAGGCATTTTACACGATGGTGATGAATGCAATGGCACATGTGAACCCAACCTTAGACAATACTATCCATGCTATTCAAAGGCAACTATAGTTCTCACTAAATCACTTTGACTTGTGCACTTCTATTAGAGGTGCCCTTTCTTCACCCACTTTCAATGGCCCACTTCCCCTTAATAGCCCACTTTTACCCTTCTTTCATAATCACTTTTGGCCTCTTTTAATAAATTTTAATTTTCGCTTCTCTAAATTTAATTTTAAGAATCCATATTAAAACGGAGCTTAAATACGGTTCATCATTGGCACTTAGAAATTAAACGGGCTGGCCAATCAGGAGTATTTAGTGGTCCATCGAGTGCTTTTCGTGGTCCATCAAGGGCATTTGGGGGTCTATCAGTGGAAAAATTACCATACAACTTAATTTTTTTATAGCATTCTTCCAATTTGTCGAAACGACTCATGCGTAACTTTGAAATTTCATAATGTTATTTCAAAATAAAGGACTAAAAAACAATAAACCCATTATAATAGATTTTTTTTCGCTTAAGTGGGCGGTTTATGGGCACCCTCCCCTAACTAATGGTAAGTGCCTTCATTTGCTGCTTCGATTTTGGTATGTGCACCCTGCATTATGGCCAAGGCTCTATACCGCATGGATAAGTGCCTTCATTTGCTGCTTTGATCTTGGTATGTGCACCTTGCATTATGGCCAAGGCTCTATACCACATGAATAAGCCTTGCGTGCACAATTACATTATTTTTTTCAAACAAGTTTGGCCCACCTTTTGGGAGAATCCATTCAAGGATGCACTAGAAATATAGCTTTACTATGCATTTTAGATGTGGACGTAGGCGTCCATGTAGGGCATTGTGGATGTGATTCATGTGCTTGTATATATGGAACAGGCGTCCATGTAGGGCATTGTGGATGTGATTCATGTGCTTGTATATATGGAACTGTTCGATTATATGGAATCAATTGGGAATGGGTCTACATTGTATTTAATGTGACATACTAAATGTCTTATCATGTAACCTTGCACATGAGAATGTGCTTTTTTCGAAGGACGATAAACTCTAGTCATCAATAAAAAACTATAACAAAATAGAATGTAGAGACAGGACTATAACTTAAGTGGACGAAACGATCCAACTTAGCACAACGACCTATTTATGCATAGGAATGAACCTGAAGATAAACTTCCCATATCAATATTTTCTTCTCGTGATTAAGAAAAAGGACAATTATAAGCCATAACAATTTTATCCTGTGTCCACCAAAAAAGAATCTTATCTACAGTGTCCATGCCCTTAAAGATATACAATCTCCTTCTCTTTCAGTTTGACCACAAAGCCAACGAGATGCAAGATGAAAAGCTCATTTCTACAGTTTGGGCCACGTATCAGGGTAAATAATGAACAAAATTTCCTGGCATTTAGAGAAATCCCAAAAATGGTTAACAAACAAGACCATGCCGGCCGAAGTCCCTCATACAAGTAGAAGCAATGTTCAATACTCTCAACCCTTTATTTACATAGAGCTCTAAAATCCAATGATCATGAACTGTACCTGCTAACTCGAGGTGACGAAGCATTTGCCACTCCAGCCGCCACCTTGGGATGAAGCAACTTATCCCACACCTATGTCCAAACACTTTTTCACTGTGGCTAATGAAGATGCCACCTATTAGATGCAATACTTTGGTTTGATACCCTATTGACATTCCCATACTGCTACTTCAGTATGCGGACCAGAATCGTGTGGCAACAATACATTAATGTGAGTCCGAATTGCTCAATCCCTTCTATACAACAAGAATTTGTTCTGGATGCTTTCCATGACAGGAGATGGCCAGACTCATACCAAACTGCAATAGTGCTTATACCAGCTGTTATCCATCATCATTGTGTCTTTGGATATATGACATGCACATTATCTGGAGTGTCTTGCAGAGGAATCCACCAACATAGAGTAGATAACCAAAGACACGTCTCAGGATTAATATGAAAAGAGACCTGATAGTGTCCCCGCCAGTAAGCAACCCCTTTAGGAAGGAGGAAGCATTAGGATATAGATGCAGATGATAAAGCAAAACCCAAGGAAGGAGAGGCTTAATGGTAGCCTTATGAAATAGAAGACAACGTTGAATTGACTATGTCAACAATCTCAAGTCAAGAGAATTATCCTTACCAATAAGAAGCCTCCAAATAAACTTCAAGATCATACTTTACTTTTGGAGGTGAAAATCCAACATTCCAAGGTCGTCAGCTGCCTTAGGTTTAGCACACTTTGCCCAAGCAACCTTGCCCACAGCTCCTTCCTCATTTCCTCCGCAATGAAGTTCCTCACAATACGAACAATCTTCTCCATCTTACACTGAGGGGCTAATAGAGCAGATGCCATACAAATATGAGTATTACTAAGTAACACATTTAGATACAATGGTTTTTCCGAGCAAGGATAGTTTAGTTGTATTCCACAAACAACTCCTCCCTGTCACAAAACTCTCGGGCCTTTGTAAGAAAAACTTTGCGGCTTATGTAAAGCACCGCCTATCTGCACTGGAGGAGTTCACCACTACCACATTTTGGGACACTTCTATCTAGCAACGAATGATGGCATGCTGGAAGGCGCTCTATGCAAATGCAGACAACAGTTAGAAAGCAGAGCTTTATGAATGGGCTTATTAGTCACACTTGTTCAAAGTCTTTGTGGAGCCTATTCTTCATAAATTGAGATGTGGGGAAATGGAAAATACTTACTACCTGGATCGATTTGGATGAAGTTCAAAAGGCCTTTTTGATCAAGTAATTTGGGGTAGCAAGTCGATGGTCCCGTATTAGATACTTTTGTAGGAGATCAATTTTTTGCCTCAACAGAGGGATTGCTCGAGCATCACCTCATATACTTTCCGAAGGTGGTCAGTATGGGCAAGATTTACCTTCCAGACCTCGCCTATACCATGGCCATGGATCTGCAACACCTCAAAGCCTAATCGAAGGAGAGGCGAGCTAATCGGCTTTTCAGATAGAATGTGTAGGAGCACTCATGCATACAGGTACAAATCAAGGAGGATCACAATCGCCTAAAGCAGTATCTTGATGCATGCTTCCTCAACAAGCTTTGGGATGGTGGGCCTTGTGAACCTATAAAAATTACATACGTGCCGATCAATCCCATGCTCGGCTGGTCCACATTACGCATGTAACACATCTATGAAAAACACAAGTGCTCATTACCTCCAAATTGAGACAAGCAAATGGATTCAGGAAGCACGAGGGGACATGCTCTGTCAGTGTTGCCAATTAGGAGTTATTGAGGACGAGTGCTACACTCTTCGGCATTGCCCGACATTTGAACCTATCAGGGTGCACTATGCTGAGTTGATCCCCCAAATAGCTGCTCTATATGATGTTGCATACAGGTTCAGTGGGGATATGTGGATCATAACTCCAGGATGTAATGGATATGTACATTCAATTGTGTCCCATGATACTCCATTGATATGTATCATTGTATAGTTTGTCACCATGCTTATTACTGCTAAGATTGTCGCTCAAAAACAGTTCGAGGCAGGGTTTTTTTAATCCTAGAGAGTAGGACGTATGCTATCTTTTTGTTTGTCTCATAGGCCTATTAGTCTTCATGAACACCCATTCATTTCAATTCAATTTAGTTAATTTGAGAAAACCTACTAATTTGAGAAGTTTAATCTACCAAGCAAAACACATTTTACTTAAGTCAAAAGACAATTTTATTGTCCATCCAGTGTACGCCAAATTCCGGGGAACTATAGTAGACTACCAAGTAAAATAAAAAAAATTCCTATTGGCTAAAATTTTAGCAGGAAGTGGTTCCTACCGAAAATAGCATCTGGCCGGGCTAGTACCGTATGTAAAGAAAAGAGTGGGATATTTCTACCGTTTATAGGATAATTTTAAATAGTTTTAGAAGTTTATTATAATATTTTTTTAGAGTTTTTTTTTCTCAGAAACGATTTTGGGATTTTCATTCGTATCACTGGATCATAGGAAGAGAGAATTATTCTCCCCTTTCGCATCTAGAATTTGCCAACGCCATCAAAGACTAAATTCTGCGTGATGCTTACTCACTAATCAGGCTCGCATGTGTCTGTATTCTTTCTAGAGGCTGAGATGCTTGTATTTTCTGCCAAAGAGGACGAGCAAAAGTGCAGCAATTCATGATCATAATAAGGTAGGTGCATTTTCTCCCTTCTATGCAAATCTATAACCACCTTGATTTTTTTATGGAGTTGATAATTTTAGTTGCAGTCCATATTGCTTTTGCTTTTCAAGCACAAGCATTTGGATTTCAAGAGGTAAACAACTGTGAGAGATGAGAGTTGAGTGAGATTAAGATCTTCAAACAAGTTAAGATGAGATGTTATCTTTTTTATTCATCTTTAGAATGTGATTTATCATTTCTGATTTTGGTAATAATCATATGTTTCTTGCTCTAGAATAAGTTAAGGAAAGATACGCCTGTATGAGCACCCCAAACATATGCTGCACTAGCCTTTCATTACTCCTATGTCATGCTTTCAAGGGGTCGACCAAATTAAGAAAATGTTGTTGTGCTTTTAAAATTTCTAGTCCAAGTGGCAGTCAAGAGGCTTCAAACATTGATATATGGCAAGACTATTCGCTAAGAGATTGGGAATGGTTGGAATTCAAACTATGACAGCGTAGAGCATTTTGTACCGCTGTGAAAAATGGACGAAGTCTAAAAGCACATTTAGAAAATTAAAATAAATGAATGTGAGGATATCGCTTTCATACCAGCAAAGATAGACATAGCATCTCATGGTTGGCGCACAAAGCAGTCTAATAAATCTTATGAATGAAGTAAAAGGAGTTTTATAAGCTCCTAGCCTTGTAAATCTTTGATGTGCATTATCTTATAGCAAAGGAAGATCTTGCATTTAGGAAGTTTGTAAAACTTGTGGTTTTGATGCAAGAATGTGGTGCTAAAAATTTGACTGGGCACTATGAGAATGCAAAAGAAGCAAGCTCTGTGAACAATAGCAAACTGAACCATAAACATGGGAAAAGAATTAAAAAGCATCTTTCGTAGTCAATGGTGGATGAATCCACGGACATTAGTATGACGAAGCATTTGATTATGTTTGCTACTTTTTTAGAAGGTCCACAAGTTGTGACAACATTTCTTGCAATTAGCAAAGTACAACATCCATTTATGAGGCTATTATGCAAAAGGTAAACCAATGTGACTTGGACACACTTAAATTTGTAGCATTTGGGATTGATGGAGCATCAGTTATGACGGGATGTAATGGGTGTTGCCACCCATCTTAAGAAAAATGTAAATCCATTCATGATTAGCTTACATCGCTGCATTACTGGTAATTAATTCGCCTGAAATCGCTTCATGTTCCCTTATCAGATACAATCTGCACATTAATAGATGGCCTTGTCAATAAGGTTGCTAGTTTTTTTTCCTCGAAGTACAAGCAGGCTGAATTTATTGGCTGAATTGAAGATGCAAGGCATTTAGCAAACAAGACGGCTTAGTAGGCATCGCGCAATCAAGAAGTTTTGTAGCCAATTTTAGAGGTACTAAAGGAGAAAAATGCTGCCTTGTATGACAATCTAAGAGACTTCAAGGTAAAATTGTTTATTTATTTTTTTTAATGTTTTTGAATTAATGTGGCTGATACATGTTCATAATTTTTGGGTTGCCCCTAAGGGGGCAAGCCCTTGTTGAGGTGGGTTTGTGGCATATTCTAGGCATATGTCAGTATATGCCTATAATATGTCAATGATCGCCCAAACCCATAATAGGTCAGAACTCTGCTGCCCCTCGCTTGTGACAAACACTCGAAATCCAAGCAATCCCGAGCCCGCCCCGAGGCGCAGATCGGCCCAACCGGGTATTTTGCCCTGGCTTCTTGGCCCGGGTTTTCTTCCTATTTCGTGAGTGTCTATTTCTTCTGCCTGGCAGTTGATTCCGCCGCGGATAATGCTTGTCCAGTCCCGTGAACTTCGGGCCCAACAAGTATAAAAGATTAGAAAGCCGAGAAATGAAACGCGGAGAAATTTTCCTATCCAATGCATGTTTTTCTGGTGGGTAACCGGTAGAATAAAAGCTCAAATCAAATCAACGCCATGACAAGAGATGAAGTATCCTTTCCCAGAGAAGACCGCTTTTGGTGCTACCATAACCATGAAATGAGCCAACACGCGGATCTATTGTGTTCCAATCCGATAAATGCCCCCTGCGGCATGCGGTGTTTTTCCGCCATCAGATGTTAGAAATTGGCCTCGTAGATTTTGTGCCGCTTTCTTTCTGATTTCTTGCCAATGCCGAGATTAACCTAAAGATTGTCCATTGCGGTTTGCAGATGTTGCTTCTCGCAAGACACAGGAGTTGTTGAGGAGTGATTAAAGTTTTTCTTACAAATGATGCCCAAGATAAATCCATTCTTCCGTGTGGTTCACAGGGGAGACATACTCAGATGGTGATTCTCGTATAAAAAGGTTAGCTTGATACTAGTCTATAGAACCTCATGGTCATAATTCGAGGAAGTTCATTTATATGATCAAAGATCGCGCCTCCCCGCCTTTGTATTGATTCAATTTTTAATACTCCTACATAAGGGATTAATGAATTTAAAAGGTGGTAAAGAACTTGAATGGCAAGTCCGAAAAGTCAAGCATCAGCCTTTACTCTTTAACTTTCTAGTAATGATTTGATCAAAATGGGGCGCTTCAAATGATCAGATTCGGCTTTGATTCGGCCTGTGGAATGGAAAGCATGGCAGCTTCCCTTCGTGCCAATTAGGCCACAAAGCGGGGAACCATCAAGGTAATACATTTTTCTTTCAACGTGATATGATTACATTGAGTTTGTATATCATATGTTTGTTCTAAGCTTGCAAAGGTGGCTATTTTGCAAATCTTTGTTGAGCGTTAGCAGCCAGAAAGTTTAATTAGTCTAAGCTTTGACTCTTTTGAATGAGAAATGCATTCCTCGAAAGGCGTAAAGCTTTTGACCCTGCATGAGAAGGGTTCCCGAGCAAGCAAATTAAGTGTAAAATCTCCATCTTCATTTAGAAGTCACCATTGGCACGCTTGTAAGATTTCAACAGTGGTGTACATTATGTGCTTTTGTTATACGTGTTTGGTGTAATGTGGTTCGATTTACTGTATACCGCTTGTGGAAGCTTTATAAAGCCTAAGCATCATAGACATTGGCTCGACACTTGCACCGACCGCGGGAAGCTTATCGCATCTAAAGCGCTATACATGTTGGATTTGTGATTCAAGAGACAAAATGAATCTCTTTTCTCGCTTAATTGCTTTATGTTGCGTTTTAAACATTGGCTGCATGGAAGTGGAACGATGAAGACTATCTTCCGGGAGAAATGCCAATGGTAAATTCAACATTCTTAAAAGTAGATAAGTTTCAAACCATATTTTGTTTTGAAACCTATGTGATAATGTGGTCAATCTTCTAATGTTAAATTGCAAATGCTTAAAACCTCCTTCGGGGCAACGCTTTTCTCTTGAGACCATGTAAGACATCATATATAACATAACAACAAAGTGGGATGGAGCAAGAAAAGCCGCCTGTGAAGAAAAAGCAAGAGGCAAAGGTGGTGAAGCCACCGTGAAGGGAAGTTAAGAGGCAAAGGTGGTGATCGGGAATGAAACAGAGGAGGGGCAAAGAATTGTGGGAACTTGGAAAGCCAAAATATGAAACCATTGTCAGTCTCCTTCCACATCCGGGCGTGGTCATGAAACTGCATATGGCCCTTTTCCAAAGAATCATATTGGGCATTAGGGTTTTCAAGAAGAATCCGAGAGGATTTCTGGCTGATCATTCCATAATACGAGTTTAAGGTGTTGGGTGTTACTTATTCTCTCTCACCGGATTATCCGCGAATGTTAACTTCTTGTGTGGGAAATTAAAATACAACGCCAAATTTCCACAGCTTTTCTATTATTTTCCCATGTTATCATGATTCTCGCTGATTTTCAACGCCATGTATACCTTTTTAGTTCTTCCCGACCGCATTCACTTTTTCTTTCTAACTACGTGATCCGGACATTGTACTTTTTGTCTCATATCTCTTCCGGCTTGATTTTTGTCTAATTTTCGGAGGGGCTTCTTTTACACCCGCAGTAAAAGTTTGATTTTTCGGTACATTTTGCATGGGAAGGGCTTTACACCCCGCGACCTTTCCTATCAGACTTTGTCTCATATTCCCTTCTCGCTGGATTTTTGCTGCCCCTAAGGTGGCAAGCCTCATTGGTGGAGTTTAGGTATATTCTAGGCATATGCCGCATATGCCTAGAATATGTCAATGACCTGGTAGGTCAGAACTCTGCCCCCGCTTTCTAGACACCACCTGAACGCTAATCGAGCTCCTCACTCGAGGCGCAGCTCGCCCAACCTGGTAGTTTTTTTTTCTTGCATTGAATTTTGTTTCGTCTCTTTACCAAAGATATCTTTTGGAGTCATCAGCCATGAAGAGGATAAGGGATGGAGAAGGCTGCATGGTTTCTTTCTTCAATTGAATTTCGTGTAAGCCTACCAGAGGGAATTCATTTCGTGGATCAAGCATTGCATAATGAGAGGGATGGATTACACCTATTGGGATTAAAAACCTCATCCCTTATTTGCTTTATCACCGTAAATTATTTTAATCGCCTTTATCTCCTCGAAGTTGGAATCACATCGATGTCGCTAGATTCTGTAAGCAACTTAGATTCGTGGAAATATGAAGCATTCCTAAGAAAATAACGCTTATTGCTTTTACGTATATGATGGAAAAATTATATTTATTAAATGGCATATTAAACAGCCCCTGGGCTTCAAATTCTCCAAATTTTGTGCTAGAGCTCGCGAGGCTTCTTATCTTCATCGCCTCGATTTTCGGTCGCCATGAGATTGGTCTATTTTAGATAATCGCGGCTGCAGGACATGCATTGCAATGATGATCGCAGTATTATATAAGAGGTCAGACATTCCTATTATGGAAGTGGCCTAATTGGACAGAGATCCTGTAGTCAAAAGTTCGAGAATCATCCACATGTTATTTGAACTGGTTCTTGTAATGATCAGTTATGGATTCCACCTTTGAGAAAGATCCATCAAAGTCTTGTGCAAAGTCAAGACATATATGATTATTTGTACAATAATTTATCGTGCCAAGGTCAGCCGCTAACATTTCTCTACCAACTTGGTATCGGGCCTAAAACCCTATCACGCTATGGGGAGCATTTTAAGGTGAAGTTTCTCAATTCAAACTGTGAGCAAAAAAGATGTTGAAAAACCAATCTTTACATCTTGTTAGATAACAGCCAGAAAGTGTCTGGATTGCAATAGGCTTTGACCCATTACCAAACGAGTGTAAATAATTTGTTGCACTAGGCTTGGACTCCATTACTTCAAACCTGAGTGTAAACAATTTTGTTTTAAATGTAATTTCTTAACCTGCTTGTTCACACTATATGGAGAATGGGTGCTTCATATGCAAAACAGCTGTCGCTAAAGTTGGAGCTTTGGATATGTGCATATTTTATAACTAATAAGGTGACGAAGTTTTCCTTTTATTTTGCTACCATTAGATGACCTGAGAGCTCAGAGGAACTAAGAATACATTGACATGATGGCTGGGCGTCATCCTTACGAGCAACAACGATACCGCAAAGCAAAAGTAATAGAGATATTATATCTTGGAGAGAACTTGACCCTCATAGGATGCAACCTAGAACTAATGTGTGCTTTCTATTTTATTTATTTTAACATGCATAACCGCTTAATTTGAATTTTTTTTATATGAACCACTTATTTAACATAGACATTTAATATGATGCCAACATGTCTCTTTGCTAAGTTAATCACATGGGCTACCATGGTAGGCGAAGGCCAAATGGGGGGCAAAGCGAAATGTAAACAAATGGAGGAAGCAAAGTTTCAAGTTAACTCAAATCGGGGCAAATGTAAACAAGAAAAAGAGATCTCTTTAATTATTTTGTTCAGAGAATGAATTAAGGAGGCATCACGTGAGAATGAACGGTCATGGGTCTATTGTGGTGCATACGCTAGCAATAGAAATAGATACGACTAGATGCCACCGCCAAAAGCGCGATGAGGTGATGAATATATGGCTATGCTGCAAAAATAATGCTACAAAGCAATCTTCTAGCTATGGCACTTTAATTACGACTTCATCATGTCGAAATAATAAGAAAGCACAAATCTTTTAATTCCGTGATCATCCGCTGAATCCATTATAAAATTTGGGATGGCATGCAAAAATTCCACCTAATTTGCAGAGTCTGGATTTGGTATGGAGAATGGTCCACGGAGAGAATGGGAAGCAGAAAGCAAAGGGATTTATGGCCTCCCGTGTTCCGCAAGATGGCATGTACAATTTTCATCACCTAATCTTGTTCCCCGAACACGTTAATGGCTTCTATGTTTTGAAAAGATGATTTTGCCCGCAGCTCGCTTCCCATTCTATGAATTTCGCCTGAGGCTCCCTATTGCCATCTTCGGAGGAGGCCGCGATGGTATGTGAAGCCCCGCTTCGCTTTCCAAAAATTAAGGCTTCAAATCTTTACATTATGTGCTACGTAAATTATCGTGGATTTCCTTCCGTCTCTTTAAAACGCATATACATTTGAAGAGTTTCAGCATAGATTACGCAATTTTATTGAAAAAATCTCGTCTTTACTTGCGTAACCACAAATTAATCGTGATCCCATATACATGCCCATAAAAGAGGTTTGTGATTCACAAGTTAAACCAACTAGTTTGGCAATTAACCAAGATGAAGAATAGCTTGAAGAGCGTGATTAATGCGCATCTCTTTAATTAAATCTAATGGTGCTAATTTGAATTCCTTTTCTTTTACTTTTTAGGAAATTTTCATCAAAAAATAACCTTTAATTGTTGACTTAATTCCAAAAGCCCTTCAGATTCTCAAATCTCTAAAATGCCCTTAATTCTTAAGCATTTTCCCAACAGCCCCTTTGTAATTTTAAAATCACCCAAAAGCCAGAGATACCTATCATTCTAATGTTTCTATAAAAATCAGGACAGCGAAGCTTTGTAATTTCTGTGCGTAATGCTTTTATACCCATACACGTTACTTATAGAGCCTATTTTGTTATTTATATGATGTCCAGATTCATCCTCCAAATATTGAATTTTGAAAATAATGAATAGCTACCTCCTCGCAACATGTCATCCCTCCTTAGTTCTAAAAGAAAACCGGATATGACCGTATGCGTATGATTGAAAAAGCTGCATGTACAAGTGCACACGCTTGGGGTAATGTCAGCATAATGAAGGCGCTGCGTAAATTCTATTTGACATTTCTCACAGCTATTTTGTCATAATGATTTTGAAATTTATTTTCCAAATTATTGTCATCCTCAGAAGAACCACTTCCTCTTAGAAAAATGATCCTCATTGTATAATGCGTTTTTGGTGATTTTAAATTATAAGGCAATATTTGGGAAAATACTTAAGAATTAAGGGCATTTTGGGAATTTCTAAAAAATACAAAGGGCTTTTTGGGAATTGTCAACAATTAAGGTTATTCCGCAATCATTTTTTATTATAAAATGCAGTGAAAGCATTTGGACGACACTGGCAGATATGGCTACTCTAATGGATGTAAGGCCAAGAATAATTTGGAAGAGGGTCTCGCAGCTGAAATTCCGTACGGGATAGGTTCAAATGCATAGTCAGGTAGAAATCAAGGGAATCATATTCTTTGGAGGGATAAATGACGCGAGCTAGCGTAATCCATTTATGGATAAATGATGAAAAATGGCTTGGAAGCTTCGATCGCTAAAATCCACCACCGGACGCAGGTTCGGCGCCGAGATCACATGGGCAATGTAAAAATTTTATTCTTTCTAAGGAATTGGATCAAACAGCAGATTAGATGATACCTCGGGTCAGCCGGATTCTCTCCACTTCACCATCTTCGACTCCACTAAAATCCCCACTCCCCTCGCTTCCAAGATCCATACCCTCACCCGGATTGGCCAACAAATTGATTCTATTTGGAGGCCGCGAACAAATCGCAAGTCCCGAATGATATCCTGTCTTGAACTGGCAGAAGAATCCGGCTTGGATGAATCAGAAGAAGATTATGTACCCAAATCCCGCATGAATTTGATCGCTTGACTTCGGACGGCCTTCCGGGCAGAGCTGGGCATTCGCAACAATGGTTGGCCGGAGGGAGAATTCGCATCGGCGGCGGAAGATGGGCAAGAGGTGCAGAAAAGGATGCTTTGGCTTTTTGAACTTCTAAATGCCGCATAAAAGGAAGATTGTGGCAAAGCTTAAGCAAGTGGGCGATGCTCCATGTTAAATTATGATCAATTCGAGCTTGCTTACCGGGTTGTTCGGGCTTGTTTACAACCAAGAAATTCGAAACCCATTGCTTTCATTGACGCGGTTTCCAAATCGGTGCGTAACCTTAAAAAATAGGCTAGGGAAAAAAGAAAATTCAAAATTAGATGTATCATTATATATGGTTTGAAAAGTGGGAATTGAAAGTGAATTATTTGTTGGCTAATGGAGGTTCTATGAAAAATTTAACGCGACAAAAATCCCCCAAAGAGCATAAATTACCACTTCCGATATACCCTTGGAAGGCCTTTCATGTTGGCAGCATTGCATCAAATAATAGTAGTGGAAAGTTTATAAAGTCAGAAATTCAGCCGCATAACCGTCCATGGAATTAAAAAACACGTATTATTTTTTCCACAAAGAAAGATCCGCTATGGTGAAGCTTTTTCCATTTAGCATTTAAGAAGCTTTCCTGCTATCTCACCGTCTTGGCGACATTAGGCATGGATCAAGAGTCGTCTAAGATGGAAGCGAATGACATGATTGCATTAGGTTGCTCTGGTAATGTGAAGTTGGAAATCATGCCGCTAATACTGTAGCTTTAAAAAAGAAAAAGGACTCTCGGCCTGCTATTGATTTCAGAAATCTTGTTTTTCATTTTCAAGATAATCGCAAATGACACCGCCATTCTCTTTGCCATAACTACCAAACATTATCACTTACATAGACCACAAGAGCAAATGAAGAAATGCTAAGATCCAGCCGCTGATGTGAACAACTTATTGTGGCACAAAGATTTGTCATGAGTCCGTAGGTTTCTTCATTTCCTCGACACATATTCGGGCGCCATAAAACTATCTCCTCTCTTTGCCTTTGGATTTATTTCTTTGTAAGTATAATGATATTTTATGTTACCATGTCAACTTTCATTTTGGTTGTTTTGCCATTATTGTAAGCATAATCCCTTTGACCATCTCTCTGCTTCGAAAAATCTCTCGTGATCTTAAGATGCTGTATCGGAGCCTCGCCCGAGGCTGCAGCCTCGCCTAACTGGGTATTTTTTTTTCTTGCATTGTATTTAATTGCGACTCCTTGGTTTGGAAGCTTGGCACCTTGCAACGTGCATCTTTTGGAGCCTGACAATTTGATGAAGAGGATATGATGGAGAAGAGGGGCATGGTTTCTTTCTTCAACCTGAATTTCCCGTGTGCCTACTAAAAGTAAAAATTATTTCGTGTTTTATTGTGTATATTGAGGATAGATTAATCGAGATGGGGGGATAGGGCTTTGGCTCAAGTATTTCCTCAAGGCTAGCAATGTGTATATTCTTTGGTGATGACATTACAGATATAAAAAATCTCAAGGAAGCCCTTTAGGCCCAGATTGCACATGTTCTCATTAATGCATTCAAAAGGTGCAAAAGATAGAAACTTAATGATTTCTATGAGGAGCATGATTAAATATGCAAAAGTTAACACTTCATACAAAACCAATTCAGTTACACTTTTGTCCTAGCATATTTTGGCTTTTTCTCAAAAGCAAAAGGCCTCTTCAATGATTTTGTCCTTTGTTAATTTTATCATGCATTTCTCATAAGGCGTTCTCTAAACAAAGGAGGAAAAGAAGAGTTTTCGTGGCCATGCACTCCGACTCAAGTTGAAGAGGTAAAATTGGTGCTCGAGTAATCCTAACTGTTAGTTGTGCTATGGTTAGGAGTAGCCCTACACAATGTGCTGGAACTTTTTTTGTAACTCAAGGTATGAACATGGACAACGAATCAGGTTTTCGCGGTTCCACCAAATTTCAATGTTCCTATTTTCTTTCATAAATCTCACTTTTCTACCAATATACAACAAGTCGGGTGTCACATTTATGAGAAGCTTCACACAAGAAATGAAAGAGGCTTCTAGTCCTGCCATGAAGCGATGTGCATCGATTTGTGTTGTGTGTGTTAGACATGATGGTTGCAAAAGAAGAGTGGAAATGAAAAGAAAAAGGCGCAAAGTTGGAGT
Source organism: Isoetes taiwanensis (assembly GCA_021234155.1). Lineage (NCBI taxonomy): Eukaryota > Viridiplantae > Streptophyta > Lycopodiopsida > Isoetales > Isoetaceae > Isoetes > Isoetes taiwanensis. The sequence continues at coordinate 1,342,777 of JAJEKV010000002.1, read as the reverse complement.
ATATATTGGTTGGTTGGTTGGTTGGTCAGTCACAAGGGCCCTGACTTTATTCATCAATTCAGATAAGATTTTCGACATGAGATATAAGCAATCTTTCTTAATGTTCATTAACTATAGTCCGCTTTACAAAGGATTTATGAGCACTTTTCTTCTAGAAATCATGAGTATTTGCTTTTATGGCTTACTTATGGTGCATGCAATCTGTCATTAACCTAACTACGCTTACTATTCATAATGTCAATCTCATAATGTCATGGTATCAAGTATTGTTTTCGTGGAGTAACAATTAAGATTGATTGTGATGAAATCAGTATCATTTTAGCCACTTCAATTTCGTGCCTCGTGGCGCAGCATTCCTTGTTCAAGTAGTCTATGTCTTACACTACCCTTGGTCGACGCTTCTTCAAAAAATTGACTGATGGCTTCCTTGATTTTCAAAGGAATTTTGTGATCCGAACAGCGCATAGAAGCTTATGTAATAACGTGGTTATGGAGATTGAAGTTGAGTAATTTGCGTCAAGGCCCCAATTTACTAATGGATTCGCTACGGAGAAAAGTGTTATCCCATCATTCCGTGAGATTTTGCAGTGATGGATTGCTGCCACATGCCGCAAAAATATGAAAAAAAAAAACTCAAGTATTACAGATTTGAAGAGCCACCATATCTAAATCAAGGTTCCAAAGATCAAGAATCCGCCTAAATTTCAAGGTGGTTGAAATTTTGTCGGAGAATTTGAAGGAGCTATAAAATTTCATACGAAATTTAGCCAGGTCACCTGAAGATTTCATACGAAATTTTATAGCTCCAATTTCATACAAAATTTTATAGCTCCTTCGAATTACTCCTTCCTAAAAAATAGCTCGCGGTGCAGCCAGGTCACCTCAAAATTTCGTACGAAATTTTATAGCTCCTTCAAATTACTCCTTCAAAAAAAATCGTCATCCCCATAGTGTACACGCACCAAATGATGCACCAAATCGATCTCCAAAAATCCAAGCGTTGCATGAGCGCCATGCACAGCAGCGAACAATTTAGGGAATAGGGTTGGCTGCCGAAACCTTCTACAGCAGCAAGGGCCTTCTGGGAAAAAAGAAATTTGTTATGGACTGTTTGGGCAATTTGCTATACGAAGGGCTTTATCGGAAATATATCAACCTAAAATAACTAATTTAATTTGACCGGATTCAAGTATTTGCAGCTCTTGCTTGCTTTAATACATGGTACCATTCTCTTTAACATTGTCAACTTTTTGGTTATCTGATTCCTAGGTTGAATTGCGTGCTGAAAAATGAATGTGGCCTTGTAGCCCTACAGCAGGAGATTATAGTGCGGTTTCCTGGTTGGATAGAATATCAGTATAATTTGTTACAGATCCCACTTGGAAACATTGAGGTAATATATGGTAAACCAGCAATATGAAATCTTGATGACGGTCACTTCAAACTCGCTTATGATCCAAGCAAGCCACATATGCATGGCATGTCACCTAGAAGTATTTGTCCAACATACTTCCACAAATAAATACAGGCACCCCTGTAGGATGTAGGACATCTGCAAGCAGTACCTTGAGAATTTCTTCTTCAAGCTTCCCTCCCAAGACAAAGGAAATATGGTTTCTTAGAGATGGCAAAGCATCCTCTGATAACAGCAACAAACTTCTAGTATTAGGAACTTCCTTGACTGACCAAAGCCATGCACTTACATGGAAACCAACAAAGAGCATCACATAATATGCAGATAATAAACTTTGTTGGTAAGTTAATTGGCAAACAGTGCAATTCCCTGAGGCATGCAATACGTTCACGGTTTCTTATGTTGAACTCCGCTGAAGAATGGTTGTGATCAGAGGAATGCTGATCACGCCACAGAAGACGCCATTAAGAAAACCGCGTGCACAGCCTTTTCCTAGCGGCACAGTCCCTTCACAGTTTACAATATCACAGACTTTCAGCTGACTCGAATATCCATGAGGGAATTCATCCCCTTAAAATGCCTACTCACAGAAGCTGTATACTGCTACTATTGCCATGCTTTCTTGGTGTGCTGCCCTCAAACAATGAGAAATTTAAATTACCATGTGATGAATGAACTGATACAACAGCACGTATCTAGACATTCGAAAAGTGCACCCCTATGTCATTAAAAGATGCAAGGAGCTTTAGATAATCACTAGAGTGTAACTTTATAGCTCTTCTAGCTGCAAGCTCATGAGCTTTCAAAACACTCAAGCATATTGTCTTGTAACCTTGTAATCCATCTCCCTCTGGTTCTGTGTCGACTCGCTGGCCAGGTTCCCTGGATCTCACTAGCACCCCTAAGTCTTAATTCTCCAAGAGAAGCTATATAAGAGGTTGCATCACCTGTCTTAACTTTTGCTGTCTTGGTTGCATGCTTGAAGTTGTCCTGACTAAACGTGTAAACATTTTTCTGCTTAAAGATTGATCCAAGTGTCTTATTTTGGTGCTGGAAGCAAACTGGAAACAAGATTATCCCACTCTTTGAAATTGAGAGCTGGAAGCGAATTGTGTGGTTTGATTGAGACCACTGTTGAATCCACTTTGGGTGCTGGTTGAAAATTGCCTTTTCTAATATCTAACTCATGACTGACATCTGCAAGAAGCTGAGTGTTGATGGCAAGGCGACAAAACAAGGAATCCCCAGGTTTTGCAACAAGTCTCCTTGCAAACTCCTTCTGGAACATAATAACTGCACGTCTAAATAATGGTCTATGTGCTAAGAGCTTGAAGACAATAGGAGAAGAAATTTTATAGGGTATATTAGCCACACAAACATCGAATTCTGGAAGTTGTACTTGCAAAATATCACCATAAATAACCTGCATCATGCAAGACAAACAAAAGAGAGAAACAACAAACAAATTTTACCAACTATATATCCGAAAATCCAAAGATGAACAGGTTTGAACAAGACTTACTTCCAACTTGTGGGCATGATCTGATCCTTCAACTCTGCGACGGACTTCCAAAATCATCCGAGGATCAATTTCTATAGCAATCACTTTTTTCGCAACCTTCAAAAGCTCCAAGGTCATGTTACCGGTGCCAGGTCCAATCTCAAGTACGGTTTCAAGCTGAGAAATTCCTGCCTTGCGCACTATGGACTCAACTATGGAAGAATTTTTTAAAATGTGTTGGCTCTTGCCCTTGTGAAGATCAATGCCCTGATGCTGAGGTAACTTGCGACTGTGCAACTTACCGTCCTTGAATCCTCTTACATAGCTTCTGAATGCACATGGCTGGTTGAGAACAGGCTTCAGGACCCTGGCAAACCAGCATGAAGGCATGGCTTAAGGTTTAGGGCTTAAGAGAAAGCATTTAGACAAAATAGACGTAACGTATAATGGAAAGTGGGACGTTATTCTTCCATAGAATGTCCAATCTTCTCATTTTATACTTCATAGAATGTCTAGCTCCATGCTTCTTCTTCTCATTTTATACTCCATTAAAGGCACATAAGGTTTGCTATAGATGATTGCCAATTTTTTGTGCAATGGTTTGGGAGTGGTTTTTTTCCCAATTGAATTTTTTTTAGCACACCAAATTTCAACTAAGCCTACAACTTAGCCTCCTTAATGTGAGTACACCTCCACCTCATCAAAACTGATGGTTAATATTGCCACATTAGATCTTTTTTCTAGCACACTGTACCTCAACTAAGCCTACAAAATTCTTTTCTCTCTAATTTAACCTATCCATCGTCACCTCCACTCCTCAAAGAAAGTCCGACATGGCATTATAAAAACCATTAGATCTCTTCTTCATTTTCCAAAAATCTAAGGCCAAGGGTTTAGCTTCATGAATCTTCATCAAACGTGGCTTTTTTACTTCATACAGCAAGAAATTGTATTCTTCGAAAGCATCACTCTCCAAGCAAAGTGGATAGATGCAAGAGTGGCCATTTCCGTGTTTAGCCTCACCGCTTGGCAAATGAGCCCTAAACGTACTGCTCGCATTAGAACTTGATTTTTCCGTGACTAGTCTGGGAAACGCGGTTTTCGGCCATTCCCTTAAATTTCGGGTTTCCCGCCTTTCTCAAGCTTCCAGCTCTTGTTTCTTTCTAATCAACTGAATGCTCCCGACCTTTGGAATCAAAGGCCAAGCAACTACATGCATTTTAGAAATCCAGATTTCCAAATTTTAATTCGCTTTTGCTCAGATCAAAGAGCAAACCCAGCCACCCGCCTTTGTTGTGATGCACTTCTTTTCCTCGCTAGTCATCATGCTCCTGCACCAAATGATTTAAGGATTGCGCAGCATGAGGGCATCAATTCTCTCCCGCGCATAAATGGATGTACATTCTTAGCTTGCTTTGCATCCACGATCTTCCTCACAGCTCTTTGCACATCATCCTTTGTTCCGCGATTTTGTCTACAAGCCTCAAGGCACTACTTCATTATTATTATTGATTGGACAATAGACTTCACGTAAGCTTTCATCGTGAGCCATACTTGTATACCTTACTTTTGTTCATGTAGCTGCTAAATTTAAAAATTTTGAATAAATTACCTTCAAATCACCATGACGTGAGCTAATGAAGTTTCGTGAAAGCAATGAAGATTTGTATACCGTTGCATGACTTTTACTCTAGCAATTGTAGAGCAGAGCTACTTTTGCTCCAACCAAAGAAGCTGTGATCATGTCACCCTGGCAACAATCTTCATCACAAGCAAAGGCTCCCTCAAATCCTCGGCCCATGGAGCAGATAGTTCTCTAACATCAAGAATATTGGTATCATCTCTAAATTGCCCTTTTATGAGCATCAGCTGTGGACTTGTTTTCTGTGATTTTGTACAACATATAATGAGCTCCTCATCTTGGCCTCTGCCTGCCTGCCAGGCTGGCACTGTGGTTGCCTGCCCTTCATGCCAATGCCATTTAAAGCTGTAATCTGCATACAAATCGCATCACCATCCCAAGGAAAGCTGAAAACTGGTCACAATCCCAGCGAGCCCTGCGCAACTGTTCTTCAAGACAGCTCATCTCACAGCTATTCAGCTAAGTTGTGATCTATGCATAGATGGTTAACATGTCATGAGCAGTTTTAGTTCAGTTGAACTATTTCTCAAAGCCCTAAGATGTCATAATCCGTGCATGGAATAATCAAACTTTCCCCGATTCTTCGCTTCCAATGTACACAATATAGTCCAATAAGAATGAGACATGGGGCTGGACTCACTCTAAGTTTTTCTCTTCCTGCGGCTGTATGGATCCCATCCATCTTGTGCTAAAGCATTTATATTAAATGTTGATAACATCGCCTTTTCCATATTAAAAAAAGTTCGAAAGTAATGTACCAGATCTTTATTTACCGGTCAACCTACGACCTTCTGTGTCTTCTCAATTTATAAAAGATATGATGAGTTTGTGCCCCATATCGTAATGTCTATGTGGAGAAATAAGTCAACTTGCAAAACCGGGCAGGATTTCCCCATGTTGGAAAGACAAATTATTGCAATGGGATATATGCCTTCAAGTCTCTATCATGCACCAGTCATATCTATGGGGGTAAGGTGACCATCATGTGAAATAGACATACCCTGTATTTATTGTTAAAGTTAATTTCGGTACAAGAAGGATGTTTCTACATTCTCAGAGGATGATATTTATTCTCAATCAACAGTTACATTAACACGCAAACAAGAAAGTTTATGAAAATGATCATTTCGGTACAAATATCCGTAGCTACCGACATGGGAAGAACATATACATTCTATCACGTTCAAGGCCTGTGGTGGCATGGTTGCATTTGTTGCATTTCCTTTGTTCGTGACTCCTTCTCAATGATAGAATCTCTTTGGCTCCATCCATGAGGATCGCAACCACCTTCTCAAATACAAATACGCCGTGAAAACATATATATTTCCATTGTTATAGTATACATGAATGTTTGCATGGAAGGGCTTTGGCTCTAGAAAATTACCGACGCTGCCACGAGGCCAATTTCCGCCCGGACTTGCTACACGTGAAACATTGGTGTAACGAAATTCCAGCATTTTCTCGCGCCACGCCACTCCATTTCACCGCGACCATCTTTCTCCTCCTCGGGCTTCTACCGAGTTCTCGATATATGGCCGACATGGCGCCAGTGGCTCTAAAGGGCCCGATCCGGGCTGTTTTGCCATTCTCGGAGAGGCTTTGTGTCTTCGATCTTGCTTTTGATCCCATTTTCAAGTAGAATCAGCGATTTTGTGTTTACGCGTGATCTTTATTTATTGTATCTTTCCCCGGCCATTTTTCGAAAGCTTCTTGGAGTTTCTTGACGAAGCTTCGGGCCGCGGGACGAAGTTTCTTTAGAGTTTAGGCGCTCTTTTCCTGGCCAGGTGATGGCGTGTCTTTCTAGAGTTTAGGCAGTTCTTTGCCATGGACGAAGCTTAGCGCTCTTTCCGCTGTGGCTGGCGGCGTGTTCTTTCTTAGAGTTTGTGCGCTGGATGAGCGAAGCAGCTCTTTTCCGCTGTGGGCTGGCGGCGTGCCTTCTTAGAGTTTAGGTCGCTTCTTGCCGGACGAAGCTTAGGCGCTTCTTTCTCGCTGTGGACGATGGCCGGTTAATCAAAACGCGCTTTGGGTCGAGGTATCACGGGCCTCGCCCGGTGATCAGATAATGCCCGCCTCGACCCAAGATCCGTAAGTAAAGCCAGATAAGTCAGTATCTCGCGATTTTGCTACACAAAGGCTGAATCATTCCGGAAAATCCGCCCCGCTTTTGTTAAAATGTCCTTTGAAGGCAAAACCCTCGGGCTTCCAAATGAATCGCAGGAACCGTGGGCTCGCTCTAAATCTCCGGGATGGATCCAAACATCCAAGGAGTCCGCTACCTCTAAGAAACGGCAGCTGCCAATGTTTCAATGAATCCTAATTTTGATGGTGTTTCGCTATCCCCATCGCACTCGTGACTCAATGTAATTTTAGTTTGTTTCAATGTATCCAACGTGACTCGAAGTTCAAATGCAAAGGATGGAATTTTGAATGATTTGTGTAATATTCTCATTGATTGAAATCACTCTAAAATATAATTTACGACTAAGAATAATTGAATAAATTGTGTAATATTTCATCATTGAAATGATCGAAAATTAGTAGCACCAATTTCCGATTCTGAAAATGGCTTCCAAGAATCACTGGATTCTTGAAAAGAATCCTGTACACGTATAATATTGGGGATTGGCTGGAGGCCGAAATGCCCCACCCAAATTTACGCCTTACCAACTATCCTCTTTAGGTAAACTTAATTGTTTTTCAATTTTTAATTCTTCAATGTAAAATACATTGGATCACCATAATATGAACTATAGTTCCGCTTCATGTGGTAAAATGGCTATGCAAATGTTGGAAGGAGGAGCTGAGGTTCCATAGCAACCGCTATCAGATGTTTAAGAAAGTGGTAACTCTAAGAGTGGGTGCCGTGCGAAAGCGCCGCCAAGGTGATTTTATACTTTACAACCCTAGCTAAACTCAAGACTCTAAAATTTTAGTCTCTTTCATCTTCGGCTTCACTTCCTTTCCTTATTGTTTATAGTCTTTCACCTATTATCAATCCCAAGGCCACCATCACGGAATTTTTCTTACATACATATTCTCGATCGAATTTTAATCCTTAGCATCAACAAACACTTTGCTTTGCCTGCCACAGACATGTAATACATGCAAATGAAGTGTAGAGATATGAACATATGGCATAATGGTAAAGAGGATCAAAGGAATTTGAAGTTGATGCTTTTGTGATTATAAGGCTATTACAAAGGCATATGACTTTAGTCTGTAGTCTATATAATCACGTACACCAGCTTTTATAATTTCAAATCCTAGATTTAGTTTGACATTTGCTTTTATCTTTTTTCTATGCATTCCAGTGGGAAATATCCAAGACAGAGTTACTGGGAAAGCCACCATGGATGAAGACACATCCGTAAACGTAGTATATATCCAAATCCTTTTCGCCTCCTCATCAGATATCCAAATTTTCTCATCTCCTTTGTAATGATCAAATAACATGCTACTGACAATGTCCTATTCTCATGTGGTGATGGGCATGTCAAATTAGAATTTGGCCATGATTGGCCGCATTCATCAGCCGATGATTTCAGAGGGCACTAAACACGCTTTCTCATAAGTCTGACTGCAAATTGCTTTGCTTCCGAGAATAGAATGAAGAACAGAATAGAATAATAGGAATAGAATAGAATAGGAATAGAATAGAATATACATTAACGCCCTCGTGCCGCGAGGCCCCTGCAGATTTCATGTAGCATCCCGCGAGCTCCCATATGGTGTCGCCGAAACACGATAGGTTTGCGTGTAGCCATTCCAATGGGCTTCACTTGTTCTTTTACATATTAATTTATTCTAAGCTATAAATGGGCTTCGCCATACAAATGCATCGTTATAAAATAGCTTTGAACTCAGATTCTCAGGCCGATCCGATTTCATCCTCGGTGCTTCTTTTCGCATTAATAGCCTCTTTGTAGCACCCCCGTCTTATTATCATTTCTTTATAGCTGCTGGGCTTATGTCCCTCAGAGCTGCCTTCTTATCCATCAAGGCTGGAGTGGGAGATCCCACCCCGACCTTTGTTAAATTTGACCTTATGTCGTTGTAAACCTGCACTCCTTTACCATGTGCTCTTCTCGCCAGCTCTCTATTTTTCCCGAAATACATACTCCGCATATTCGGGCCGCTTTCCATCTATTTTCCTCCATCTATCTTCCACCTATGTCAGCTTCCCATCCTATCCCCCGCTCGGGCTTAACATGGTGCTGTATGTGATATGCCCCATCGCTTTCCCCTCGATTGAAAGTTTCCCATTAGCCATTAACGGTTGGGCCCTGCAGCCGCAAGCATCCAGCTCTCACCAGCTCGCTCGCCCATTCTTCGGCCCCATCCGCCTCGCTTGTATAATCAATTTAGCCGCATCCCCATGTTTCTTCTGCCGCCCATTTCGGCCAATTGCTAAACCATCTCGCCCCGGCCAAGTATGTTGTTTTTGTCATCTTACTTTATCGCTAGTGACGAGCAGCTGTCCTCTTTTCCCGGTCAGTTGGCCCTTATTAGGTACTCTAATCGTTTTCCTGGAAGCTCCTCACTTCCCACGCTTTTCCCCTGCCTCATATAAGATTGTGGCCAATGATGTAATTGCTTTCACCGAATTTCTGACCGTGCCGCCCTGCATTCTCTTGTTTCTCCCATTTGTCCACATCCGCAGACAACCGCTGATGCTACTATCGCGTCGTAATAGGTATGCTTTGATTCTTAAATTGGGTGATCCCTACAGCAGGCAGAGTTCATCATGATGTAAGAAGCTGCCTATCAGCCGCTTGAATCTCGTATCCGGCCTTTTGACCATCTCCCCCATGTGTGTGTCAGAAATCTCAGATAATTGCACTCGTGGCTTCCTCTAGCTTCTCCCCTTTGTATCTAAATTGGCCTGTGGCTTATCTGTCCTGAAGGTCATTTTGTTTTTCCCAGTTGACTGTCACCTGCCTCTTCACTGCACTTCTTCTAGTATCTCTAGCATCCCGTGGTGAACCTTTGGCTTTGGTCGCCATCATACCTAAACTATCTATATAGCATTATTGGTACTTTGCCTTTCCCTTATCAAGAAGCCTCGCTTCCTCAGTTTTCCCCTGCATAAATTTCAGAGGTGCATCTATGTATACCCAAAACAAAGGTGGGTGATAGTGGGACATCCCCATGCATTTCCTCAGACACATTCTATGGCTTCTCCTCCCTCCTCAAGTTTTGTACATACACCTTTTGCATAACCTTGCAATTGATCCTGCCTAACCTGCCTGGGTGCCTTAGTCCTATTATTCCTGTAGGAGCTTATCCCTAGGCACCGTGATCGGCTAGTTTCTTAAAGTCCACTTAAGCAAAAGATATGATCTTCTACGGCTCCTTGTCCTTCTAACATTATCCTCTTAGAGTGACCAGCTGGTCTCAGAAGCTGAATACTCCGGGTCGAAAAGCCCTACCGACCTTTGTGCTCGAAGCTTCCCCTCGCCGCCTAATGCTTTCAGCCTTTGGTCTAGTGTTTTCCTAACCATTTCGCAAATAATTTAACCCACTCATACAAATCCTATAGTTACTCTCTGCTTCTTCCTTGCTCTCCCCTTGTGAGCCGGATTACCCCGCTGCTAAACCGCCATCTTCTCGAGACCCAAGCACTACCTCATTGAATATGACCGTTATAATCCCTATTATCTCTCGGGTTCCTACGATTTCAACATCTCTCATGCCCCATATAGATCCGTGAGCTTTATTGTTTGCCATTTTGTTTAGTGCCCATGTCACTTCGCCTTGAGAAAGGTTGTGTCTACCTTCCTAGTCCATGATTGGTGCAGCCTCTGCTTGTATAACCGCCTGTATCTTGTCCACTATTTCTATTCGCTCTTCTCCCTCATCCACGGCATCCGCTTTTGTTTTGAGCCCCTTTTCATATTGTTCTATGATATAATTGAGTAGATTGAAGCACATCTAATAAGTAGATATAAACTCCATTATAACTGCTTATATGTTAATAAGCACAAAATCTCTCAAGTACATGCTTGATCCGATATCAATTAAAATCTCAAAGCATGTAGAAAGAGAGAACTCAACCTTGAACTTCAAATTGAGAAATCGGGCAAATGTTGCACAACATCAATTAAAATCTATAAATATAGTGAAATTAATTCCGCAACTTCTAACACTCAAACATGAAAAGAGCAAAATGATGAAATGTGATGAAAATTTAAGATTGAAGTGATGGTTGATCTAAAGTTAAGTCGATTTCTATGCTAAACCTAGAGCTATAAATCAAACTTCTAAACTATTAGATCAACCATCATTTCTAATACCTTTCTGCCTAAGTACGCACCAAGTAACCCATATAGATATGTATATTCCTCTATTTTGCTATTTCCATGTTTAATAACACTGTCTTTGAAAGTCTGGCTGGGAATTTGACCTTGCAAAAACCCAAGTGTTTCCTTCGTGTGCTTTTGTTAGTTCAAGATCTACTACCAAGAAAATTAGGATAAATGATATGAGCAAGCACTCGGGAGTGGTCCAATTTATGAATGGGTTATTGAATATGGCAAAATTATGGCAAATATTATGTAAATGTTATTCCTAAGGTCACTAATAATATATACCGAAGCTATAACATCAAAAAGTAAAGGGAAACGCCTAATACGCCAGCTTATAAGAACCATTGATATTTATAGAAGGGGTCGATGCACTATCATTGGGATGATTATTAGTTGAGGGAGCAGCCCATAGATAATATTCCATATGATAAGTCATGTAATATAATTAAAGGCAAGGAGCTATCTTGATATAAAAGGCAACGGCATGCTAAAAAAGGTTGAAGTCGTGGAGAGATCTAACGAGTTGGAATTATTGGGAAAACTTCTATGATCTTTTGGGGATTATGGAATAATAAGGGTGATTGTTGGGTTGTCGTGGAAAAGCTTGTCTTGGAGATAAATAACACTGCTATACAATATTGGGCACTGCTTTGTCATAATAGCCGAACTACCTACTATAATGATCTCTTGCCATCTCTAGAAGTCTGTTTTGATCATCTGGGCCTATGTAACTTCCAACCTTTAAGCCTGAGTATGCGAACCGCAAAAGCATCTTGCTTGAGATTGCGGAGTCAGATCGTGGTGATCTGAGAGGCCGATTGGCCGTGGGGGTCATTTATATGCATATTTGACTTTGAAAGTCATTTATATTAACACTTGACCTTATCTGCAGGTTTTTTTAGTGTCAAGCATTGGGGAGAACTCTACGAATAAGCTATCAAATATATGGATGTGAAATTTGGATGCGGAATCTCAAATTGCTTCATATAGTACGGCTTATGGGTAAATTTTATAAGTTGATTTTTTCTTTATGCGGAATAAAGAGTAAAATTTTATTTCTTGTGTGTACCCATGGTAGATTGGTAATTACGATTGCAACGTAATAGGCCTGAACATGGTGCACTAATTGTGAATGCTTCTTGGTAGATTAGCAATTGTGCTGCAGCGCAATAGGTTTGAACAAGAGTGCATTAGATGTATATTTTTGAAGAGTAGCACTTGTGATTGCAACACAACAGGCTTGTCAAAAGTTGCATCTGTATTGCAAAGATATATTGTATCGCGGAGATACAATCAAGTAGTACCGCGGAGGTACGAAAGATAATAATGTACCACGGAGGTACATGAGATATATCATACTGTGGAAGTACGCGGATATCCATAATTATTATTTTTGAGTTTTTGCAGAAATTAAAAGAAAAGGAATGCGAAGGTGCCAAAGATATATGGTACTGTGGAAGTACAAAAATATATATAATTGTTTCTTAAGTTCGCAGGTTTGAGAATTTTCTCGGTTCATATCGTGGAATAACCACCTTGAGAAGGGATGGACCAAATTGAAACGTACTTGGATGATCTTTTTGAGAAGGGATGGATTGATATGGAGCAAGCACAAGGGAGTGATCCACGGCGAATGGGTTATTGGAATATGGCAAAAATTATGGCAAATATTATGTAAATATTATTCCTAAGGTCACCTAATAATATAAAGGGGCTGAGCTATAACATCAAAAGCAAGGGAAACGTCTAACACAGTTATAAGAACCATTGATATTTATAGAAGGGGTCGACACACTATCATTGGGATGATTATTAGTTGAGGGAGCAGCCCATAGATAATATTCCATATGATAAGTCATGTAATCTAATTATTTTGATTAAAAGGCAACTGCCTGTTAAAAAAGATTAAAGTCACGGAGAGATCTATAAATAGAACCTAAACTTCAGTTAGAGATCTCCATAACCAGAGCTCCGATCGAGGCGACTTTTACCTTTTGGAACTGGCTCAGAGTCTAGTTTCCGAATTGGGGTGGTACATCTTGTAGTTCATCTATATAAGGAAGTAATGGCCAAAAACGTGACAAGGGGGTCACAAATTACTGCTACAGCCACATTACAGATTTGCAGTTGCTTTCTGATCTGTGGCTACTTGGAGTAGTGAGATTAGCCTGGAGGGCCAATAAGCCAGATGCCAGAGGTTTTTATTTGCCATAACACTTTTGTTTTGCCGTAACCCAGTGGATCCAGTTGGGTGGTTAATGGTGCTGCCATATCAATTGTGCATGAATGAAGTTTCTTTAGTCCAATGTTCTATTATTTTATTATGGGTTCTATGATTCTGTGTTGTTACAACAACCCAAATATAATCGTATCAATAAGGCCAAGAAATAACATGGAGATGGAGATGGTCATTCGTCACAATTCCTCGTTGTTGTGGGATGTTAAACTGCATCCGTTTCTGGATTGCTTTGGATTTCTTGCCTATTTTTAGTCTATGTTGACCTTGTTACGCTTCCCCTAGATTAGTGTGTAGCCCTAAACATGCTCTAGCATGGGCTATTTATCTCCAGAGCAAGTTTACCTTGCCGCTAGCTATTTTCTCATTGTGGCCCATAGTTTCTTGCTTCCCTGCTGCAAGACTCATGCCTACAAGCATGCATTGCAAACCCATGGAGAAGATTTTATAGAAAGAAGTTTTGGCTTTGTTGCCCCTTCACAACTTTCTTTCATGTCGTTTCTGGGGTAGCAAATGGCGGGGATCTTGCAAAATCTTTTCCTTGCTGTGTGCAGTGTGATTTTTGCCAAAGAATCTCATGGATTCATATGTTCAAACAAGTTTTTAAGGCTGATTTTGATATATTTTTAACAGATCTATTAATTTTTCCCTTACATTGTAGCGGCCTCTGAATTCTTGCTCTATAGACCCTAGATTTATTTGATCTCGATCTCCAGCTTTTTATCTTCAATGCATTTCCATCTCATCTAACTTTGCACAGTAAGGAGCGGATTCAGTAAGCATGGAAAACATGAGACTCTGCAACCCAATGTCACCTTCCTTTTGTTCGCTTGAAAACATTTTAGGAACTTTTATATATCTGTCTGTTATTTGTGCTTGTTGATTGTGAAAAAGAAGGAAGCAACTACTAGCTCGTGCAATCCCTAATGATGGAATCGTTTCAAGAATAAATGGTGGAAACAGTAGAGCACCTTTTATTATGGGGGATATAGCAGCAAAACTTTCATCAACGCGATATTCAGGTAGATGTTTGAAATTGCTTCCTTAAAGCTTGGATTCACTTGGAAAACTCATGAGGATTGGTGAGATGTGTGTCAGATGAAGACCTAAAGAATACACAATCAAATTTTGAGTCCCGCAGGACTAGAAGGTGCCAATAATGAATGTCTTCAACATGTTATTCTAGAGCATGCAAAAAAGCAGGTTCCATTTCTTGCACTATGAGATCCAATTGCAATACGGATGTTCATGAAACTACGAAGCCCAATGTTGTTCTTGGGGCTTGCATTTTATATAGGTTATTAAGCCTGCTATGTAATGTTGCATGTAGTATTCTCTACAAATGACCCATTTTCTAAAAGAAAGCATCTGAAGATGGATGCATTCGCATTGAGCATTTCGTGAGCCAACATGGTTTGATTATTTGTTTTGGCTATCATGCCTTGCGTATTCTCTTGTCATTCTTAGGGGGCTTATTCAAGTATAATAACTACTTGTCTTGCAGTGGAGGCATTATTTGAGGCACATCCACTTTTGCCAGCTCGGGTAGAGATGTGGCATGATAAGCCGCTTATTACATGTAAGAAATTTTGTTCTACATTCTTAGATACTCATTTGCTTTTCTTTTCTTTTGATCAAGTGCTGTTACAAATTTGTACGCTTAGTTTATATTCCTTGTTTCTTTTTTATTCTGGATCAGATGCTAAACTGTACCAAAATGCAACATCATATGGTGAGGAGATGTCCAAGCTCTCCTCTAATCTGCTTGCTACCATGTCTGGGAAACTAGGCCTGGATTTATATTTCTTGACCAATAGTTTTTGTAAGCTTGGCTTAACTAGCCGTGAAATAATGCCCCCTTGTCAAATCCAGACCTTACAATTGGATTATGGAGCCATGCATCTAGTTTCACCATAATTCTCCAATGTGTGGGTTCCAGTAGAGCCTATACCAGATGCCTTAGGCATGCAGATTTATGGATGAAGACCTTAAAACAATGCCTCAATTACTGGGCCATTGCTTCTATTTTGATTAATTTTTTTTGGCTCGGATCATAAGTACTTTCAACTATCATTCTAGACCTAATCACTCTCTACTTTTCCTTATATGATTAACGTTGCTAATAGGGTAGAAATGGCAAAACCATTCCTGCCAACAGTAGTCTGCACGATTTAAGGTGTGCCAAGCTATCTGCTAGAAGGATAGAGAGAATCGACCATCTTAAGAACATTACCAAACTTTCTAAAATCTTTCTATTCTTGCCTCTCTAACAATACCCTGACATGGGCTGATCTCATATCACATGTGAGAAAACCCCCTACAACAAATTTGATTTTATCTTCTCTATTCCTGTAACCAGCTAATCTTAGGTTCAGGCCATAATTAACATAGCCACCCCTAGAAATGGCCCGTGTAGAAGGAGAGCATATGGGCATATAAATTGGGCTTAGACTGTGCTCTACAGAACGTATTTGGTCTATCTTGCAAAGTCAATTTTATTCGATATAAAACAAGCTGGTCTTTGGCTAAGACTCTACTATGGCCTTAACTTTATGAATCTCGCAAAGCTTACGAGAAAGAAATGGTATAGATTGATTGGATTATGAATAGATGGAGTGTACCAAAGTAGAGTGACATATTTTTGAACACAGGTTAGCATGAATATCCCTTGCAGATATTTAGAAGTCTCGGAACACATATCTTAGCTACTAGTCCTTAAGCTGAGAATATATTTTCAGTTGATTTTGCAACAAGTTTGAGAATTATCCATGCAATTTGTTTCAAATAATTTGTGTCTTGAACTTTATGCTCTTTGTTATTGTTTTAAGCTCTGGGCTTTTCCACATGCATGTTTGCAGAAAGCTAAAATTATAGTATGGGCATGTTGGGAATCCACTGTTATGATTGATGCTTGCAAATAAACTTGACAATCCTAGTAAAGTTACAATATAAAGATATCTTCAAAACAAAGTACCATAATCTTTCATTTGTTACAGTGACTTCTTGCTGGTTCAAGTAGCAGCTTCCTCTTCTTGCAAGGTGAGCTTTATTTATTTTTAAATGATATAATACTTGCAACAACATAACTTCTGCAAGAATATACCATCTGTTCTGGTGCTTTTATTTTTCTATTCCATGTAACGGATCAGTGCATGGCTACCATAATGTACTTAATAGTTCCTATTCGACTATTTTAGACAATATATTGGTAGTTCGTGGGCTTATTCTTTTGATGATCCTCTGTAGTTGTATTGGATGTTCTAAAAAGATCCTTTGTGTGTAACCTTATTTTGCATGTTAGCAATTTATTTATCCTTCTACCTATTTGCTAATTTTTAAGTCTAGCTCTATTTGCTAATTTTGCTGCAATGCTACAGACGATTGTAACAAGTCTTGAACATCTCTTTTGTGCAAAAATGACAAGGTTGCAGTTATTTGAACGACCTTCCATATGCATTATAGCCATCATTTATAAACGCTATTCGAAAATATACATGGTCTATTTGTAATTTAAATGAAACTGTAGTGCCATAGGCTTTTTGTCTTCAGTAGTGTGCACTTTGTTGATGCTTCCGTTTGCCAGGCCTTACACGACCAATTTGAATTCAACACTAAAACAATGACTACCAACACTGAAACTTTTATGGTGCATCTTTTCTGTGTCGTTAACAAAAAAAAAATGCATGAAACTTCTTTGTTTAGTTAACCACAAATGTTTGAAATTGATACTTTGTTGAAACAATAAGTATATCATATGAGTTTACTAGATATCTAAATTATCTACAAGCACTTGACATGTTGCAAGTGGCCTTTTTGGATCAGATAAGCTTGTAATAATGAAATCAACTAATCTATATTGAATTCTCATTTATGCATGGCCTCACAAACCAATTGGGAGGAAACAAATATCTATGAGCAAACCACTGGCATCCCTCTATCTATTTGTGAAATTTTAAGATAGCAAACCAAAGCAAAAAACATGCAATACTCTTAGGATGTTATTCCAAAAAAATATGCATGATCTTCCTTCTCAAATAAAACAATCCGTGAAACTACATCCCAACCAAGTTCCCTCTACCAACCCCTTTATATTGGTACCTCCCTCTGCCAACCCCTTTATATTGCTGGTACAAAACCTTCTGGTGTGCCTTTTGCTAGTTTTATTTTTTTGGAAATCAAGCCTATTTCATTTTTTGTCATGGGCATGAGGGTCCGATTCATGCATTTGGCCTCAAACCTAATGTAGATGCTACGGTCTCTGCTCGTGGGCTGCGGCATGTGGCTGCCAGAGATTGTCGTAGCCCCGATAACGCGAATAGCTGCTAACATGGTGTTCTAAAGTCGGATTCTTTGTTTTCTTGTTTATTACATCCAATTGTGCTCTGCAATGTAAAAACTTTCACTGGTGTAGCCCATCTTCTCCATCCCTTAGTTATGGAAGCGACTTCTGGGCCTCCCACGGGCATTTGATTTTGTTTCGCTTGTTGTCATGTTCTTGAGGAGGTTGGCCAGGGGGTGTCGGGCAGGGGCAGCGTGGATGCAGAGGGCCGCTCTCCTGAAAGCAGTGTTGTTGCAGAGTGCAGGGTTCTTTGGGAAGGCTTCAAGCTTGCTGAGAATGAAAACTTCCATGGTAGCACATTTGTGGAGGTGCCAGAACCTCTTGTGCCAGATGCAACCCAGGGAAAGAAAGTGGATGGAGGAAGTGGGAAGAAAGCATGTGAGGATCAAGCATGGCAGTTTGTGGAGTTATTACGTTTGTTTGAGGACAGAGGGCCAGGGAAGCAGGACTTTGGGGGGGAGAATCCTCGGTTGGCCAAGAAGGTGCTGGTCAAGGGAACCAAGAAGAAGATGCCAAGCATGAGCTGTGGTCAGGCATTAGATGAGCCTTGCTCTCTTGATGTTAGTGTTACAGTCAGTATAGATGGTTTAAATGTTTGGGAAGCATTGTATGTGTCTGTCTGCAAATTCTTGGATGAAGAGTGCATCTCTGGGATGGTCAGCCAGGAGCGTGGCTCCGAGTTAGATCACCTGCATATTCAATGTGTTCTTCAAGTTGACGTGAGAAACCTTAGCAATCCAGCCACAGTGAATGTGAAGCTCAAGAAATACCTTGGTTGGGATAGCCACAAACCTGCTAGAAGAATTATTGTATGCAAGGCTTTGAAGTACACGAAGCTGCACTTTTACAAAGGTATGATTGGCTAGTATATGAAAGATTTAGGGAAGATGCATTTTAGGTAGCATGTGAAGAATGTTATTGCAAAACATATGGAAAGGGGAAGAGAGTTGTATGCATTATATGGCGCTGAGATATCAAGTTATGTGTGATGTTGGATAACCGAAATTTATTGGTTAGGGTTTTCCACTTTGTTCTCTATCATGGCAAGAGGCAAATCAGTGCATCGTTGGAGCAATCTATCACTGCCATGTTGAAAACACACAAATTTGTTCTCAGCAGTGCGTGGATGTTGCCTATGAATTGCGCCTTCATATTGCAACAACGGTTAGAAGCAGTTTGGAGGCTGACATTGAATCTGGGAAGTGCTTCTACTCGAGATGTGCAGTCAGATATCTTTGACACACCTTCTGGAATTGCGTCTGTGGAGAAGGTGGAGAAAAGGAGAAAACGTATTTGGGATGAGATGCTTAATAGTGATGAGGAAACATATGATGATGAGCACTTAGCAGCCTTTGAGAAAACTAGTGCCCCTGCAGACACCCCTTATGAACCTTGGCCAGAATTCATTTCGTTACACACAGGCGACAAAAGTCTTCATGTCAATTAGGTTGTGCTTCATTTCTTGACGTACATAGTGTTGTTTTTGTAGATGTCGTAGTGGATCAGCTTCCTCAAGGTGTGGATGATGGGAATGGATTAGTTCATTACGTCATCAACATAGATAGTGACTCGGAGGTAGAACCGGAAGAGGATATGTATAGTTGTGATGTCAATACCGCTATTGGCAAGAAATCAGTATGTCGATGTTGATTTGTTGTCCAGGAGGTTCTGACAGCGATTAGAGACGTGAAGGATAGTTTGTGCAACAGTTTGCAAGGATGCAGGATGCCTTGGAATGCCTTGAGATGGAAGACTTGAAGATATCATTGAGGCAAAGGCGCTCTTTTTGTGGACATATGAACCTGCTCAAAGGAGTTTTTGTACGCCATGTCAATGCTTTTGATCGTATGGTAAGCAAGCATCGTGGAACTATGGAAGCATGAAAGCTTATATAGTGTGTGTGCAGTTCAGTTATGCTGTTGTAAAATTGTGGTTATGCTGTTTCAGTTTTGGTCTTGTAAAAGTGTGCCTTTATTGGCTTCTGTCACAAGTCTGGTCCTTGTTTGGGGTCTGGGTTCGGGAACTCCTGGAAGACAGCCCTCTGTGAGGACCCGTGGATCTAACAGGAGAGTCCGGGGGACTATGTCACGCGGGATTTGCAAGAAGAGAAGAAGAAGAAGAAGAAAACAGAACAATTGAGAGGAAAATGATAAGCTTTCTTGATATCAATGATGAACATACATGAGCTCTCGTAATAGAGAGAAAACCCGAAGGAGACAAGACTCAAAACTCATCTAAAAACTCATGTGCTAGCTCTACTCATATATATAGTACAATGGCCTTTGGCCCAATATAGACACTCGACCGATCTCGTCGCCGACTCGGAAGGAGGCCTGATTTAGGAATGTTGGCGGTGCCTCTTGAAGTGCCTAGAATCACGCCTTTTGACGCCTTACCGGCAAGTGACGGGCCATCACTTGTCCGAAGGGCGCTTGTTGTTGGCCGCCACGTGCTTTGACAAGCGGGTTTGCTTAGTTTGGTCTTCGCCGAGCCTTTGATGGCTGACCCGGGTGGGATCGAGGATCCTTGAGCTTGACCTCCGTCTGTCAGGAGGATGAATAGTCCTGCATCGGGAGGCACCGGGACTAACACTCCCCACCAAACGACACTCGTGAGTGAAGAAAAGGAGGAAGTGTTTCGAGGGCTGGAAGCCATATATTCCGAAAGTGATCCTCACGGAGTGAGGACGGGCACCATTATGGTAATCGCTAATGAGATCCTGGCGGTTTGAAGAGGGAGGAGTGTTTTGGCCAAGGGGCGGATCCGCATCAATAAGAAAGCGAAGAGCGCACCATGTCTTCAAGGGCAAAGCATGGGCATCTCAAGAAATGTACCGACATTCCATGAGGAGACAGTTCTGAGGCCAAAGGCACCGATTAATCGGCATTCGGGGATGAAAAATGGGAAAATGGGCCGCATTTAAGGAGCTTAGCAAAATGCATTTGAGAGCAGCACAAAATCCGCTTTTGAAGATGGATCAAGGATCGCGCGAGGTGGTGGCATTCCCCGCAAGAAGGTGTCAAGACCATGAAGCGCATCCGGGCCGCTGCCAACCACGCCATTTGCAATGTAGATCCAATTCGTGGTGGTATCCAGAGTGGCACCGCCTTCCCAATGTGAGCGCTTAACAAAACGCGTGGATCCCACCGAGATCCGTCGAGATCCTGAGGTGGAGTCCATCCGCATGACCATCCATGACCTTGGTCCAAAAAGGGAGGCCAATCAGTCAGAACCTGGGGCGGAGGTAATGCCTGTGGAAGCATAGGGAGAAGGAACCATGCCCGTATGGGTTGCCGAGCCTCCTGAATTGATCGACAAGATCCGGATCAAGAGCTTGACACCAACGATCCCAAAGAGAAGCAGAGAGTTGAGAGTTGAGTTGGAGGGCTATCCCATCCCGGGTGGGGACCGTCTTGCTATCCAACGAGCTTGTAATTGATTATAACCATGAGGTGCCGCATATAAATTTGGGCATAGGGAAGATCCCGGGATGTCCTAGATACTTCCCCGATGCTGTTCAGGCCCCGCTTGAGAGAGATAAATGATTGGCAAGCTCGCATATACTCCTCGATGAAGAGTTTGGGTCCGAGCCCGATCAAGATAGGGATTGTTATCCGAAGCAACCATTGCACGTTGGGGTCACCAAAAAAGAGCGGGCGCGGGCCCATTTCGAAGTGTTCCCGTGTATCACCGTGATAGAAATCATGAAATATGTAAGCCATGGGCTGAACAACTCTGAAAGGTGATAAAGTCGGGATCGGCCACGCGGTATGAGATCAAAGACCACAAGGGCACAAGCACAAACCCTTTGTCTTCAATGGAGTTCGCCAAATCCGAAGAAAACGCGACCGCCGCTGGGGAATATCCACAGTCCATCGGCCGCATGCCACTCGGAAGGAAGAGGTGGCGGCGAGCAACCACATAATCGTGATAGCAGGAAGGAACTGGGAAGTCAAAAGGCATTCTGTTAAGAATGGCGGTATGGCCGTCAAGTTTTGCTTGAGCCTCATCAGCAGACTGAATAGCTTGCTGTAGCTGTTGTTCAAGATCACGTATCCGGTTGTCCCGTTCTAGCAGCAGGCGTGACTGGTCACGGACCCGTTTCTGAGAAGTGTTGACCTGGGAGGAGGATTTCCCCGGAGTATTGAGACGAAGCACGGCAATCTCCGCGTCATCCAGTATTTTCTGTTTCTGCGCCTCTGTAAGCTGATCTTGAAGAGAGGTGAGCTGAGAGGTCTGTGTAGAAAGCTGAGCCGTCAAGGAGGCAACTTGAGCGTCCCGTTCTGTAAGGTTTTGAACTTGAGTGCTGAAATTTTCACAAAGTTCGGAGTACAAGGCGTTGAGCTTAGCAATATCTGCGTCCTTGGTACTCAGGAGAGCGGCTTTGGACTTGTTGTGCTCCAATAAATTCTGAATTTCTGATTGGAGCTGAGCCTGTTGATCTGCAAGTTGGCTGACTTGATCTTGTGCACTTTTGAGATCTGTATGAGCCTGTAAGAGAGCTTCGTGCTTGTCTTGAAGTTTGGCCTCCAAAGTTGCAACTTGGGCGTGGCGGCTTGAAGGTCTGGTGGACCGCATCGAGGAGGCCTCTAGTGCGGGTTGAACCCCGGCCATAAGAGCCGCCTTGGGATTCTTGTAACTTGAGAGCAGCGGCTTGAGCATCCTGGGCGATACAACAACAACCGACGAGGGTGTTGTGGTGGTGGAGCCATTTGTTGCCTCGGGTTTGTGATGTTTGGGAAAGATGGTGTGAATCGGATGGTGAAATTTGAGGAGGAGACAGTGACATGGGTGTCTGGGACTTGGGACATGACCGTGGGAAGAAGGGCGTGAAGTGCAGCTCGGCGAAGTTATTGGAAGGGGAGTCGAGTGGAATTTTGAGAATTTTGTGGTGTGGGAGGAAGTAATGACGGATGAGGGCTTGAAAGTGGCCTCGGAAACTGGAAATGGAAGTGGCACCGGCGGGTCCACTTCTTGGAGAAGACGATAGAACATCATTTGGGGCCAATCTATGTGGTGTTTTGTGTGTGTAGCAGTTGATGACCAGGTTATAGAAAAGGCTTATTGATATGGGTGTTCTTGATAGAATAATTATGAACTTCGCCACGTAAATTTAACAAAGGTTTCGCGGAGGTTTGTCGACATTGGTCGACGATGGACATTGGCATGATAAGGAGGTGCACCAAACTCGTGACATCTAGATCCATATGGCGCACCATGATAAACAAGGGTGTGCAAGGGGAATATGAAATACCCTCAGAAATCAAATGTTGAGTCGGCCGAAATGGTGGTGCCATCGACCATTGCAGGTAGCCCCGCGGGTCGTTAACGATATTGGCGATGAACCGCTTCAACCGGTCGTGATTTGGAGCGGAAGTTCATTTTGCGAGAATTAAAAGCTTGTGTCGTTCAGCAATGACTTCTTTATTTGGGCCAACAGGGCTTCACCTAAAGTAGCGCCAAGAAGGATACGCCGATGCAAAAGGGGCCAAGGCATTAGTTTGAAGTGTAGGAAAAATCTTGGGGCAGCCATGGTAAAGCGATTTGCGTAGAAAACGCGAGTGATGCAAAGGCGGAGGACGAAAAGTGAGCCCTCGAGGACAAAGGGCGGAAGAACGAAAAGGTTTTTAGGGCGCACAACCGGAGGCTTAAGAGGTATGAAGAGGGCGAAACTGGAACCGCTGATGGTGCGGGTGTCAAAAAGATGCCAAGAAGTGTATTGAGAGTAAAAAATTTGGCTAAGTCCCAAAAGCGTAAAGGGAGAAGCAAATGAGCGGTGAGGATGGGACGCGGAAAGAAGGGATCTGATGTGACAGGTGGGCAAAAGGACACACATTAAAAACTGACGGGCGTGAAAAGAAGGAATCGCATTCAATGCCGGCAACTCAAGTGGGATATCATTAAAAGGAATGTGTCGGAGGTACCATGGCTAGATATGCGGCCGGGAGAAAAGATTCTCATTTTAGAAACACTTTTTGCATTACAAACACGCTTGGCGATTTTGTGATTGGTCCACGCCGACAAAGGAGTTCCTCGGTTGGCTATATAAGGCGAATCGGAAAGTGAAGGCATCCGATGGCGCCGGTATTGCCGCCGGTTTGAAACGAGGATCGCGACGATGCCCAATGTAACCGTCGTGAGTGGATTACCCGCAAGATGAATTGTCACGGACTTCGGGCGCCGCCACAAACCGCGGGCATTCGAATGGGCCGGCTGGTGTGCGGGATGGTGAACATCCCACTGAAGACCAGCGGGATGGAGGTGGTTCTGCACCTTCGCTAGGATCCCGGCGTAACCTCTACCATCTCCTCCGCATCACCTGCTGCCCAACCCGAGTAGTAGAGGTTTTTCCTCTTAGGACTTAGTAGATAGGCTCACGAGCCCGTTTTGTATATAGAGGCAGTGCCCATAGCGAAATAGCGGTCGGGTTTGCGCCCACATTTTGTAAAAAAATCTCCACTATAATAGAATATCGCCTTTCTAGTCACTTTCGTGGTGTTTGCTTCTTGCCCCGTATCGTTTGTTGATTTACCGGCTACGTGTGATGAAATGTTTGAGGCGAAAACCATTAACCAATGTAGGTAATGGAGTGCCATCTAACTCTGCCCGTTGAAAAACGCTTGGTCTAACCACTTGAACAATTTGATAAGGGCCAAAGCCAAGCGAAACTTGAGTTTACAGGAAAATTTTTTGTACACGGAATCATAAAGAAGAACCAAATCGCCTTCTTTGAATGTTTTGTCTTCAGGCGTTTGTCATGTAAAGATTTTTGCAATTGTTGTCCATGAAGAACACGAATATAAGCATCCTTGAAGTTCATCCAAGCTGTTCTAATTGATAGACCCTTTCTTTGAGTCTTGCGGCAAGGTGGATTATGAGCAAGAGAGTTGAAAACGAGTGTTAGAAGGATGTATTCAAACGGCATGAGAGCTTCCCGACCATAAACCAATTTAAAAGGAGTGTGACCGGTAGCAATCTTGAAACAAGTATTGTAGGCCCAAAGAACGAGGGAAGTTTTTCCGCCAATGCTGCAAGGAAGCGTCCAAAATTTTCTTGAGAATGGTGACCGTGAGTTTTGTTGGTGCTTTCGCCCAAACCATTACCTTGAGGATAGTAAGGTGTGCTCTTGTGATGATGTATCGAGATAATCCGTCGGCTCCTTGATAGTATGGTTGATGAAATGGACACCAGTCACCGACCCGACTCCCGTAAAGCAGCGAATCGCGTGATAATTTGTTGATAGAGGATCCCTAGTACTGGCTTGCGTTGTTATGCGGAAGTGCACAAGCTTCCGCCCATTTGGTGGCGTGGTCGGTGAGAACCAGAATGTAGCGACGCGGGTGTGCCGGGGAGGATCTATAGGTCCCACAAAGTCCATTCCCCATTTCTTTGAAGGGAAGTGGCGTGGCGACCGGCGTCAAGGGAAGAGCGTCCACGGGCGGGCCCGTCCACCGCAAAAGCGTCCTGCGTCACGGCGGCGTGCGTGAGCATCTTTGAAGCGTGGGCCAATAATACCCGGCTAGAAGGATTTTTGCGTGCGTGGTGTCACCATGAAAATGACCACCACCTAGCCCTTGATGAGCTTCTCGAACAATATCCGGAACTTCATGAGGTAGAACCGGTACGTCGAAGGATGGTGTCTTTACCCTTTGTAGAGATGTCCTGCAACCATGGTGTAGTCCGCGGACCTCTGGCGGAGAAATTGATGGCTTAACGGATTGTCGCCAAGCGCGGAGAGAGCGTCTCATCTTACGGTGGAAGAGCACCCGTGAGGAGAGGTGCGCTGAAAATCATGGAACCAATGTGGTGTTGCCGTGACTAAAAAGAGGCGGAAAGCATCGGGAAAGGCGCACGAGACTCGGTGGAGGATCATCTGTGTGGATGCGTGAAAGATAATCCGGGACTACATGAGATTTGCCGGCCTTATGAACGATTTCAAAAGGAGCAAATTCTTGGAGAAGAAGGACCCAACGAGCAATGCGGCCCGTGGGCGTGGACTTGTTGATCAAATAGAGGAGTGCTTGGTGGTCCACAAAGAACTTGATTTGACTTCCAAAAGGTAATGACTAAGCGTTGGACACAGAAAATGAGACCCAAAGCTTCACGCTCGTGGCAGAATAGTTGCGCTCAGCAGAATTGAGTTTTCGGCTGGCGTAGCGATTTGGTTTGTCAGTGTGCGCATCATATTCTTGAGAAAGAACAGCTCCAATAGCAAACGCCGAGACATCGACATGAACATGAAAGGGCTTGTCCCATTGAGGAGGAACAAGAACCGGTGCCTGAGTAAGCAAAAGCTTCAGCTGTTGGAAAGCAGCATCCGCCTGGGAATTCCAAGCCCAGGTGGATTCGTCACCCGTGAGTTTATGAATGGGATCCGCAATGGCTGCTAGTCCAGGTATGAAGGTGGAGTAATAATTGACCTTACCCAGGAAAGAGCGTGTCTCCTTGATATTGGCTGGTGCTTTAGCCTTGAGCACACTGGCCCGATTTTGGCGGGGATCGTGGTGATACACCTTTGGCGACAACATGGCCTAACGAGAACACCGGAGGTGGCGCAAAAGGTGCATTTTCGGGATTGAGACTAATGCGGGGACTCATCACATTTCGGAAGACGAGTTCCAATTTATCCAAATGGTCAGCCATGGAACTGTAGGCAGAGAAGTCATCTTGAAAAATTTGCAAGAAGGGATTTTCCTTCATGAAATCATGAAAAACTGAGAGCATGATGCGTTGAAACGTTGATGGAGAGTTTGATAATCCAAAAGGAACCACCTTGTAGGCAAAAAAGCCCCCCCAGGGTGGTGAAAGTAGTCTTGAGTTAATCGATTCTTTGATTGAGATCCGATTGTAGCGAAAAAATCCATCCATGAAGGAGTACATCTCATGTCCGGCCATCTCTTCGAGAACACGGTGCGTGAAGGGAAGTGGAAAATGATCACGCTCCGTGCTACGGTTGAGTTTCGATAGTCCACGCAGAACCCGGATCTTACCATTGTGTTTGAGGGCAATGACGATGGGGCTCACCCATTGAATGTTTGACCTCATAGATCAAACCCGCTAAATAGCAAGGAGTTTGTCAATTTCGCCTTTGACGATCATCACGGTAATTAGGGTTGAGCCAAGACTTGTCGTTGCTACACTGGTCTTGCATCGATTTGGTAGGAATGGTGAGTTCCCCAAGCTTTTGTTGATTCCCAAGATCTCTGTAACTCCGGTGAAAATGTGTTTGAATTTTGTGAACAGCTTGCGTACATTACGGTAAGGGGCTAGGGAAGATTTTGTGCAAAGACGGACGGGTTGATTGTTGCCGACATCCACAATCTCGACCACAGGAGTGCGAATATGGGGTATTGCCGATTATCTGGACAATGTGTGCAGGAGGTTGGAGCATAACCGGATCGTGGCACTGCGTAGCCAACTTGATGTCATATGGAGCGCGAAAGAGTTGTGTGATGCCCATTTGTTTTTGCGGAGTTTATCCAGTGATGAGATTGTGCGCTACCTCCATCTATTTGAACATGGTTGACTTGGCGATTACCCATCGTGGCATGGACCGTGGGTGTAGAGGTAACCACAGCCCCAACTAAAGCAGGTTGGGAGTGGTAAGCGGTCCTTGAGAGCGGAGACGAGTTTCAAAATGGTTGCCAAGCTTAAAGGAATTTTGATCTTGGCTAGCTCCTCTTGGAGTTCTAGAGGCACATGAGAAAAGGATCTGCTGGTTGCGGTTTTGGAGTGCGTGGTAGTGAAGCGGCAACTTCTTTGAGTAAGTCAACCTCGGCTGACAATATTGGGATACGTCCCGAGGCGTGGAGGTTGAGATGTGGAAGGTGTATCTTGTCTTTGTTGAGCTCGGTGGTGGCATGAACATTTGCCAATGTGCGGCCTTCCGCCTTTGCATGAGGTTCAAAATGCTTTGGCGAACTTTGGCATGACATGTGGCATGAGCTTCTCCAAGTCAGTGCAAAGTGAACCTTTTTTCGCCCGCGATGAGGAATGGTGTCAGCTACCAAAGGCGGTTGCGTGCCATTGAATAATGGTCAAGGGCGTGATGCCTTGATCTGGCGTGAAACTAAACCAACCCAATTTGACGGCTGGACTGGAGGATTAAGTGCCTGAAAAAATTTCCTCTTGTGCTTGTTGATCCGGTGAGGTTGATTTCTTTGGAGCTGGTTGATAGCGTGATTGCTTTGGGCTCTTGGTGGCTTCTTAAGAACCGGTCTCGGGCCTTGTTTTGCCATTAGCAATCGAGTTGGTAAGCCGTGAGGCTTACCCGATGTGGTCTGATTTGTGCCGAGGAAGTCGTACGAACTTGTGGAAGTTGAGGACACGTGGTGGTGGTATGACCCCATTCTTGGCAGTGATAACCGCTTTGCTTTAGAAGGATCAAAAGGAGGGCGTGGGTTGGATCCCCGTTGTTGCTCCCTGGCTGATAGAGTTGAGTGGGTTGCACCGAAGTGGTGGGCACGATAGTGCGATTGTTCTTTGAGGTGTGGTTTGCACTTGATAAACCATTTTGTTGGCGAATCGATTGTGGGATGAGTGCGAAAGTGCACTCTTCCAGTGGGCATGATTGCACATGTTGCACGCTTGCAATGAGGTCGGCCATTGGTGGAGTTGCACTCATTTGCCAAATGGCCTTGGTATTTGCAAATATGGCACCAGTTGACCGCTTGTTGTGGATTAGCGTGTTGAGGCTGAGCGACCGTTTGTGGAACCATGACAGGTGGAATGAGCGGGAGCTCTTGAAGAGCCATACCGGGAGGAAACATTGGTGAGTGATTGACAAGGTCGATAGCCTGCCAAAGTCTTGGGGCCTTGGTATTGATCATGAAGTCGAATAGGCTGGGAGAAGTCCTTGGAGAAACCCGGACCAAAATCGGCTACGTGTGGGGTACTCCTTGAGCTTACTTAGCGAGGAATGTGAAGTCGATCCGCCAAAATCCAGGCGGAGACTCAGGTGGGCTCTTGTTGAAGTTCATTGAGTTGCTTGAGATGAAATTGATCATCATCCGTGGTCCCATAATGAGAGGTAAAAGCGGTTCTCATTTACGACGATCTTGTTTCCAATGGCTTTTGTTGGACATGAGCCATTGATGAGAAAGCCGCAGCGGTGGTGGAAAAAGATGTGGAATTTCAGTTGAGGTTCGCATGACCATTTAGGACAGCTAGAGCCTCAAATTCTTCCATGTGGGCCTGAGCACTTTGGTCTAGGGTTTGCCTTTCGTGTTGCCAAAGGTGGGATAAGCCGGGTTCGAAGTCCGAAGGTAGATGTGAAAGTGCTTGGTCGGCGAGTGAACAACGATATAGTGAGGATATTGAGGTTGAGTTGGATGTGGCATGGTGCCCTGAAGGACCACGATGAAGGGTGAGCGGTTGGAACGGAAGTAGCTGGAGCATTGGTTTTGAGATGCGTGAAGGTTGTAAACAGAAGGGCAAAGTGGGGAAACGTAGGGAAAGGATATTCCAGGTAGGCCAAAGGAGACGTGTGGATAGCCGTGCCCACCCGGGGGAGATGATGGTTGTGAAGGAAGAGGCGTATGACCTGAAGAATGATGGATGTAGGCATGTTCAGGGGTATGAAAGTACGGTTGAGAAGGTTGAGCCTGATAAGGCTCCTGATAGTGATGAGGGGACTGAGGTTGTGAGCAATGTTTGCACGCTTGGGGGCGAGGCGGGGCAGGCGAGGACCACGAGGGGTTGGTGGCAGGCCCGAGCCCTAGACCCGAAGATGGCCTCCCTCTATGTCATAAGCGAGATCCATACATGTCGTAACGGTTTCCGACGCCGATGGCTCAAGCGAGGGCCGTCACGAGAAAGGAGTTCTCGGGCGTGAAATTTCCGAACGAACATGGCGGCGGAAAGAAAGTAGGATGGAATCAGACGGCGGCCGGCGGCGATGTTTGTTTGCGGGTTTGGGGAACTCTGGGAAGACCCTGCTGGAGGACCCGTGGATCTAACAGAGAGTCCAAAGGACTATGTCTGTGATTTGCAAGAAGTAAGAAGAAGAAGAAGAAAAGAACAATTGAGAGGAAAATGATAAGCTTTCTTGATATCAATGATGAACATACATGAGCTCGCCAAGAGAGAAAAACCCAAAAGGAGACAAGACTCAAAACTCATCTAAAAAAACTCATGTGCTAGCTCTACTCATATATATAGTACAATGGCCTTTGGCCCAATATAGACACTCGGTGATCTCGGTCGTGCCGACTCACGGAAGGAGGGATTCTGAGGAATGTTGGCGGTGCCTCTTGAAGTGCCTAGAATCACGCCGAGCCGCCGCGCGGGCGGTGACCGGCCACTTGTCTGGTCTGGCGCCTCTTGTTCAACCCGACCCACGGGCTTTGATCTGCGTGGTCTGTTGCTTGGTCTCCTCGCTGAGCCTTTGATGGCTGACCCAGGTGGGTGTTGAGGATCCGCGGAGCTTGACACAGTGCATGCTTTATGCATGAATAGTCTGTACCCGGGAGGCCATGGGACTAACAGTCCTTGTCCTTTCTACTTCTATTGGGTTTGGTATGTGGCAGCATGTCAAACTCACATCCTTGTCCTCAATGTAATATGTTCACGGTGTCATATCTCTAACATATAATTATAAAGGGGGTTTACGGAATGTTCCATAAATAGAGATTGAGCCTAAATTTTTCAATGGTTAGATGCGAGGAGAAGCTACTAGAAGATTGCGAGGAGGATGGCGTTTCTAGAAAGCTGCGATGTCGGGATTTTACGGAAGCTAATCGGGCAGCCGGGAGGCTTCTCGAATGATACGAGAAGGCTTTGTGTTGATATAAAAGGGAGGAGCAGCCCGGTCGGTTTAAGGCATAGCGGCCATAGGTTTAGGAGGCCAGTGTCTAGAGAGAGGCGGAAGGTGACTTCGGATGGCGTAGAAACGAGTTAATCTTTGGCGACATCTAAGCATGCTGTTTTTGTTTTTCCCTGTTTGTGTCCTTTTTTTGTTTGAGTTTGTTTGTTGTTGGTAGTCGCTTATTTTACGCCATACTTGGCTATGGCGGAAAAGGATTGTTTGACCGGGCCCGAATCATGGATGCCCTAATTTGCTCAAACGCGATTTATTACCCTACCGGGAAGAAGTTTTGAGGGATTTGCATCAAAAGATTTGCGTCGCGGCAAGCGCCTTTATGGATCATGGATTTGAAGGCAATGGAAAGCAAAGCGGTTTTGCAAAGCGTAAACCGCCGGATCTGCACATTAAGGCTTTGGAGAGAGATCGCGAGTATCCCAATCGATCTTTTTAGCTTTTAGAAGCGGGGAGGTGGTGTTGCTTCTTTGCTTTCATCTAAGACTTCGAGCATAATCGGGGTTGTTTTTAGAAGGCAATTCTGACGGGCATTACTTTGGAGCCCCTCTTTTTGCCCGATTAGAAAACTAGCGAAATTGGTCAATTTTAAGTATAGAGATGCTTTTATTCACTTAGTTTCTACCCGCGGTGCCGAGAATCCTCCCACGGTTTCTATTTTCCAACTTTTTATACAGCCGATGACCATTTAGAAGGCCTCTCCTTACTAGGAAAGGGCCTTGAATTTCTTCTTCAATTCAAATTTTGATCAAATTCTTGGGGCGGAAGATTCCTTTCTACATCAAAGTTTTATCGGATGCTTCTGAAGCTATACTTGCCTTAGAAATGGCGGGTTCATATGTATTTCTGGTCAGATTTTGATGTTGGACCTGATTCGAGATCGTTTAGGTATAAAAATGCAGAAGATTTGAATGTGTGGCATTCACAATTAAATTTTGCACTGGGGTTGGGATTTGATGCATATGAACACACAATGGATTCGTACCAAGCGAAGGTGTCACAGGCCATAGCTAGAGCTCTGCCTGCTTACATGAAGATGAAGATCAATTCCTTAAGTATGACAGGATGCTATGCAGCTACAACTAGATTATTGGCTGATGAATTTGGAAGCACACAAGTAAAACAAGTAGGGTGTTCAGAAGAACTCTCATACAACATATGTTCCATGTCCATTCTTCGTGAGAATGATACTTTGCAGATGAAAAGAAGCTTTGTAAAAGATGTGGAGGCCCCAAAAAGCTTAAACATTAGATGGCTTCTCAATAAAACAACTCAAAAAAAAGAAATGTATGCGGCGGCCTTGGCCGCCGTGACAAACTCCTTGTATTCTATTATCTTAACAATGGTTAGTTACATTTATTTCTGATTTCTTAAATGTATTATTCAATGGTTGTATTTCAATGGTTTGGATTTTTAAGGGATGGATATCCAATGGTTGGAAATTTTAAGAAAGCAAAACTTGCACTTAGACGAGAAAGAACACACGGGTCATTGTGTGTAGAAAAAGTTGTTAGCGGTCAAAGTATAGGGTCTAAAAAATAAGACATGTCTTATATTAATAATATAATGAGCTTATTTTATACCGGGAAAAATCCCCTGGCATAGAATAAGACTTTATTCCCCTTAAAAAGAGGAACCGAACCTACCCAAGCCTAAATGGGACATGTTTTAATTTTAGTCGTAGAAACCAGTTCTATTTTATTTGTTTATGTCGCCCAATTAAAATGGCTAAAATATACGACACTACAATTATCATAAAATACGATTGTCACATTGAGATATGGCACCATTTTTTTACTCCAAATTAAAAAATATGACATATAGAGCTGAAGTTGTTTTTTTCACTATAAGGTGTAATAAATTAGACACCATCGAAATGCTAGTGAAAAAAACATCAAAAAATAAAACACGTCTTATTTGAATGATATAATTAATATATGTGACACTATCTTATTTTATACGAGGGGAAATCCTTTGGTATAAAATTAAACTCCATTCCCCTTAAAAGAAGGAACCGGACCTACCCAAACCTAAATGGGACATGTCTTATTTTTAATAATAGAAAACCATTTCTTTCTTATTTGCTTATGTGGACCAATGGAAATGACTAAAATATGAGACACCACTCTAGTGAAAAATTACCCAAATTTGATGGTTTTCCACTAGCATTTTATTTGGTGTCACATTTTATGACACCCCTTAGTGGAAAAAAAACTTTAAATTTGTGTGTCATATTTTTAATTTAGAGTCATAAAAGGTGTCATATATCATTGTTACAGTCTTATTTTATGAATGTAGTGGAAAATCACTCTAAGGCCTTTTTCTACGATAGCCTTATTTCTATATAAAAGTCACATATTTTAACAAATGAGGTTTGGCCACCTATTGTCCTAAACAGAAAAAGCAAGTTTCCACTATGAAAATAAGACATACCTTATTTAGGCCCTTTTTCCACGGTAGTCGTATTTCTAAAAGTCACATATTTCATCAAATAATATTTGGCCACCTCTGGTCCTAAAAAAAAATCACTTTTCCACCGTGAAAATAAGACATGTCTTATTTAGGTTCGGGATAGGTTTGGATGGTAAATAGAGTCTTATTTTATTCCGAGGGATTTCCCCCGCCATAAAATAAGACATCTAGTCTTATTTGAATATGTAACTAAAAATAAGACGTGTGGTATTTTTTCATGGTTTTCCACTAGTATTTTAGTGGTGTCATATTTTATGACTACCATGCAGTGAAAAAGCAAGTTCAAATTTGTGTGCCTCATTTTTAGCCCTAGAGTCACACATATTATATATGACAGTCGTATTTTGCGACTACTATGGAAAAAGGACCTTAGATTGGGATAGGTTTGGATACTACTTTTAATCTAAGTTTGAATATATCTAAAAATAAGATATATCTTATTTTGTGATGATTTTCCACTAGTATTTTAGTGGTGTCATATATAGCATGCAATGGAAAAGCAAGTTTATCTTTGTGTGTCGCGTCTTTTGCCCTGGAGTCACAAATGGCCTACGGTCCAGCCTCGTGCCACCAACTGCCCCTGTTGTGTGGCAGGTGAGGTCTAGGCTTGCCAGGTTTAGGCCCCCCTGACCACACACGGAGGTTTCTCCTCACATTACGTTCTTTCGCCTTACCATTTGGCAGTTGCCCATCAACGCTCAAAACCCTACACCCATTGTTTCATGACATTCGCACGATCACGAGGCCCAAGGCCACTTTCATGATACCTTCACCCATCACAAACTTTTCAATGGCGGCTACCATGCCAAGAAAGTAGTATTTCACCCAAAATAGCAGTCTTGGCTAAGCTTTCGTGTTCAATTTCATTAAGACAATCCACCGAAGTTGGTCAAATTTCTCTGAAGCAGCCAACGTTGGTGGATTGGCAGAGATGCAGAGGTTTGGCATAAAGTGCATGCAAACAGCCGAAATTGTTAATACATGTGCGTATCTTAAGCGCTCCGCTGATCCGATAAAGAAGGTGCTTGATGAATGGAATCAATCGCCACTTTATTATAAAGGAGGGCAAGGAGGGCAGTCCAGATTCTTCTCTAGTGCTCTTTCAATTTTGTATCATGATATAATGAGTGCTCAACTTGAATATTATTCTAAATGGTTTTATATTGTCCATAAGACAGATGCTTATTAATTGTGGATTGTGATCCACGACAGCGTTTTCGGCAAATTTTGGCGATACAAAGCAGGACTATGAGTAATTTCTGCATCAACATGTGAATCCATTATCTCCATGTAATTCTTTCATCTGCAATTTAGATAACAGAATAGAATAGAATAGAATAGGTTTTTAGCATCCACGGAGACCAATTGGCCTATGGGACCCAAACAAAAAAGCGACAAAGCGTACCCGGCGGGATTAAAAACCCCGCCCGAAGGGTTTTCGAGGAAAAACCTTAGCGATATAATAAGCATCTTTGGCAGATATGCTCAATTGCATAGGACAGTTCAAGAGGCGTCCGTAGGACACAAAGCGAAGTCCACAATATCCATAACCTCACGGAGGTATGACCCCAACAAACCTTGGCGCGTAGTTAATAAGCGATGCTTGGTGGCCGGGGCACTAGTAGTCGAACATACCTCTCTCTTGGATATGGGCAAATGGGGGCGGATCTAGAGGGTATGACATTCATCCTCAATCGCTTTTGGTGGCAACAGCAAAAAGCCTTTGCTCGTGCTTCAGGGAGCCCAGCATACATTTCAATACGGCAGATGATGTGCACCCCGTCGAATGGAAGCTATAAGTCTGCGCTTCTTCATGGGCATGGAATAAATTACTAATCCTATATTTTAGTGTAGCCAAAATCGGTTTAGCTAAACTACCTTCAAATTGGGGCTAGAAGTTTCTAACACTTGGCTAAACTAAATAGTTTTTTTCCATCATAGTTTCTTGCGTTTGGCTAAACTTTCACAAAATGGAAAGGCAAATATTAGCCATCACGCTATAGTAATTTAAAAATTTCCAAGCATTTTGGCAAAGACATTGAATTCATTGTAAATACATAAATCAAGACACAAACATACATGAACATTGTTCCTTTCCTTTCATGCTTCAATTTTGTACTTGGAACAAAAAAGAAAGTGGAAAAAAGAAAAAGAAAAATATAAACCCTATTTGAAATTTCTTAAAGTTAGTACATACATTGGTGTTGAATTTCGGGCTAATCTATCCCCTTTTCCAAGCCCACTCTATCTTAGGTTTAGCTAATCGATGTCCTGATGGATATGTTTGGAGGTAAAAGTTTGGCTATTCAACCTAAAAACTCACTTGGGCGACAAAAAATTTGGGCTAAAATTTTCTTTTTTTTGGGCATTTTTTCCATTTACTTTAGCCGTTTTTCTTGGCAAAAATGCTATAAAATAGCCATTTGGCTAACCTTAGCCGTTATTTTATTCCATGTTCATGGGCAGCTGGGTGTACAAGTACTGGTGTGGGCCTCTTGTGAGCCCGAGGGGGTGTGCCCCTTAACGCGTCGTCGAGCCTCTGCATCCCGAGCTTCGCGAAGAAAGCGACATCTAGGTACGGTTTAAGTGCATCGCGATCTTTCTTTGTCACGACACGGGCGCATTCTACGTTTTACCTGCGCCCGGTGAGAACCACCGGAAGCTTGCTTGTCTTTCGGCCAGAGTTCGGGCGGTTGGGGACCCATTCGTGGCCAAAGCAAGATGGGGCAAGCGTGTATCGAGCCATCGCGACCACCTTTTGGAAGTAAACGATATGGCGTTTCAATGCGGCCGTTGGAGGGTAGAAAGCCCGTCTTCTGGAGTAGGATCAGTGCGGGCTGTGGACTTCACCCCGGGGCCCGTGCGAAGGCCTACGCACACTGCTCGAGGTCATTCGGTGTTGAGGGATATCCACGGGACCCCACACTTCGCCCCATACAAAAGGGTGGCTCAACCAAGGCCCGAAACAAATGTATTTGGTGGCCCGAGGGCATACAACTGCCTTGTGGGCTGTTGTTACGCATGGCATATAGTGCTTTCCAACCGGTGGTGACACGCAACACGATAAGCGCATCCCAATGGGTGGTAGTTGAGAACTCAATCCCCAAGTACTTGTAGGTCCGGAGCCACCTCTACCTCTTGCCCACAGTAAGTGAAGGTGGGAAGCCTTGGTGACGGGGGCCGATGCAACTAGCGGCACCCTAGTTTTGGCCAAGTTAACTTTCGCATGCGGTGAATTGGCAAAAGTGTCAAGAACATCGGTGACACTGCATGTCCTCACGGGTATAGGCCATGAGGTTGACATCATCGGCATATATGAGTTGCGGATTATTGTGATGCATGAGATTTGCCCAGCGCCTCCATGCTCGAAGAGCCAATCTTCAAGCGATCAATGTATAGGCCAAAGAATGTGGGGGAGAGGGGGCAACCCCGGGCGCCTCAATGCTCTTGATTCACGCAGCTGTGCTGCTGATGTGATACGGGCCGAGCATGCCTCATCACGACCTATACTGCATTACACGCAAGTCGGGGGTCCCGGCGCCGCAATCTGTCCCGAGCTTGTTGCGGGGAATGCGCGGTCGGCGCTTTTGCAAAATCGGCGAAACAACTAAAGGTTACTGCCCGGCGATTCACCGCTATCCTCAATCAATGCTTGAAAGTGAAGATATGATCAATGGTGGAATATGCGGGCGGAAACCTACACGTAAGAGCTTCGCACCTCCATTTCCTCTGCCCATATTGTCGATTCTTTGCTCAAGGATGCGATAGCAGTTTTGCAAAAGAGAGTCTGACCATAATAGTACGGTAGTTGGCGAGCATTGAGGGTCCCTTGCTTTGTATATGGGCACTACTACGCTAGTGGTCCATTCATTAGGAAGCCTTCTGCGCCAATGCTTTATTGAACAATGCCGTGAGGACAATCACTAGTGGAGGCTGACCCCATTCGGAAGTTCTTTTGCATGCCATCTAAAAGCTGGCGCCTTGCCATTAGCTGGGCGTTGTAGGCCCATGATAACATCCTTTCGCGGATAACCCGAGCCATGCCTATCTGTGGAGGGATCGGTGCGAGGCCCCAGCATGCGTCGTGCAATATTTGCAAATCTTGTACCCATTGCTCAGGGGTGATGTTCCCAGTGGGGTGCGGGGCTTGCTCAAGACCCTTCTCCGAATGTCTCGGGGTGCGGTCGGGAAGACCAAACATCTGTGGCGATGCTCTGCGAGGTGTCGGCCTTCTTGTTCTTGAGAAAGGGCGGTATTGGTGATGGCTGTGGGCGGGAGATGGGATGGTGACTTTTGGGAGTGTGCGTTTGAGCTCCGACACTCATCATCAAACCATTTGTTGCGGGGAAAGGTGGTAGTGCTGTGGTTAGCCGTGAGCAGCCTCTCCCAAAGCATCTTTCAGCAGCCGGAGGAAGCGGTGAGTCATTTCTGTGATTGCTCTTGAAGTGTGGGGAGTTGCGGCCAGTCCCGGAGATCATGCTCAAGCAGTGGGCATAGGTCCCCACGATCGTAGTGAAGCGCACCGGGGGGCACCGGTGTGTTGAAGCGGCGGGTGCGGGGAAGCCTCCCAATGGAGATGCATGAGCAGGGGCGGTGGTCGAATCTACTTCCTTGTCCCCAGTGTATGCGTCCCGATGGAAAAATGAGTAACCAGGTGCAGATCCCGTTCCTCAACCAGCAGATAATCCACCATACTGGAGCTGCTCCCTTGGTTCTCCTGTCTACAAGTGTAGCAACTGGAAGACGGCCATTGTGCCAACCCATTACAAATAACGAGGTCAAAGATACTACCCGGCAACAACATCGCACGCCATAGCCTTGAAATATGGCTGTCATCGATATCCTTGACCAAGCCACCTACGGGGGTTCAACCGCAAGGCGTCCTGTAGGGAATCAAATTTTGGAACTGCTTTCGGCTCACGTGCGTGCATTAAAGTCGCCAAGCAACATGACCACGCCCAATTGTTTGTTGCCGATGTCATCATATAGATCGACATAGGGCTCCAATCGATCCACATCAAATGAGTGTTATAGAAGTTGCTCTCGGCATGTGGAAAGTAGCATGCCGCTATGAGGAGAATGTAAGCCCTTTGTCATCTTGTCTGCGCACCCACAAGTAGCGATTGTGCTCACCGCTTTGTGCAACGCAGACCGTGAGTGCCTCAAGGTTGCATCGGTAGTAGCGAACAACGCCGCCATGCCCTCGCTTGCACTGTACACTCATTGAACACCGAAATGCGGATAACTGGGAGGTCCGGTGTCGTGCCCCGCATGCTCCCATGTCTCCATGAGGAAAATGAGATCCATATCCGTGCAATAGAGTTGAGACTCTCGCCTTTACGCGGGGAAGCCCGACAGTTCAAGACACCATCCCGGAGGCACGTTTGCTATTTGTTGGCATTCGATGTGGGCCTTTCGATTTGCCCCGGTTGCAAGGGGAGCATTAATGCGGCCCTGGAAAGCAGCAGCGGGAGCGGCGGAGCAGAGGTGCGATAGGGGGCTTTGGCCGCCAGCGGAAGCCAGGAGCGAGTGGTAGCCCGCGACAGATCGGCGACCTCGGCGAAAGCCGCCCGAAAATAAAGCTTCCACGGACAAGGCTGCGGCCCCTATGGCCGACGCCCTCGACAGGCAGTAGCGCGTAGGACTCTGTTGCATCGGGGTGAGATCCCGGTCGGCCATGCACGTAGCAGTCCCCCTTCAATTGCCTACTCGACGCCAAAATGGCCTCATAATGCATCGCGATGTTCCCCTTTGTGAAGGTAACAAAAACGCCGCGACCAGGTATCGTGAGTCCCCAGGCGGCTTGCTCTAGCAATGTGTACCGCGGTCGGGGAATGCCATCGAGATAGGATCTCATCCTCACGCGCTTGGGATCTTTCTCCTCGCCTCCTCCAAAGTCCCCACCACCACATTATGACGCCGCTGCTCGCCCTCGCCGCGCTCGAGTCGAGGGGCAACATTAATTTGTCGGCGGTGATGCCTGTTGGCTGGGCGTGTGGGCTGCTCCTGGCCGAAGGCGATGTGGTGTGTGAGGTGGAGGAGGTGGTCTGTCTGTCTTTGTTTGGCGACCCGTGGGGTGGCGTAAGGGCCGCGTCGCGTTTGGTTGTCCACGTGTTGCGGCCTCTGGCACTTGGAGTCGGAGCCTAGCTCCTATTGGAACCTCTATTTGGTTGGCCAACTTCTTTCGTGCGATTAACATGGCATGGGCCGTTGCCTTCTTCGGGCAATGGTTGCCTTGAGCTCCTGAATCTCGATCACGTGTTTCCGCCCCTACTCTGCGGGGTTCCCGTTTCTGCTGGCTGGATTTCGGCGGAGGCTCGGGGCGTTTAGGTATCGCGGTGGCATACCCCTCTTGCCGACTTGGCGGGAAATAGTTGCCACTATATCTGCTCAACACCACATTTTGTCACTTGCCATAGTCTCCATGGTGGTGAAGGGGAATCCCAGGCGAGCTTCAAGGCGGCAAGGCCACCTTATCTGTTGCCTCTCAAAGTGGGCCGAAGCCCGTCTTCCAACTGGCGCATGCGCGGTCTCTATCTCTCAGAACTCCGTTTGCCTTCCATTGCCAAGCGTCTTTTGAGCACGTGGGATCTTGAGGGATGTATCTCGCTATCAATCCCGCAATCGGAGTTACATTACTCTCGACTGTTCCTCGATTGTTTCATGGCCCCTCGTCTGGCCTCAGCCGGGCTTGGCGACCTTCATCCATCTCCGAGTCAATCTCATAGATTGGGCCCGCTCGGGCTTCCCTCATGGAAGAGGTTTCTCCCTTGTCTTTGTTATCTGACCGGGGCCGTTTTCGTAGCGGCCCCTCCTCCTGGTTCTCCCAGATGGGCTGGGGCTGGGGAATATCCCCCTCCAAATGGGGCTCTGGGCAAGGGGCTATAGAAGCGGCCATGAAGTTGTATGGTATGGATGGAGGTTAAAGAGTTAAAGTGCTATGAAGAATTGAAAGATATTTAAAAATATAAACGATGCCCGCCCTCAATGGTTGTACGGGGGTTTTGGGGGTTCAACCACGTGTCCGGAATACTTTTGATATGGGCTTGGCTTGGATGGGCTTTTTGGAATAGGTTGAGATGGGAAAGCATAGATGGTGTGTCCACAAGATTAGACTCCAACATTCTTAACAGAACCATAGATGGACATTAGACTCCAACATTCTTAACAGAACCATAGAGGGTGTGTAACAGAACCATAGAGGGTGTGTAACAGAACCATAGATGGTGTGTCCACAAGGGGAAAGCATAGATGGTGTGTCCACAAGATTAGACTCCAGAACCATAGATGGACATTAGACTCCAACATTCTTAACCATAGATGGTGTGTAACAAAACCATAGATGGACATTAGACTCCAACATTCTTAACAGAGCCATAGATGGTGTGTCCACAAGAACCATAGATGGACATTAGACTCCAACATTCTTAACAGAACCATAGATGGTGTGTGCACAAGATTAGACTCCAACATTAATGATTCCATACATGTAATCATCTCCTTGGTTCACTCCCTGGATATTTGACAAGACTAAAGAAACTCACTCGAGCCCTAGCCTGCTGGGTCATTTAAAAAAGCCGATGCCACCTAGTATTTAAGAACATTAGCCCTACTCTAGATCATGTATTTTGAGAGATTAAAGATAGATTGTATGATCATAGATTGTATGATCAGTATTTGGTGTCCTCATTATCTCATGAGGATAAAGATGAAATTTGAATTTTATCTACAAATACTTTCTTTGTAACATTTGTGTGGAGACTTAATATAGGTTATACGTCTTTAAAAAAAAAAACACAATTTAAATTACAAGCTAATAAACCATGAGCTAATAATTAAGACGTTGGATGTAGAAAGAAAGAAAGAAAAAAAAAAAAAACCTTTCAATGCAAGAAAATATGGCTACTGCAGAAAGGAGATACCATGGTATTATAGCTATCCACTCTGAATTTAAGTTCAAATCTAACTAATTTGGTTGCAAAAACAGCAATTCAATCCCCATGATATAGAAATTCTTTTACAATCTTGGAGTTTCTACCAGAATTAACACTGCCTGAAGCATTTTTGCAGATCATGCACACTTTTCAAACATTAAATTTCTTCCAGAAGACTTGTCTGCCCCAATACAAAAATTTCTAGAAGAGACATAATTTATACAATTACCTGGTAGCACACATGGAATCACTCCCATGTCAAATGACTAGGTATGCTTGGCGCCTGACAAAATACTGTCTTGATGTGTTTTAAGCTCAGCCAGGACTTCTTCGGTGGGTCTATAAATTAAGTCACTAATTCTCCAGATCTAGAACATCATTCAAAATTAATGATTAGTGCCAACACTAGCAGTTAAGCAGAAAATACAAGAATATATTTAGCATTACCTGTAGAATGCTCCCTCCACCTCCACGATATTGACAATCAACACTCAGGATTGTCCATGGTTGATGTGGATTCCAATGAAAGTCCACTACCTTTTCCCTGCACGCACCCGAGTGGGTTTTAAATTATAACTAGTAAGATTTTGTTTTCGGATCAAAATTATGCATCCCATCCCTTATTCCTAAATACATAAAGGGTGGATTACATTCCAACACTCTAAAAACTGCATCAAAACTTCTATTTAACTGACCAAGTTCCTTTTACGGCCACCCCTATTTCAGGTCCTATTCAAGCAGCTCGTATGGTAGCAGCTGCAAATTTTCTGATGGCTCTAACGTTCCTGCTCTTTAGAGCTTTACCCTGTTGGAAAGACATCAATATACAATGCTCATAAAGACAACTCCTGATCTTAATGAGCCACAAAAACTATGTTACTATGTTTACTGAAAATACCCCTTATAATGCAACCTATAAGTGGAATAACATCTTTGTGTCCCCCTGTGATGAATGAAATGCTGTTGTAGATCTAACAAATATTTGCAGGCAATCCATATGGCAAGTTGCTGCAAACCAGAAAACAAACAAACAATATGCGTTTTCCAACCTGTGACCAATGTGCTTGAAGAAAAGACCAGATGGTGCAAGAGAGCTTCCCTTTCTTGAGCCTCTACCTTCCTCTTTCTTGGTAACCTGACATTTCATTCCTTAGCCATCGTTCATAAGCAACACATGCACATAATAAGGAAGAACAGAAAAAAAGGAAGATTTAGATAAAAAAGTAAAGAACCCAAAGTGAGGCTACTTTCTTTTTGGGGGGGGTTTGGTGGTGTCCTGGCTGGGCCAGTCCCAGGGCTTCAAAACTTTCTTGGCTTGGCTGCCTAATACAGAGAGTTGTGCGTACACCTGAAAGTTGTAATTCCATTGATGGTTCCTTTGAGGGAGGACCAGGAGTTGATCTCTTTCCCGAAATAACTGGGTAACCAAAAGCTTTTCTATCCAGACAACAGACCTACCTTATCGAAGTCCCACAAGTTCAGTAAGCCATCATCAGCAGAACTTGCAAACACAGACATCTTATTGGGACACCACTGCAAAAGAAAATGCAAGTTCGGTTAATAAGCAACAGAACAAACAATTTTAATACTAATTATGCATTTTAAGCATGCATACAGATAGCGCATGCAGGCACATTTGTGAGGAAATCAACATATGCCATGGTCAATATGAATCTCAAAAAGGTTTCAGTAAACATGCCATAGATTTTAATCAAGTAGTTCGATTTGTCTAGCGAAGGGCAGGATTGCAGTAACAAGATTTTAAAGCTTTGCATAATCTTGGCCCAACATATGCTCCCATCCAATCTATTTTTTAGTTACTCTTGCTACAAATTCATACAGATTACTCTGCAGCAGTTACACATGAAACGCATTAATCGATGCCTATTTGTTGAAGTATATCAGTGTATGTGCAAAACAAGTGGCCGACCTGCACACAAAGGACAGCATC
The DNA here is from genome assembly GCA_021234155.1 of Isoetes taiwanensis. Classification (NCBI taxonomy): domain Eukaryota; kingdom Viridiplantae; phylum Streptophyta; class Lycopodiopsida; order Isoetales; family Isoetaceae; genus Isoetes; species Isoetes taiwanensis. Next base: position 1,300,166 of record JAJEKV010000002.1, on the reverse strand, counting down.
TTTATGACCATCAAATGTCTCTATTGGAAGACCACGACCATCACTTTGTAGCTTTCGGCGATCAAACAGCCTCACAAATGTGTCAGCAGAACTGCCAATATCCAAACCAGAAACTATTTACATACAAATCATCAGAAAGTGCTAGAGATATGAGCAGTTTCTGTAGCAAAACTCGCCCAGTCAAAACAAGGTTCTCGTCATGACCATTCCAATCAATACAATGTACATCATCCTTATGCGTTTTCTGAACCTGCAAGGAAAAAAAGAGAAAAGGAAGTCCATTAAGGTCAATAAGACCAAAAATGCATATCAATTTTTACGTCTAGGAGCATACTCTGTTTCCAAAAACTTAAAACTCACAATCTAATAAACAGTGCTGCGGGGAGGGGAAGGGGGGGAACTTTATATACTCTTTTACCTTCACTACTGGTTCTACCCCAACACGAACATCCCAGAAAATTAAACATCGGTCATCGCCTACACTGCAAAATTCCTGTGTGCTATGCTAGTAAACAACAGAACAGGTCAAAATAAAAACTAATGTCTGCCAAAATAAATACAAAACTTCGATTATGGTTCAAACAATTTGAGAAATAAATAGCTCTAAAAGAAATAAAAATACACTATTTTATTGTTTGCGATAGCTAGATTAGATTTATTGCATTTAATTATCAAACCAGATTGTGCTCAACCTTGTAGGGCGGAACTGGACATCCTCCACTGTTGCAGTATGACCAACACAAACAGACCTTGGAGCTATCCTTTCAGGACCAGCAGGCTTTCCAGAGACTATTGCGTTGCCACCACTATTCCAAGTTTGTCTGCTACCAGCGGACTTATGAGCAGACTCTGCAAGTGATGTAACATGGTCTTCAATACTCCATAACAATACCCGTTTGTCCTGACCTGTTAAATGGCTAATAGAAATGATTACAAGTAATTATAAACTTCTGGCAAACATCACTAATCAGAAAAGGTTACGCCCACAATGCTTTAACGCAGGGTTATGTTTAGCCAATAGCTCCATATTTTCAGAATGCTTGCTGAAATGAGATTTTTAATAAAAATTGGATCAACAGAGAAGATTACATAGCTCGCATGCAAGGATGAAACGAATCAATTTTATGTTACTTCCGGGCAAGTGCCACTTTAAAGGTCCAGCAAAACAGAAACTAGAATAAGTATATTTTTCTGTTTTTTTTTTATTTTTATTTTTAGCTCATACTTCATTAAACTAGGAGGAGGAGCAAGCTGGTGGCCTTACTACTTTGCCTTCATTCCTTGCAGGCGAACATCTCCAGGTGGGCCCAAGCAAACAGCACCTTTTATCTGCTAATGTATATTAAATTTGGCTCAATTCCACCTCTATGCTATTCCGGTTGCAGAGGTTGGGTAGTTGATTCTAAGGTAGTGTTCTTTGTTTCCACCAAAATTGGCCTTTGCTTTTCATTTGCCCTAATTTCATCGCTTTAGTCTGACTTTCGCCAAATGAGTCATTGTCATAAAGGAACTCTACTAATTGGTGCTATGTCTATTATATGCATATCCATTTTATGCAAGGACACTTGTACCTCCAGACAATACGAGTGGTAAAGCAGGGGAGAGGGCTAGTGCATATTCTGCATTCTCTGAATGTCCTGTCAGGACCTGCACAACTGAATGCATTAGGTCTTCATACAGCAATTTGAGCATTAAGATGCATGCCTAAATATTATGGTAACTGGAAACAAATTTACTTACAAGATCAGGTCTAGAAGGAGCAGCACCAGTGGCAGGGGCACGGTTTGGTTGCTTCTCCATATTCCAAATAAGGACCTTCCTTGCAACAAGGTATAAGTTTACTAATTCGAGGTTGAATTGTTTAAATCAAAACCTAACAATACACAAGGGCTCGAGTGATAAAGCAGTCAATAGCTTTAAGAAGTAATAAATGGTAGCCACAATTGCCAAGAAATATGACAATGCATATAGTCAACCGAAAGAGAGAGTCTATGTATAAGAAATATTCGCCATATGCCCAACTCATATAGTGCAAGCACCAATAGAAACGAGGATGGCAGAAAACAAATGGGTCCTGTATTGATTTGACAGTTTGCAATACATTCCATGCATGTGGTTTTCTCTAGATATAAGACTGTACCCACAAATACAACTACTTCTCCATTCTAGAAGTCTGACCAACATGGCGTTAGACATTTCAGTAATCATAGAAAGCAGATCACCAATTTTCTTTTACAAATAAGGAGATTTGGCACTATAGCTTCGCAAGCTAGTAAATCTTCCTCAAAAAACTCGATTTTCTTTTTCCATTCAGGTTTTAAAATCAAGTTCTATCCCTTCTGGTCCATGCTTCTTAATCACCAGTGAATTATTCTTAGCTTTTTGACCCAAGGCAAAGTGGTCCATGCTTCTTAATCACCAGTTCAAAAGTGTTCACCAAGCGGCCCAAATGAAACATATATCACCTCATATATTGTTTTAAAGGATGCGCCTTACTTGCTCCTAGTGTTCACACTTTACAGTTGTGTTACAGGTCTCATAGTCTTCCGTAGACGTTAAGAAATCCAATAAAACTTCATTAAATTTCATGAGAAGTGCCAACTAATCAGATTTCTAAATGCCTGCTGCTTGGCCCCACAAGGTACTTGGGTCATTACAAAAGGGATAAGGCACTGTAAGAGGGCAATGCCTCAGGGCATCAGAATATGTTGCAAACTTTGAAACATTGCTTGTAAAATAGATTTTTACCTGGCCCAGGTGTTGAAGTTGGAATTTTTAATATCAAAATTCAAAGATATGAGAAATAGGAATAAAAGTGGGAGCTCACCTCTGTGCTATCAGTGTGTGTCGCAACAATATTACCATTTTGAGGGAGCTCCCTAATCCTATTTACCTGCACATATGCAACAATTTATCATATACGACTCTATAATTGTGTACATGTGTTACTAGTACAAATGAGGTGATTCTCAGCCATAAGTGGAGTGGCATAAAAATCCTAACTCGACAAACTGGCAGTAGCAAATGAATGAGCTTGCACTTAATGCAGATAATGCTAGCCAATCGAGAAATCATAGAGCACTTTCTACATCAGAGAAAACGAACATAATAATTTGATAGTTGAATATTTGCTCTGTGAAAACTTAGGGGCTTATTATTGGATATATTTCATATCTTCACATATGATTCATTTCACTAATCTCTTTAAGTGATTCCAATATTAGGCTTGCAAAAGCATCAGCTTGCTAAAGGGCAGAAAAATCAAAGTAAGAAAGTATTAATGAGTTCTCACCTCCCCTGGATGGATGATAACCTTATGCTTCCTTATAAATGGTGATCGAGCCTCCTCATCAAACTAACACAATGAAATAATATGCAATTAAACAAAGGAAATATACTCGTTCAGCAGAGTAGGAAATTCAAGTTTCCTTTTCTTTTTTACCTCAGACATAGAATCACCCCCAGCATCAACACGGGTCTTCATCACTTCACAGTTGGCAGCAACCAATGTATTTGGGAATTTACCAGTTGTCTGCCCAAAATTATCCATGAGCACCAGATGCTTTATATACAGTATGATTACCACCCTGAAAAACCAAATACAAACCTCCCACTAAAGAATATTACTGCTAAATGAATGCAATCTAATAATACCTCAAATATATATGAATAAACAGGAGAAGTAACTGGTAGCTGCAGAGTTTCCGATCATACATAATTCGTACTAAGGATTCTCGTAACTAAGTATATTTAAATAAAGTTAATAACGTGTTAGAAAAAGACCATACCTGCTCTGATATGTAACATCTTTGACGGAGGCAATCCTCTCCCTGATCCAATATTGGTCCCCACCTACGGGTTTATAAGAAAGGAAAAAAATGAAGCGTGCAGAGGTGAACTAGGAATTTAAGCAATGCATATTGTTTACCGGCAGGAGAGAGAAGGCCAGCTGAGAGAGTGATTAGTGAACCAATCATATAGCACAGGCACCAGCGATTTCCACCGATGATAATCGTCCATTGCTTGTTCTTGTGTATTAACTCTGGGAGGGAAATCTTCACTCTTTCAGAAATACTTCAGCCCTAAAAATTCAAGTGTATGAACTTGCAGGATGTTCACGTTTCTGGTTTCTCAATGGGTATAAAATATCCTCGGGAATATTCGCTGAACTTGATAGTGTATGGCTCGGAAGTCTTGTGTTCAAGTCTCTCTTAGGACATTTAGGGGACCATCATGTGTCCTTTATAGGATGATGTCATCTGGTATGACATAAAACCCACCATCTATTTGTCTATCTCGTTTTTGGATTGCCCACCCTTGCTAGGCATTACTTGCATAAATCAAGACCACGCTCGTTGTTGGTGCCCTGCTCTGCACTCAGTGGTCTTAATCTAGAGTATACTCTCATGACCGACAAGGCAATCCATTCTGGCATCGTGTGGCATATTTTGAACACATCTAAAGATCTTATGGTTGTGGTTTTGTCATTTGGTTTGAAATTAATCGTTAGCATGACAAATACTCCAACAACAATTTTCAATAGCTCCATTGGTTATTCAATTAATCATTCAATGTAGTTGGTGCCCTGCTCTGCACTCAGTGGGGTGAAAGCATGCTACAGTGTACCACTTTTGGAACCCTCATAAGTACCTACACTGGGTACTTTTAAATCTGGTACTTTCATAGTTTTCTTTCCACTAAAATCAATAAAAAAATTTGAACTGAAGGCCAATAACATGTCAATCTATAGTATCAAAGAATAACCATACCATTAGAAACTAAAATGAATCAATCAACTCGCAAACTTATTGTTTATTGAGGCATTTGTGCAAGTTCCCAGTACCTAGTACTAGGTACTTTTCTGGGTAGTTTTGCACTCCCTAAAAAGTAATTTATATGGTACACCCTAGCATGCTTTCACCCAGTGGTCTTAATCTGCAGTATACTCTCATGACCGACAAGGCAATCCATTCTGACATCTTGTGGCATATTTTGAACATATCTAAAGATCTTATGGTTGTGGTTTTGTCGTTTGGCATATTGAGATCTTAGCCATTTGAAAGTAATCGTTAGCATGACAAATACTCCAATAGCTCCATTGGCTATTCAATTAATCATTCAATGTAGTTGCAGAGGAGCTCATTTTGAAGAACTTCATTCGCTGGAATTCACAACAGGGTTGCCTCCACTTGCTTCATCATTTTTTTTCTTCTGATGGATTCTAGTGTCCTTTCTCACTTACAGCCTCGGAGTTAAAACAACAGTGCCCTATGCTATTCTTTTACAAGAGACAGGTTTTTCGCCTCTTCAACATTCTGCCATGAAGCACCATCTCCATTATATCTGCAAGGTGCACCACATGGATGATGTTAGGTATCCTGTTCTTGCACTTACCATGGCTGAATCTCCTCAGCGTTTGAAACGATGTTGGAAAGAGCATTGCACTTCCATGGTTTGCCCGTTGGGTCGCAACAATATCTCAATGGTCGTTTTTTCAAAAGATATGGGACGCTAGCTACTTTGGCCGGTGAAAACCGGTCATTATCATGCACACATAAATCCCACCTTTGGCACTAGGGCTAAAGCTTATTTGCTTGCTTCATTGTCCATGAACAAGTTTGTAGCTATTGCATCAATTCGACACGGGGTTTTCGTGCTACCGGATTGTACGGCGTAGATGGGAGCCGCGAATTGCCGCCGAGGAGCTAAAGACTATATGCCTATTGCTAGCCACGGGTTATTGAAGATGAAAGCCATACTCTTCGAAGGCCCCGCTTTTGAGATAGTCCGAATCATTTTTTTGACCTTAGCATTCTATTCCATGCTTCCACAAGAATCGTAGCACCATCCGTGAGGCATGACTTGGCATTATACATACTTGAGGTTCTAGATAAACGTCTGCAATTTCTGAGCCCCCAGTAGTCATTATCTTCGCTTGTCTAGTATCATCATTACTGCAAAGGTTTTTCCCTTGAAAACCTTTCGAGGCAGGGGTTTTTTAATCCTAGTAGTAATGATTGTACTAGCCCATTGTATGGGTCTCATGATCTATTGGTCTCCGTGGACGTTAAAAAAACTATTATATTCTATTCTATTCTTCAAAACACCAAATTAATTGTCGAATGTCTTCTATGTCATGGTTATTTCATTATTATCTCATGTGGTGCCATAGCATAAAACAAGAACACGAGACTATATCCAACATACAAGGAATGCATAGCAACCATGCCATTTTTCAATGGACAAGAATTCCATGGAACTGCTTCCCCAATAAGGAATGCAACGCTTCATAAGGAATGCAATGCCACGTGAATACAATGTCCCTAAAGTCATTCCCCTATAAGGAATGCACAGCTTGTCACTTAAACTTACTAGTTCTTAATCCATCCATAGCATATCTTATGCATGTTACTAGGACCACAAGGGTTCCATGCCATAGGTTCGTGAATGATCCCTTTTTTTTTTCTTTGGTGGCAAAAAATATTGTAAAGCAAACAAAACCTATATTTTGTTTGCTTTACAATATAATTCAAGTGATCCCTTGTCACTTGAATTATATGATCAAGGTCCATTTTTGGCATGCGCATGTGGCATGCATTTGGACATCTGCTTGTCGCATGTGCATGCGACATGAGCATGGAACACACTTTAGCATTTTGAAAAAACATATATTTTCACTGTGCATGTGCCTTTGGTCTAGTGGTAATACACTAGTTTTAGAACAACTATTTTTTGAGTTCGAGATCGCCCCGAGTTGCACTATGTATAGTTTTTGTTGAAACATGATTTATATATCATTAACCAATGGCTACAGATTATTGGCTTCTTGGATTTCGGCCGAAACCAGAAAATACAAGATCTCACATTACCAACCATATCATTGCGCCTAGAATCTCCCTAAGCATCTTGAGTTGAGACCCTTCTTTTTCACTCCGAAAAGAGCATTCACACATTACTTTATCATTTATTCTCTTAGCACATTAATATCCACTTAATTCATAAATCTCTTCCTTGACTTTTATTCAATTTATTTAATAATTACGAAGTAGTCAAGCCATGTCTCTTAGTCCCCGTGAAGTTGATACTTCACGTTATACCAACTCAAATATAATCATGCTTATTTAGTATGAAACCCATACTTTGTCCCTTGAGATCATGCACCATGTTCCTTATTTATATCTCACAAATAGTTGGCTCTATAATTTTCTTTTGAAGTTCGAATCTATTAACACGTTAATCGGGCTTACACAAATTCTCACTGGTCACAAGAATATTATTCTGACGTTGATCTCTTCGGCATCAACATGAGTACAACTTACGAAGATCATGTGCCGTCCAGGTAGCTTTAAGTAAAATGAGATCACGTCTAGACGCATAATTTCTAAACAAGTTGGAATACATGAGTTGAATAATGCAATGCAAATTATTTTGATGTCAATACTCAAGGTACATAATTGAATGTCTATATTCAATAAGAAGATGCTAATATAATGCAATTGTGACTACATAACCATGGTATTCAAGCATTTAGCATGTCTAAATATACTATACAAGAGCATGTAGAAAGTCTAGCATTTTCTCAAATATGGAAAGCTTATTCTGGGATGTCATAATGTTTGATATACTAGTTCTACAAGAAACAATCCTAGAGTAATGTCAATATAATGAAGATCCTGCCAAGACATGTCCTTTCCACATGGCACCATATCATAATACAAGGTTGGGGCTCATGGATTTGCCCTTTTTGGTGTGTTGGTTATCACTAGGGGTGCTAGTGCGTAACATTTGGTATCAAAGCTAAGGTTCAATTCCTCGTGGCAACATTGGTGTGTTCCACATGCTTGAGGGCAAGCATCTCGAGGAGGGGAGGAATTGATATGGTATGTGGGATATGGGATAAAGCCTGGAAAGGTTGGGGCCCATTGGATAACAATTTCCTTGACGGATCCACCCTTTTGGTGCATTGGTTATCACTAGAGGTGCTCCACATGCTTGAGGGCAAGCATCTCGAGGAAGGGGAGGAATTGATATGTTCTGTGTGCCTGGGGGTATGAGATAAAGCCCCGTAGAAGTTGGGACTCATGAAAGATCCGTCCTTTTGGTGTGTTGGTTATCACTAGGGGTGCTAGTGCGTACCATTTCGTATCAGAGCCAAGGTTCAATTCTTCGTGGCAACATTGGTGTGTTCCACATGCTTGAGGGCAAGCATCTCGAGGAAGGGGAGGAATTGATATGGTATGTGGGGTATGGGATAAAGCCTCGTAGAGGTTGGGGCTCATGAAGGATCCGCTCTTTTGGTGTATGGTATGTGGGGTATGGGATAAAGCCTCGTAGAGGTTGGGGCTCATGAAGGGTCCGTTCTTTTGGTGTGTTGAGCTCATGAAGGATATGCCCTTTTGGTGTGTTGGTTATCACTAGGGGTGCTAATGCGTAACAATATCAATGTCCTTTATATGCTATTGTTCTTGATTTAGGCTAAACTTATCTAAGTCCAAATGCCTATTTTCCGTGCAAGCTCACGTGGTCGCTATCTTCCATGCTGCATATAAATCTTTGTTATGACACATTGGGCAATGAATATCAGGACGGGATATAATCATAGTTAGCTCCACCATGCAATGCCTTTTATTTGTCAACAAAAATTGCCTTTGGACCCATTTCCCACGAATGTTAGCATTGCCCACCAGGGTAGCCCTTAAGGATGAAAGTTCGCCAAAAAGCTATTTTTTAAGGGTATCGAGATAATTTGACGCTATGGTTTAGTAGGGCCCGTTATAGATGAAAAAAATAAAATTAGCCAACTTTTCTACAAACAAATCTCACTCCACTTGAAAATTCGCCACATCCACTAAGCGTCATAACTATGGATTTGCCTTATCCTCTACCCTCCTTTCTAAGATTTCTTAAGGAATCGCTTAATATTCTAGGCTTTCTTCATAACCTAATCTATTCTCCATATCCATCCGTGTACATGTGATAATTTTAAGAGTTATTTTGTGCCTATTGTGTTTCAAATACTTCTAATGATGCATTGGAGAGCATTTTTTTGCAGACCTCCCTTTTAATAGATTTGTTTTATCTACAAGGATAAGCCACATTCTCATTTGCAAAGGTTAAGTTGTGGTATTGCATCATGCAACTATAGTTATAATGTGCTTGTGTTCTTGATTAAATATGGATGTGGGTGGATAAAATTTCACCGCAGAAATTGCACGTGGAAAATAAAGACACTTAAATCTTGGCAAAATAGTTTTGGCCATGATTCGCCTAGATTTCTATAAAAAACATTTATGTCTAGAAAACATTCGCCAGCATAACTAATTTTGCAACTCTATTATTCGCCCGACCTTCTAAATTACGCTTAGACAAATTTGGCCTTAAGGGCAACCCTGTTGCCCACTCTATTTTCAAGTATTATCGCGGCTTGTTAAAATTTCATTCTTCACCGCCGATGTGCAGAATATTCCCTAATTTGTGCCAGATCAATGACGGGGGATTTTTCCACTGGAAATCTCTGTGCCACTTTCAATGGTGCAAAAGGGCTCAATGGTCTACGCACCCATTGGAAACAAAATTAAGGCAAAAAAAAAAAAAACCCAACAGTGGGCATCATGCCTGCACTGAACCAGGCTGCTCGAATGATTAAAACGAGAATGGGGAACGGGAGATGCCAAGCCCAAATCCTATGCGAATCAGTTTGTATTGATATTGCAGATTTTGGACTCTACCAGTTTGTTTGAAAAATCTCAGACTCAAAGCATGATTCGAACAGTTCTTAAACAAGTTCGCTGGCATGAAACAGATCAAAACTAATCCATGACTATCTGCATCTTTGAATTGGTGGCCGCAGCCCAAGATTCAAGGGAAAAGGGGTGTCAAGAAGAAACATGGTTGTAGGTCCATCTCATTCCATTTTGATGCAGATGGTTTCCAATCTCACTCGTCCCTTGCCTGCGATCTGCCCTCTGCCTATTCCGGGCATTTGGCCGATGCAGATCCCATGTTGTCTCCCGCACACAGGCTGCCTAGACGTTGCTCTTGTGCAGCAGGAGACCTGCTCTGTCATCCAGCTGGCCGCTTGCCCAGAGATGCCTTGTGGGTTTCTAAATTAGTGGGTTTCGAAATTGGCACCTTTGGGAAATTGCCTATCAAGAGGGCATAAAAAAACGCATGAACCACCCCAAAAATAGCAAAAATCAATTAAGCTCCTAAGAAAATCATCCTTTAAGCCAATTAAGCTCCTAAAACTTGCCTAAATGTACCCTTTTCTATCCAATACTATACCGGAATCTTAGTCCTCAGCATTGCCAAAATACCCTCCCCCGACTCTAAACGAACTGGGCAAACTATATCATTGGCTGTTAAAAGAAGAAAAACTTCGACAACTATCCTGAACCCAGCTCTAATCCATAGACAATGGTCTTGCAACATGCTGTTTTTGCATTAAATATGCTCAGTTCGGAAGCTTGGAGCCCGATTTGTCAAATCCAAAATTTGGGGAGCTGGATTTGGAGAGTAGGAAATCTGAGAGTTGGATAAGGGCAGCAAGATTCCATTTTTCGGTGCGCTTCTAAAAGTAAGGAGTTGCAACTTTTTGAATTGAGAAAACCTTAAATTGAAAAAGTTTGACTCTGAAGTGATAATAGTCTTTGGACTGTGATTCCAATACAGGAAGTTTGAAGCGATAGAGTATTTGGAGGGAGTCAAAGCGGGTCATATAGAGGATGAATTTGCAAGCTATAAGTCACAAGCAGGAAACTTCAATAGAGATGGATATTTTATGAACCAGAATTTGTGCATCCAACAACTCTTGTGGATGACTTGATGCTTTTGTTCCAGTTATCTTACTGAAACTTTCAAATAATTTCATTCATTAGAATATAGTTTTCAGTATCTTCATATCCATAGCAGCTTATCTAAACTTGAACAAATTGGATTTTGCTGGAATTTCTAAACATATCATCTAACTAATGGTGTCTCAATGCTTAATTGTCATATTCTATTTGCTTGATTCTGAAAAAGCATAGTCACTTCTTCTGTATTTGTTTTTTGAATTGTATTGGATGAGAATTGAAACGGGTATGGCCTGCTTGTGCTGTTATAAAGTGCCTTGTTCCAAAATTCTAATCTCATTTTGCCTTGTCCCCAAGTTATTATCACTTGTAGAAACATGCGTAAAATGTGCCATGCTTGAACCTTTTTTGTACTAAGCCCATGTTTTTCAAACTATTAGTTTTGGAGCCTTGGAATCTCATATCGTATATGTACGAATCTGAGTTGGCTGCCCTTTAAAAGCCTTGAGGTTCTAACCATAGTATAGTAGATAAGTCTAACAAGCCCGGATCTAGGCTTATCATCCAGAGGTATCGAGATCTCTAACAGTGAGAGCAAGTCCTGATAGAAAAATAGCATCAAGATGTTGACCAAAAGTAATCCCAAGGGCGAAAGGCTAGGGGATGTATTAATGTAATACTTGAACATGCAATCAATATGCCCAACATTCGTGAGCCACAAAATTTTGCACTTGCACAGTCTAGATTTAGAAATATGGCTTGTTTGACTCCAGAGGTTCCACACACATCATATGAGCAGATAAACACTCTTGAAACATTTCAAATGCAATGGAATAATGATGAAAAGATGCAGGAGGCCGAAGAAATTGAAAGATCATATCCAACATTGGAGGCAGCTGATCAGGTGGTGACTATTACTTATCTTGAAAACATCTTAGCACTGCTGGCACCTACTGCACCAAAATACAACGCCGATATAGGACTGGCAGAGTTTGTTGCCTTGTTTGAAGACTATTATGGGCAGCATGGATATAGAAGGGGCACTAGGTGGAAGTTTTTGGTAAAAGCATGAAGGGTGAAGATGCACAAAGCTGGTATGATTTCTTCATAACCTATGAAGAAAGTACATGGGAACAACTACGAGAGTCTTTTTTGGAAAGATTTGGAGGAGAAATTGATTTAGACTTGCTCATAGAGGAATTGCATAAATTCAAAATAGGTCATAGGCAACCTATTGCTAAGTACATAGAGAGATTTTCTCGATATTGCAAAGTCTAGAAGGAGAAAGGAGTAGAAAATCCGTTGAACCAGAGCTGCCATTATTTTATACAGGGGTTAGCTAGCAGGGGAAAAATATGTCAGAAGCTTCAAAAGATGAGAAGAAAAGGGGAATTTAAGAACATGGCACAATTGTTCACTCAAGCAAAAGCTTTGACAACAGATTTGGGAGAGGATGCAAATGAAAACAATCAAATGGGTAGGAAAAGTTGGAAGGGGTTGAGGTTACCAAATGTACAGCCAGTATATACAACCAATATGGAGAACAAAGCTGAGACAAGTCAAGCCATTTGTTATGCCATTAAAAGTACAAGGATTGAGAAGGAGGGAAAGGGCGTTTTAGATGGTGGTTTGGAAGTATTAAAAGTTGCGAAAGGCACAAGAGGAGTTGAAGACACAAAAGGAGCAGAATGTAGCACATCTAAATGGTTTTAAGCTATTGTTTGAAGAGATGAAAAGTATGAAAGAAGCCATGACAAATAAAGAAATAGAATGTACAAATTGTTAGAAAATAAGACATGATGAATCAAGGTATTTTAGAAGACCATGTCCTAAATGCGGCAAGGCAGGATACTTTGGCAAGGAGTATCCACTATGTAACTATTGTGGTCTTCATCACGATGAGCAATTTTGTGAAATTAAAAAAGAATTGATCTGTCAATAGTACATCAATCATCAAGGGCAAGGGAGAAACGAATGCTTGCATAATAGAATCAAGTGAATCAGAGTGCGCTCCAATGTTAGCAGTGACCAGACATCAATTCAAAGAAGGGAGAGTGGAATTAAAACAAACTTTATTACATGTGATAGATAATCCCATGCTAATAGGCCAGTAGTGCCTTCTGCTCTCGAGTTTTATAAACAAGGGCCTATCAATCAATGTCAAATGCAGGTTAAACAATTGTTGAGAAATACTAAAGTCTCGATAGATTTGTTGACCTTGTTTAGGGAGGCGCCGAGCTATAGGTAGGGGTTTCTTAGGCTGGTTTATCCTCCCGTAGGCAAGGAGAATACGTTGTTATTACAGCAAGGTAAAGTACAGGATCCAATAGGTTATAACTTGCACAGCACAAATTGGGAGTAATAATCTTACTAATGTGATAGTAGATGGTGGGTCAGGTGTAAATGTAATGCCTTACCATGTAATGAGTAAGTTAGGATTGAAAATCACATCTGCTATATCATTGATGATTAGAGGGTTCAATCAACAAGTTGTTTGTCCGGTAGGTCTCATTGAAGATGTTCGACTTGTTGTAGAGGGCATGGTAGCACATGTCACTTTTATGGTGGTTCCGTTTCCCGAGCAGCATGGTGCTAGTTCATGTGATTGAGAGCAATGAGACTAATTGGAGTGAAGGCATATGTGCAGGGGGAAGCAAGATCAAAATATCAATCACATTGAGCTGATGCACTCTTTAGGTATAGGGAGTTATGCATTAATGGATGTCTTGCCTCAAGAAGTTTTAGTAGCATTAACTCAGTGGTAATTGAGTGTGCATATTTGGAGACTCGAATGTCCTTGGATGCTACACTTTGGTTTGATGGTGGAGTTTCAAGGAAACGTGGCATATGCTATTGGAATAGTGATAAAGGACTTTGAAGGAAGGACTATTGCATCCAAACGACGAGTGATACCTTTGTGTTCAAATAATGTATCAGAATATAAACCCTTATTGGCTAGCTTGCAAACAACAAATGCATTAGGTGTCAAAAAGTTACAGGTGTATGGAGATTCAGAGCTGATATACAGGCAGGTTAATGGAGAGTACCTTATTAAACATGAGAAGATGGAAATAGCTTATGCACAAGTAATGGAGCCATAACAGTTTGAGTATTTTCGAGTAGAGCATGTGCCAAGAGCATTTATAGAGGAAACTGATGCATTGTGCAAGCAAGCTATAGTAGAAGCTCTTGCAGAAGCGTGTGTGCATGAGGAAGATACATATGAGGATGATAGTTTTCATTACTGTGAAATATTTTCCATTATAGTAAAGCCAAAAGGGAATACAAAGGAAATAACTGTAATAAAAAATGGCATGCTGCGAGTGCTAAATATGGCGAGCGAGTAGATGAGTAGGAAGCAAGCATTTTGTAAGGGATATTTCAAGAATACAATGACTATTTTGCATGGGATTATCATGAACTTAAGGGTATAACAGAAATGGCAGAATTTCATATTCAACTTAAGGGTGGGTCGCATCCTGTGCAACATAAATTGAGGAGAGTAAACACTTCACTATTGCAGCTTGTGAAGGCGGAAATAGAAAAGCTGAAGTAGCCTTTTTGACACTCATGTGTTTGTTTTTTATGTCTCAATTGTCCTTTCTGCAGTCTTCCCTTCATCATTTGAGTTCAACTCCCCTGTTTACCGTGTTGATCTTTGACCCACTAAAGTTTCCTCCATAAGGTATCCTTTGCTTTCGAATTCCTCGATATAGTCGAGCAGCTCTCGTGTTGAGGGTTCAAGGGTCGACAATGAAGATTTGCCTGGTCTACTTGACCGACCAAACGTACATGAAGTAGCTAATACTTCAACAGACAACAGATGTCTCTATGTCAACAGATGTATAGAGTTCTTATATGCATGTATTCTACCTACTGAGATGGATTGGTAACAAGACGCCATGTCTATGGGTAGACTCGGTGTACTGGGCTAGAATGCATTGATAGAATGGCTTCTAGACAATTATCTATGAAATCAAAGGTATGGCTGAAGACACTTGATAATGTTGCATCTATAACATGTGTTGGCATATCGTAGCAACAATTGCTAAACCCATGGCAACTAGCTGGGTTGCTAAGAAAAGGTCTCGAGAATAAGGCTACTGTGTAGAGAAGGACATGCTTGACAAGCTAAGTGAGAAGGACAAAATGGGCTGTCTCAAAGTGAATTAGGGTCTTGGTCCTAACCCTAAAAGATCTTAGACATGAATATTTTCTAAAATTTATAGTACTTAGATATGATCAAGGATTATAATTCAAATACAAATGATGCCCGCCCTCAATGGTTGGCACGAGGGGGGTGGGGGCGCGGGGAGGGGGAGGGAGGGAGGGTTCATCGTTGTGGGTGGGAGGTTTGATTCTTGCTATAGCGCGAATTCTTTCAAGATAGTTGAAATGGCTTGGAAACATGCATTGGGGTAGTAGAAAATAGTATACTAAACAGAAAGTTGCCTAGAACTAGCTAGGCACAATTTATTTCAAGTTCTTTTTCTTTTGGAATTTTAGCTTCTACATTCGCATATGAGACTTTGGCAACCTCCTCCAGTGCATACAAGACTTTGGCAACTTCCTCCAGTGCATACAAGACTTTGACAACCTCCTTCAGCGTAGGATGAGTCGCCTACATCCATCAAAGATGTTAGAAAACTCATTGGACTGGGCTTAAAAAACTTAGCGCAGGATGCATCGCCTAGACCCATCAGAGATGTTAGAAAACTCTTTGGGCTTGGCTTAAAAAACTCATTCGGTATGGAGTGGGGCTTGTGCCAACATTTGGCAGTTAGAGGTGTTAGCAAACTCATACATTTGGCATTTTAACAACTAGCAAACTCATACTTAACAATCCCAAAACCATCAGAGGCATTTAGAAAACTCATTGGGCTTGGCTTAGAAAACTCAGTTGGCATGGGGTGGGGCTTGTGCCAACATTTGAGATCTTCGTTTATAGGTGTTAGCAAACTAATACATTTGGCATTTTAACAACTAGCAAACTCATACTTAATAACCCCAAAACTACCATAACTAGCAAAGTTTATAGATATTAAATTCTATCCATGATTGCATGATATCTCCTAATTCTTTTCTTTGAACATCGTCGTCGCTCTTTTTGTCCTGATTATTTTCTTTGGGCATTGCCATCGCTCTTTTTGCATGAATGACGTATAAGTTCACGTCTTCAACATTTGAGTCATCTCGGCCTTAGCTCCTTGGCAGCATTACAACATCATCGGAATCACCGTAACGTCGGTCTTGTACTTCTGACTATCTCCTGAATGGCGCTCTGTAAATCAGAGGTTTGTGCACTGCTAACAATGCCAAATTTCTCGAAAAACCCAGTTGTGCTTTGAGTTCGGGCCATGGCGAAAGTTGTACTTCGAGTTATGGCGAACTCTCTTTGACGATTTAGGCAAGTATTCATTATATGCTTCCTTCTTCTCGTGCTCCATGTCATGCTTCAACTTGAAGGGGTTCTCTCCTATCATATAAGTCTTCATAGATTTCTACCATCTTTGGCCATACTAGAATTGGTAGACTTGCTGCTTGCTTTTCGGCTTCTCTCTCCTGTTGGGGTACTTCTTGCTATGGCTCTAGTACTATCATTGCCCCTGTTGTCCGATCCCGTTGTTTTGAGCGCTTTTCTAAGTCATTCTTTCCCTCTCTCCTTCGGTGTGTCTGCTCCTCTACCTCTTCAGTTTGCTCCTCCTGCTAGGCTTCTCTTGGGCCACTTCTTCTTGTGACGATGTCGATTCCCATTCCTCAGGGGAACTTCCCAAAACATTGAGGGCTTGGTCCACCATGGTGTGAAGGGATTGTTGGGCGAATCTGAGCTATTAGAGTCTCTGTCCCACCTGGGTCACCTTTCGAGTGAAATTTGCTTGTGCTCCGTGAAAACTAGAAAAATTCTCCTAGAATTTGCCTTATAATAGAAAAGGGCTTGAGGACACAATGTTGAAAGTTCTAAGGAATAGGAGATACTTTTAAAGAGGTCTTTTTAGCGGCCACTTTTCTTAAGTGTGAACGTATTATAACTAAAGGTTATTAATAAAGTGCTTTCTCTAATTACTAAACTATCTTTTCCTATTTCTTTTGGGCCAAATATTGGTCATTCTATGCCATTTTCTTTGCAAGCTTGCTATTGACCAATTCTTCATTCAATTTTCACTTGTAAAATGGGGCTCATGACTTGAGCTCAAAATTACTAGAAGGTTTCTTTTAACTCTATCTTCAAAATTAGCTTACCCTAACAACTAGGTCTAACTTGCTAACTGTCTTCTAAGGATGGAAGAAAACGAAAAAAGAAAAAAGAAAATTCTCCCACTTTTCGAGGTTCATATTTGGAATTTAGCCGCAAATTTCCACTAGACGAGTTAGCTACTTATGGTAATGGCTAGTGCTTGATTTTAGTCAACCACTATCAGCGCTCTGATACCATTGTGACACTTCTTGTGATATATACGACAGTCTGCCATATATCGAAGGGCCTTCCCCATCCAATGACATCTTGTCACATCGGCCCTCCATCTAACTCGCGTCTGGGATGGCTAGATAAATGAGTAGAGGACATTGAAGGTGTCATTCTGGCCCATCCTCAAGGGGTTCCTATATCAGTAGAAGCAACATATACAACATATACACTAACATCCATATAACAACATGACTGCTTGGAAGGGTAGTAAACATCCATCCATCACAATACATAGAGTACATCAGATACATCAATGGAGGCTTCTACCCAGGCTCAGACTCATGGGGAGAGTCGACTGACAGCTAGGGTCTCCAGATAGATCAGATCGAGTCATAACAATGGCGAGGGTTGACCACTTCATATGTCCCTCCTGTACATACTTTGCAGATAGGCTAAATCAGGCTCTGTCGCGACTGTAACCTGCAAGAGACATAATCCCATGGAATCGAACAAGACTACTCCAGGTTGCATCTCCCTAGTCCGATGCGGTAGGAGGGGTTGCATCTCCTTCTCCCAGAGTGCAGAGGCTCCATGGGTGGCTAGAGGATTGTGGCGACACACGTCTGTACCCGATTGAACTCCCCAAAACAAGAGCCTGGCTGACACCTGCAGCTCTTGAGCGTCAGGGCAAAACACCATTGGCCCAAGAAGTGTCGGACTCATATCCAGCCCGCACAAAGTGATTGATTATAAGCCTAGCCTGCCATATCCCCAGTAGCCGTGCTCAACCCCATCCACTTTGCCATTGACCCCATTATGTGGTGCTAATTCACTCCATAGCCTCTGTAGCCAGGTGGGCTCTATGCACATGCTGCATAATAATGGGAACTAATGGATCTAAACTAGGTGCATCATCTAAATAATGGCTACTAGGTCTCTATCCTTCTTCCCAATACACAAGAGATGCAAACATGAGATCAACCAACATTATATATCAATATAACATGATAATAAATGAGAATAACAACTTATCCTAATCACATACATCTAACTTATAGTTAGGGTCCATTGATTAGGTTCATGCTCAGAACTATAGGTTCTAGAATGGCTCTACTAGGACACAATGTGCAACTCAACTAGAGTCTACTCGAAGTACCTGCTCCTGACGAGCTGCCTCCGGCTTCTGGTTGTCCATCTCTAGCAGGTAGTTCAAGTAGATGACCCTCCTCTGCTACACTTAAGCTTTCGAACTGCTACTGCAACCTCAGCTATTGAAGACGATCCTTGAATCGGAGCTGTGGACACGAACTGGTGGATCAGAAGTTGGTGGAGCCAAAAGTGGCCTAGGTTTAGGGTTCTGGCATTTTATGTATTAGGGTTTACATGAGGGCCACTTGGCTCCAATAGGGTGTATCCATATGGCGGGTCACCTATAGAGTGAAGCCATGTGAAAATGGGTCATCTCCTATGGCTATCTAAGTTATGTAAATAACTTGGCCATGCCCCCACACTTGGTGCATACATATATTCTAGGGGGACGTCATAAAAGCATCAACGAATGTAGCATTACGCTCTTAAAGAGTTGACTAATCCAGAATACCTTTAAGTGCAAGAGCTAATATCTATGCATATTCAACAGATCTAGAAATAGTCTAGAATAAGAGACAAAAACATGTATAATAACTGGTTGAAGAAGTGTAATCCGCCACTTTAATAACAAATATAGTGGATAGCGATCAGACTTTTATGCTGATGTCAGCATCAATATTTAAAGGGAAAAACTAATATTTTTAAATAATTATTGAATTTATTTATTTTATTTATTTTTGATTATTTTTGAAACAGAGTCTAAATAGGCAAAACTCGATTATATTCATAGCTATACAAAATTGATACAAAAAGATGCTTGATGGACAAGCTAGTTATGGTCTCCCCAAATTCTTCGGGCGAGAGCCAAATCTTGGTCATAGCAATGACCCGTTTGTGTGGATGGCACAAAGATTCGCATCCCCAAAAGGGGAAAAAAGGAAGGGAAATAGCGGAATATGAGCAGAATGAAAAGGCATGTATGTTGTTATCGGGCGGGCCGGATTTAGGGCGAAATAGGAAGGGGCAAATTCAGGCTGAGGTTTACAGATTTGGCTGGGTTCAGACATTCCTGCTCCTTTTCTTGACCTACTCTTGCTTAATCGATGTATCCCTGTTTTTAGAGATGCAAATCACAGAAATACTGGAGCTAGATAGGGGAAAAGGTCTGCCATTCGCGTCTGTTGCAGCAAGCTTGCAGAATGTTTGTGCACAGGGATTTTCTACATGACATAGCCACTAAATCCTGCAGAAAAAAATCATTTCTAGTTTTCTTTTCCACAAATGAACAGGGTTATGCATGCCGCTGCAATGGGTTTGGAGATCTTTGAGAACGGACTGTTAGACAATCGCTAGGTATGGAGGGCTTGGCCATGTTCAACATATGATAAGGGTATGCTATGTTGAAAGAGGCCACATACCTGTAAGAACAAAAAAAAAAGGGAACATGCAATAAACACAAACATATATTGAAAGCCTCAAGAAGCTCCATCATTCAAAAATTTTTGACACCACATAAACTTCCACAACCAAGGAGTTTAAGAGAAGGCTAGGGAAAAAATAGTAGGCTATATGAAGATGTTGTGTATATATGCCTAGGAGCATGCATACGCAAAATCAATGGTTCATGGTTCATAACACAAAACTTAACAAAAATAGCGCCGCTCTATAAATGCCGCTAACATACGCACACACAAATGCAAGAACACAATCATACGAAAACCATATCAAATAAGTCGTATAATTATACGTTTTGCATGAGGAACAATTTTTTGTAATATTCGTATACAGGACATCCAGAAGAACATGGAATCCATGTGGAGGAATTGGGGTGAGGATTTGCTGGGTGTGCAGTAGAGCCTCAATGCAGTTTTAGACACATAGGCGGCTATGAGTACTATATTGGAGACCCTTGCTTGCAAGGATGGCCATGGGAAGTTTGCAAAGAAACGAAAATCTCTGACAGTGGTGGTGGACCCAGATGTACTTGGTACTAACGCTACTGTGAGAAATCACTAAAGAGTTCTACATTGAGCAAGGAGGACCAACAAGGTAAGGATGGCCTTGGGAAGTCTACGGAGAAAGGGAAATCTCTGACAATGTGGTGGACCCAGATGTACCTGGTACTAGTGCTGCTGTGGAGCAGTCACTGAATAGTTTTGGATTGAGCAAGGAGGACATATGCAGTCTCGAGGATCTCGGATTTGGATGGGGAAGGCACTGCTGAGCAGGCAATGGATTGGATTGATAAGCTTGAGATTGACAAGGTGCAGTTGTTTATAACACAGATGCGGCTGAAATGAATGGCTATAGTTGGTGGAATGTTCCTATCATGAAAAAGGAGGTTAGCATCTAGTCTAATTTTAGGAAGTAATTTATTAGGGAATATACACCTCAACATGATGCTCATGATGCGCTTGATAAGCTGTGACACTGTAAACAGACAGGTTCCTTCAGTGCTTATATTAATAAGGTACGGATATCCACAGAATGTGCCTGAGTTGCATAGTTTCTTGGGGTTGGCCAGTTATTATCGCAGATTTGTCTAGAAATTTATTAATATTGCAGTTGCTTTGACTATGTTGTTGAAAACTAATGTTTATTGGCAAAGAACAGTACTATTCATTAGATATGCTGGAGAAGTTGTTGACCCCAGTGCTTATTCTATTGATTTCAGACATATGATGGAAAACTCAGACTGACTTTTGAGCTTGGCGCATTCCAACTTCCAGTCGTCAATGTTAAAACTTATTCCAAGTGTCATCACGGATCGACTTTGCATGTTAGAAGATGCCTAATAGCATTTTTAACCATGACCGCGTTGTATCCAATAGATTTGTTCATGCTAGTTCGGCTGGTGTCACAAGACTTGACTGGGATGGATTTGAGCAAGCAACCTCTAGCACTTCGTCTCAACAAGGAGATAGTGAGAATGCATTCACTTGTTGTGATAGAGTTGGATATAAAAAGATATTAGAAAATGCCAAGCTTAGGAGAGACCCAGATGGGCGCTTATATGTACAATTTACGTGCTTATAGTACTTCCCTATAATTATCCCTTCATCATCAACTTCTTAGAAAGTAGCAACTTCCAAATATAAATGCTATCTATAATAAATGTCAATAATATGAAGAAGATAATGGCAAAAAGAACGTAACCCATGTTGATAATTGTTTTGCCTGTTTTGGGAGGCATAACAATAAATCCCGCGTTAGAAAACACAAGAATGATGGCAAGTATGGATGCGAGAAGTGGATAGACAACTAAGCGAGTTATACAACCCTGATTATAAGAGCCACAGATCCCATATGTGAGGCAAACAATAGCAGCATAAAATGAAATACCACTCCATGCGCAAAACTTGTTTAAGTAGCTGCCTTGCATAGGTCCTTTAGGAGGTTGCAACCAACATAGAAAGGTTTTTGTTTCACGGAGTTTTGACTGTAAAATTGATTGTGGTAGTTATCATAAATCTCTTGGTGAATGCAGTCTTGATTGTGTGTAGTCATGGGACATGTCCTTGCAGATGTTTGATGCACATTTTTCTTGCTCCTAGTACACATCCAGTGCCTTTTCTAAAGAAGTGTGTTCATGCACAAGATTGTATTTAGGCCATTAGTATTCTCTATTGCATGTGCAACAAGAATTGGACGGGAGCATATAACGAAAGCCAGAAGGTCAAAGGTTCATATGTGGTGCTCGATACTCCAAGCAGGATACGTATTTTACAGAAGTTTCAAGCTTTTTTTTATAGGGCTATGACAGATCCATTTTTAGCACCTTATACCTGCTATAGTGTCATTTCTTTTTATATTGGATATATGTGAGTGCTTATTTGTCAGGGTGGAAGCATGCCCATCTGGATTAAAGAGGACATCTTTTTAAAAGTTTGAGGGGTAAAAATGTATCTTCCTCACATTTCACTAGTGATGGCATTTCACTAGTGATGGCATTACAATATCATCTCAGCCTGACGAGTTGGTACTTAAAGACCCAGACTATCCACGCCATATTCTAGTGCATTTCAGTACACCACATGACAAATTGCATGCCCTTCAACATGGAAGTCACTCCAAGAATACTAATCCTTTTGCAGAGGAGGATCTATATCCCATGCAACTGACCAAAAAGTGTGAGGAATTATGTAAGTTTTGGAGGGTCGGATGCAAAAAACAAAGGGGCAGTGTATCGAGCAACTATTACTCGCGACCAGCGGCTTCGAGACCCAAATATGTGTAAATATCATAATGAATTGAACTATATTGAACTCTATTATCCACGAAGGCTAAAATGTCTATGGGGCCCAATATAAAAAGAGCACAATAACTCCATTACTATGCATGATCAAAAAAGCCATGCCCCAAAGAGTTTTTGAGTTGACAGTAATAAGCCAAAGCTGAATACGTACATGAATGTAATATCATAAAAGCTTTTGAACAATTACGTCATCAACATGTTCTCTACAATAATGATTTAAATGTCAATCTTAGATATTGTAGAAACGATTGTGCAAGTCCACAAATAATATTATGGTCAACCACCAATAGATATTGTGATCCACAATGGAGCATACTATATACTGACATGAACAATTTGCTAGATGTTCTAGGCCATCGTGGTCTTTGCTAGATGTTCTAGGCCATCGTGGTCTCTAGGATAATGATTTCAGATAGTGCAACCACAATATAGAACGCTTTAGCCACTATTTGTACACAAACACTTTACTAAACTTCTCATTATTCTATAGTTGCAATCATGCAAAGCCAGTGTGTACATTTTTTTCATGTTATGCGAGATAACTAGAACATGTAAACATAATGATGCATGTCATTTTTTTACTATTCCGAGACAACAATATACATGACCGGCAGTGTTCTAATCAAATTTACTGCAAAGAATATCTTGTCATGATTTATGGAAATAATCTTCCACGAGTGTACATGTGTTTCAAGAATATGTGACCCGTAAAGGTGACTAGATGGGCCCATGCTTCTTTACATTCACTATGATTCGAGAGGCCAACCTAAAGGCACTAACACATAAATCATCTATGCAGCAGACCATAAGTCCCATCCAGACAGAAAACCACAGGTGGCAACGTTCCACAAGATCAGAAAACAAAATACATAGGAATGCTTTGGCCCTGGCCCTGGATATGGCTTACAGTCGAGCATTTGTCTTGTATGTAGTACATCTCGTGTTAAGCAAGAAAGGATTGTGCAAAGCAAGGCAGGGATTGTTAAGTGGGGGACAAATATAGACATATGGCAGAAAGAGAATGTCTTTTGTTCATACATTATATGTATGAAATAAAGACTTCTATGTGAGATAATGGTGCCCAAATCTTCTAGAAAAAGAAGATAACTCCTTCTATTTTCTTTTTATTCTTTTCATTTTTTCCTTCATTCTAGCTTGCAAAGCACTTGCATCATAAATTCCATTTATGTACTTGCTTCCAGCTTATAAGGCTCACGATCCTCGTGCTCCTTCTGTGGTCTTCATCTGCGGAACAACTCCGGAACTGTGATATTGATTCAAGCAAAAATTTGACGGAGGCAGAATTATGCAGCCGCAGCTTGAGGTATCAATTTCCAGGCCAAAAGGGCGCCCGATTTGATCAGAGCTATTTCTGACACAGATATTCTGTTCTGGTTTAGCCCCTCTGTATTTTTGTTGACCCCAAAAGGCTTATATTTGCCATCCATTTAAAGCTTATGCCTCTTTACTTATACGATGATTTTCTATCGCATTCAATTCCTTCTAGCATATTGCAGAATGTAAATAGGGCAAGAATCACATGGGATTTCTCTGACCTGAGGAAATTATCTTCAAGTGCACAAATTTCTCTAAGGTACATCATTTTTGTTGTAATTTAAGAGGGTCAGAAAGCTGTCTAAAGGATAGTGAGGATATTGCATTGGATCTTTTATATGAAACAACCTTGGCAGGTATTTTCATTTGATGCTGCATAATACATGGAACTAGGAAGAAGATTCGCGCCGGCGCAGTCTCCGATAGGCATATCAGGAAATGTAGAATCCATGCCTGGGAGTGATGAAGCTATATACAGAATTGCAGTGTTCCATACCTCCATGATCATAGTGGCCATTTTGTTAGCAGTCATAGTGGTGGCAGCACATTGGAAAGTTATTGCACAACATGTGCTCATGTGCAGGGGCATATGCAGAGAGGAGCAAGCATCCCAAGGTCCAAAATATGACATGTCCTCTATGCATCTGCCTAAGAACAAGATGAAAATGGTGAAATATTCGGCGCAAGGCGGCATCTATGGCGCCGAATGCATGATCTGCTTGACTGACTTCAGAGAAGGAGAGAGAATTAGAATCTTGCCTGAGTGCTGCCATAGCTTCCATCTTCCCTGTATACAAATGTGGCTTTCTTCCCATTCCACATGCCCTATTTCTAGGCAAGCACTAAGCTAACATATCAGAAACTAAAATAGATTTATCTCTCCAAACAGGTTCAACACCTCAAGACCCATTTGCATGAACAATAGTTCCACTAATATTTTCTTTTGCCAGCCATTTGCTTCCATACAAACATTCTTGGTACACTGTTTCTTTAGATTTTTAGCTTATTTATCATGTTGTTAATATTTGAGCCATATGATGGTCACATGTATGTATATTTGAAAGCGTGTTGTCTCTTAAGGCACAGGAATATGTTTATATTTGTTGCATCATATGTTCTTGTAATTTATTCATTGGAAAATTGTAGAAATGAGAATGAAGGTTTAGATATGTCTTTATATGTTGCATCATATGGAAATTTGTAGAAATGAGAATGAATGTTTTGAATTCTTATCGGAGCCCAACTACCCAAAAGAATAAAAATAGCCCCTTTGGGAGCAACATTTGATGCCTGGTTAATGCATTTGAATAATATATAATCACCTAAGTTATGAACGCCTACAATGTTGTGTCATTGGCTTGACATTGTTACCTACCTCCTACATTGTTGAGTCATTAGCATTATCATTATCATGCACTAATGCTACTCATCATTTGGGACCACATCAATTGGTTTTGTTGAGTCATTAGCATTATCGTTATCATGCACTAATGCTATTCATTATTTGGGACCACACCACATGCAAATGGGATGACAATAGGAGACTTGCATCTTCTTCTTTCCAACATCTTAGGAGCAGTAGAAATGGATGTGTCGCTTATCATTATTATACAAGAAACTTATCGCGGCAGCCAAGGCCGCCGCGAACGTTTCTTTTCCCCAACTCGTCTATACATGCTAGAACATGCAGAATTTGAACTTGCATTTTGTTGCCTTGTGTTCAGTGCCCGCATGATAGAAGAATATTGACCATAACGACTCGTTACGAAAGATGTTTTGCATTAAATCAAAAGAATCTAAGTTCCGAACATACAAAAATTGAACTGTGTTTGAGCATGGGGAATTCTAACCTCTGTAGTTGCCAATATATCTATGCAAAATGGTTATTCAAAATGCATATGAATAAAACATGAACCCATTAACCCAATAGCTTTCCATATGGTAAGAACAAATTTATGGTATGCATCATGGGAATGGTCCGTCATGCAATATTGTCCAACACGATTATTTGCTCTGCTCAATGTATGGAAATGTTTCAAACGTGGTAGATCAAATTTGGCCTCTGTTGATGCGGGAAGTTGTAAAATTTACATTAACACCCAAAACAATAAAATATGGCATTGATGTCATTCCTAGTGCCTTGAGGACTTGTTATTTGAACTTTATGAGCAAAATGCAATGCCAAGACCAACATCATGATTGTTGACAACTAAGTGCATTGATGTTTAGCACATCACTTTAGCTTTTCGATAAATTTCATGCATTGGATTTTACCATTAACATTCTTAGTTTGCTGATGATGATCAAATGGGACCTTCAACATTAACACCAATGGCATAATTTAGGCAGAGGTCACAATTGAAGCAATAGGGTTTTGGAAAGGAACCAAGATTTGACATGAGACCACATTTGTGGGGCAGAGCATGATTGAGGCACAAGATATGTATCTTTGCATATATGACTTAAAAAATGTTACTACAACTAAACAGAAAATGTGATGTCATTTTAAACGTGTTTTTGGACTTGCTATTTTTTATTGTTAAAAACTATTTTTCCTGTTTTGGGGTTGCGAGAGTTACAATTTTTTCACGACTAAAACCTGATGTAGTCGCCCATCAAATAGATAGCCTGTCTCTTTCTGACGATCCCATTCTACCATCCTTGGATTAGATTTACTACCGACTGCCTTGCTTTTATTCCTTTCTACTCATTTTGCCTTACCTTAATCCACGTCCTTACCGCCCATTTACTTTTCTTAATGAATTTGGTGGTTGAATATCAATCTGCAAACGTATGCAAATTTGGTGTACTAAGGCACATGCATTAGATGCCATTTGGACCTTTCAGTCTCCCCACTACAGCTTCACACAAACAATCACACTGATCACCCTTGTATACAGGGCACATCAAGTAACAACTAGAAGGCTCCTGGCTAGTCTAAGAACTCTGTTGGCTCAAAAAGGCATTAAAGGACGTCGATATACAAAAGCTCTGCCATATTCGAACTTAGCTTCTACTTATAATTATCAATCAGAAGAATAGAATAGAATAGAATAGAATAGAGAATAGGGTCAGAAACATCGACATTAAGGATTTTCTCTTACTTACATACCTTGTCGTTTCCTGCTCCCAGCTATGGTGCCCAGCGCCGGCCTTCAATCCAATACAGCGGGGCCACGGTAACAAAAAACTTTGCACACAAACCCTAACCGTTATGTATCACAGATCCATCTTTTGGCTCCATTTTGATGCGCACGAAGTTAAACAACATCAGAGGCCCTCAAAGCGTTAGCTTGGCGACTAGAGCTTACGCAAAAGGTGCTTCGACCAAAGAAACAGATAAGCGGAGGAAAAACGGATCGCGAGCGGATAAACACGAAAACATGCCAAAAACGGATAAGCGAAGAAGCCAAATACCGACTTTTCGTCACGATCTTCGGCTTGTCCAAGAGATTCTACGTTGGTGGCATAATCAAAACAGATCTCACAGAATCTGATATTTCCAGTTTCTGATGCATAAAATTACAAATAACTTTTCGATGGTGCGAAGGTCTTTGCGAGAAGGTGCTAACGACATCGTGAGACCCCCATTGTGCTTCTGCTGCGAGTGCCGCCATCAATCGGTTGAGGAGGATGGTTGTATTTGCAATCTCCCTTATGCATCTACCATTAAGTTAATCCCCGCAAACCTCTCCCAAAAGATGCTCCAATTCCGGTAAACGCCCCTCCCGTGGCCTTTGGGAAGAATACCGGGTAAGCATGCAGGAAACATCCCTGACATCATATAATCGTTAAATACAGAAGACATAGATTAACAGAGCAGAATAGAGCTTTGTAGAAGAAAAAGGATGCAACGGGTAGAGCTTTGTAGAAGAAAAAGGCTACAGCAGATAGATACACATACTTGGATGCCCAACCGGCTGAAGATGCCGACAGAAATTAGGGCTTTCAATTTGGAAAATAGCACTTTGTGTTGGTTTTAGCAGGTCCAGGTTGCAAGACTGGAGAGAACTATGGTGTAAACAAGCCTAAATTGTTGAACTAGTAGAACATGACCTGTAGTGTATCTAAGAAGTCGACCAGGTGACGGGCTTACTGCAGGGCAGCTTTAAGAGTCAGGGAAGAAGCTTGAGAAAGCAAGGCTTGGGCTTGGGCCTAGGCACAGAATGTCCACACATAGAGGCCATTTTCTCCACAGAATGTCACTACCAGAATGCTTCAAACAAAATAACACCAAATAAATAGCTTCAAACAAAGAATGAAACTAAATTATATATGAGTGATAGTGCGGATTCTTCACATGTAACAATGGGACCTAGGACATGTTTCACCTAAAAAAAAGCAACTTAAGTACAAGTGAACCCCAGCAGGATCAATTTATCTACATGTCTAGCTTGCTAAAGTCGCTCAGAGGGAAGCTTTCAAAACAAATTAGTTGCTCGAAGATAATCTTGCACAAGAAATGTGCGATCGCTACCATAGTTCTACTTTTTTGTTATCCCCTCATGATTCATTGTGGACTTTTAGATGATGTTCTACCATCTAGCATCAGTTGTACTTGTATTTATATTTAATTGAATTTTTAACCTTAAAAAAACTAGCAGTAAGGTACGCTTAGGGCAAAGCTCCAATAAGAAATGAAGGGATGTGGTCCATATGGGGATCAAGGGGTGGTGGTATTTTTGTTTGTATGTTGCAATATCTTTGTAACTACTACCTACCTACTGACTAATTCTATAGAGAACATACCTGCATGATGTTGTGGCCAGTTGTGAATATGTAATGATAAAGATAAGAATAAAGAATTCTATCCAAAGTAGTGGACCGCCGAAAGCCACAGAAAGCATCATACGCATCTGGCTCCAGCCATTTCCCAATACTCCTAGAAGAACTCAATTGGCAAACCATCCAAACTTGGGCATTTGCCTCTTTTCAGTTCAAAGACTGCCGAACCTAAATCAGCAGCTGTCATAGCCGCCTCAATTGACACGCGCTGCTCGTCAGAGAATAGAATAGAATAGAATAGAATAGTTTTTTTAACGTCCACGGAGACCAATAGGTCATGGGACCCATACAATGGGCTAGTACAATCATTACTACTAGGATTAAAAACCCCCTGCCTCGAAAGGGTTTCAAGGGAAAAACCTTTGCAGTAATGATGATACTAGACAAGCTTAGATAATGACTACTGAGGGCTCAGTAATTGCAGACGTTTATCTAGAACCTCAAGTATATATAATGCCAAGTCATGCACAGATGGTGTGCTGAGAAGTTATGGAAGCGTGGAATGGAATGCTAAGGTCGAAAAATGATTCCGGACTATCTCAAAAGCAGGGCAACTCAGAAGAGTATGGCTTTCATCTTCAATAACCTGTAACTGGCAACAGGTACATAGTCTCGCTTCTCGCGGCAATTGCGGCCGCTCCCATCTACCTGTCTCAATCCGTAGCCTGTGGGACCCCGTGCGAATTGATGGGGGAAATCCTAGACAAAATAGCATCTCGCATTTCTGATTGAAAGGGAAGATGTTTCTCAGCAAAGAAAGTCTGAAAGTGGTTATGCAGATATTGCTTGAGTTCAATTGGCTCTGTTAGCACCGAACCATCCGACAAAAGCAATGAGGACATGGTTGACGTTATGCGACGCCTAAGGACTTATATTATTTTATTGGTTTATCTTCTTAAGGGCTTGTTATTTTTAAACCTAACAAACTTTTTAAGAACTTTTTTGGTTTATCTTTTTAAGGCCTTAATATTTCGAAACGCACAAACATGAAGGCAGCTAAGAGATTTTTTTGAACAACAGCTTGCATGTCGGAGGATGCCTAGATGGGCTGGGCAGATTGCCTGACCCAAGCAAACTGTTGCAGGGGATGATGTATTTCCTGAACTCATGAGCTTGTGCTTGACTTTGGAACATAAATTTTGATGGTTCACCAGCAAACTATGTTGAATTAGCCATAAATTAATTTTATATGTCTTACCAAATGTAATGCATGGCATAATTTAGGGTCGCTTTTGGATTCATGCAGCAGAACATGAAAGAGAAGATGAAGGGAAGAGGCTTGGCTACTTCTAGAGCTTAGCCGTGGATGAACAAACCAGACAATCTGTAAAAGGCAGCATTGCAAACTATATGGGAAAGATCACTGTAGTGCAGTAAGCTTTTATGAAGATATTGAAACTAAGACAGGTAGATTGGACATTTTATTTTTTAGGCCTCCTCCATTCCTTACTTTGGGAGATGATGTTATGGTGGCCACGCTTTATTGGCCGTTTTTTGTATAAGAAAAAAATAAAATTGAAATTTTTTGTTTTAGTGTGTTATGGAATTTGTGCTATATTTAATGTTATATTTGTGCTATTTCAAAAATTTCAAAATACTTGTGCTATATTTTGATGTTACCAAAAAAACAACATCTCCCATAACACACCAAAACAAAGAAAACGGCATCTCCTACAACACATCAAAACAAAAACAAAAAAAGTATAATATTTGGAAAAAAAAAACACCAATTCTGCAAATTCGATTTATTTTGCCATCCTCGGCTCTCCACAGGGGATGCAAGGATGGGGCAATTGAGAGTAGGATACTAGGCACGGCCACATGATGCCTTTTTTGTACCCCGTCCCCCTGTTTTCCAATTTTTAAGGATATAATGGGGGTGGAGGCCCCCCACTTTAATTTCGAGTACCCCATTTTTGTCCCCCTTTCTTAACAGAATCGTTAACATCCAGTTAAAGAACCTGTTAAGGTCGAACGAAGTAATAGAAGCTTTACAGAAACCTAAACGCTTAATGTTGGAGCAATGGAATACCGGAATGAATCGAGCCGAATCAAATGCCGCAATGAAAAATTCGTCTAAAGAATCGAATTCCAAGGTTCGAGTTTGCAGGATTATCTACCATTGATTAACTGCCATTGTTGGTTAGCTTTAGACATGTAGATTTAGAGAACGGCTGTAGAGCTTTACGATTCAAAGTTTTAGAGATGGAAATTTAGAGATATAGGCTAACAGCAAAATTGTCTAATCTCTTATTCCAAAAAGCATATGCACAAATCGGTACTTATTCAAACCAGTAGCAGCTAGCCAGAATGCATCCACCTGATTTTCTGATAAAAAATCCAGTGTCATGCACCTATGAGAACAGAGACAGAGTTCGTTGATATAGTTACAGAGTTCGTTTTTCTGATGCTACGGTATGTATCGCGACTATTTTTACTTTGCGCCCCCCGTCCCTTGAAGGTGACTGACTGCGAACAAGTTTTTTGTCGCGACATGAATCCTTTGCACCATGAATTCTTTGTCGCAACATGGTTGATTGCTTTGTTGGTGGTTTTGTTGTAGAATCAAGAACAGTTTTTTTTTTGTCTTCTTCCACTGTTTACGTGGTATTCATCTGGCGCATGATGTAGTGTTCCGGGATTGGGGGGCCATAAAGTAAAAGTCTCCCATGTATGCTGCATACACAATTTTTCTGATACAGAGTTCGTTGATGGACATAGAATATAACACAATACAATCTGCGGATGCTCAGGCTTAAATATATGAGTCTAGCTTTTGCTAAAAAAATCCAGGATTTAGAGATTAGAGACTTAGACATGGAGATTTATTCAAGGTAACAGTAAAATTGCCTAATTTCTTTTTTCAAAAGCTACATAATTCAAGTTTTTGCCCTATTAATACATTCAAGTTTGTTGTTGCCCTATTAATACATTCATGTTTGTTGTTGCAGGATTATGGTTCGATCGTACTTTAGCATGGTGGCTGATGTAATTGTGGCTATTCTTCTAAACAATGTGATGTTTTTCTTCACTTTTTTCAATTTGATGGTGAATACGATGGAGCTACAAACTCAAGAGATCAGTAAAATGAAAGAAGAAATGGGATCCATGGCTTTGGCATCAGTTTTTCTTTCGCATTGGCTTTTAGGAAGTTTGGAAGATGCAAGAAGGGATTTTTGGGTCTTTCCTCGGCAATCAACATTCAATGAGGTAATTGAAACGCGTTCTTGGCAATTTAATTCAATTATCCGTGACAGCAAGTGGCTTGAGTTCTACCGGATGGATTATGCTTCATTTGAGAGGCTTGTTGACTTGATCTTCCCTTACTTGATTGTTCCTAATAGAAAGGTGAGAGAACCATTAAGTGTTAGGACAGCTTTGAAGATTGTTTTGTATAGATTGGGGGATGGCATGAGTCCTAGAAGGATGAGAGACTTGTTCCAAGTTGGAAAATCCACGATTGAGAAATACACGGATATCATATGTGAGATTTTGTCTAACAGCAGCAAGCTTTTGAGAGTGTTTATTCAAATTCCTAGAGGGGAAGAGTTGCAAAGAGTGATTGATGAGTTTGAGGAATTGTGTGGTCTTCCTAATTGTTGCGGAGCTGTGGATGGATCTTACATAAGATTGAAATACAGGCCAGGAAAAATGTATGACACTACTGCCTACAGGAACATGAAACAATTTAGCTCTTTATTACTACAGGGCATGTGAGATGCCAACAAGATGTTTATGGACATATGCTGCTTGTTTCCGGGAGGTGTCCATGACTCTACACAGTTTACAAAATCATCATTGTACAGGAAACTCAAGTATAAGATTGAGTGCAACTTGCCGATACTAAAGCTACCATGTGATAACTTCCAAGAACATAATAGGAGTGTGAGAGAAATTGATATAAGGCCTTATGTGCTTGGTGATAGAGCATATTCATCCCGTGATTTTTGTGTAAAAATTTTCAATAAGCCCACAAATGCTCTTATGACTGAGTTTGATAGGCATATAAAGCAAGGCCGAGTTGTGATTGAAAATGCATTTGGAATCTTGAAGGGAAAATTTCAGATCTTGGACAATTTAAGATGCCAGAAAATAGAGAAGACAAGTAGGATCATAATTGCTTGTTGTGCGCTTCACAACTTTTGTCGAATGATGAAGCTTGGATTGCCTTTGAATGACCCAAGACCGTTGGAAGATGTGCCACCTCATATGTTTGAATGGGATGATAGAAAACTTACAAGAGAGGGGCAGGTGATTCGAAGTGCTATATTTCAAAAGTGGATGGCAGAAAGAATCTCCGAATGACAATACTTGACAAGGTATGATGTTTTACATTTATTAATGTTCTGCTGCTACTTTATTTTACTAGCATATACTATACTTTTTCAGGGATCATATAGCAGCTCAATTGCTTATGGAATCTGTTTTTGTGCTACAGGAGATTGGTTTTGATTTGCAATGCTCCACATGCCTCTGTTTCATTATACTACCAGAAGCACATATGCTCAACAATATAGATACTGGATCTGCTGATACAGGAGATTTTTTTGATTTACAATTGATTTTTGATTTTTTTGATTTACTGCTATTGGATCTGCTGCTACAGGAGATTTTGTAGTACAGTTACATAATGGCAGTCCTCAACTGATATTGAGGTAAGTAGTGCCAGTCACATTATGCTGATATTGAGGTTTGTAGTGCCAGTTAATGGCAGTCCTCAACTTGTGCAGCATATTCAAGTGGTGAGAGAAAGGCCAACATCTAATGGCCACATTGAGAATGTGCCAGTGATTGAGACATATCGATCACATCGGGTGCCAATTGTTGGTCCATTGCTGGCATCCCAAGCCATGTGGGACTGTTTGCAGTTGATGAAACAAAGAAATTTGATGTACAACAACAGTTGCAGAAGTTGCAGCCAAGCTTGCTGCCTTCTATGTGTAGATAATTCCTTTGCTATGTTTTCTATGTGTAGATAATTCCTTTGCTGTATATTCTATTGATCCTGAATTTTGGCAACAACAAGGATTCTAAACTTGACAACAAGGATTGCTGTGAACGTGTTTTCAAGGAGTATTATAGAATAAAATAAAATAGAATTGCATAGATAGATTGAATTGAATAATATAGGAGTTTTACCATCCAATGAGTCAGGCAAGGGAAGGGCACTCAATATGAGCTTTGGAGTTAGTGCTTATCCCACACGATTTGCTCATGTATTCAAATGCCAAAAAAAAATGAAATCGAACATTTAAAATAAGCAGTTGGGCAAAGGAATGAAATCGAACATTTAAAATAAGCACATACGCATAGGTTTACATACGCATAGTTTACAATACGTTTAGGTTTACATACTTATAATTTACAATACGCATAGGTTTACAATACGCATAGTTTACAATAGGTTGAGCATACGCATAGGTTGGCATAGGTTTACAATAGTTTATAAATGTTGAATGCATACGCATATTGCAAATCAATATGTATACTTACCAAATAATTACAGAATATTATTTGGTATACTTACCAAAAGGAAATATTTCAGTACACTAGAATCTTTACTTACTGCAATATCATATTGTCCATACTAGATTAGTATCATATTGCATCTTCTATATCAGCATACTTCTCATAATGTATGGTTCTATCTGTTGTTGCATTCTGCTCATTTATAAGCTGTAATGTTAGAAATATAGAAATGAAAGCACCTAGTGTCTGGGCGTTTGGTCTAGTGGTAACACACTAGTTCCTTAGCAATGTGGTCTCGAGTTCGAGACCGCCCAGAATCGCACTCGGTATTGTTGGGGGTCAAACCCTAACAGACGCAATGTAAGGTGGTTGAGGGCAGGGCCCAACTGAGCAATGTAGTGTGGTGTGTGGTCACATGTCTAGTT
Source organism: Isoetes taiwanensis (assembly GCA_021234155.1). NCBI lineage: Eukaryota > Viridiplantae > Streptophyta > Lycopodiopsida > Isoetales > Isoetaceae > Isoetes > Isoetes taiwanensis. Next base: position 1,265,609 of record JAJEKV010000002.1, on the reverse strand, counting down.
GGATGTATCTATCTATCTATAGATCCATGACATGTACGAGTAGGTAGCACTTGGGACAAAAATGAGGGCCAAGATCTTGCATTCTAAAAGTCGTCCTTCAAAATGTAAGAAATGAAAGGCTGGCAAACATTTAAGAAGCAAAACATATACCCTTGGTCTGGACATGACGTGATGTGATGTCACCATCTCTAACTTTTCTCCAAAGGTATTTTCTAAACAAAAGGCAGGGGCAACTATAGGACTAGGTAATGAAGGCTTATTACTACGCTACAAGAAAAGAAAAGAACAAATGGGCAGTAAATGGATTCAGTTAGAGGATCAGATGAAAACATTCCAAACAACAATTTAACAGGAAAACAAAATTGATGGAAACGGATCCAACCAAATCTATATCTCCAAGATTCACCAAGCAAATCAATGAAACACAGGTTTGCAGATCTAAGAAATACTAGTTACTACAGACTAGTGATCCTGTGCTTTTTTCCTTACCAAATATAAGTACTCTAAAGCTCCATCTCGGATTACAAGAGGTGATCAAATCTGACTACCTGTAGCATAGAAGAGACTAAGGGGACCACGGATTATAAGCTTAAAGAGTACCGTTTAGTACATGCAGCAGCCTGTTATTCAGCATCCGATCTCGCCACACTTTTTACTGTTGATTTTTGGCAGATCCATGCGATCCAATAGAGCTTCTCTGCACTCTTCTATCTGTAAATTATAAATCGCTAGCAGAAGTGATCACACCCCGTAATCCTCAGTTCATATGCAGCTCCAAGGCAAATCCAAGAACCTCGATCAGCTTTGAAGGAAATATATACACACAATCCAGCAGACTGATCTTCTCATCTATGCACTTACACAGATATTATAGACCCAAATTATAACTCCATCCAAAGCATTGGCTACTAAACCTAACCCAAGTGCATTCAGCTTATAATGTATGGTTCTATCTGTTTTTGCATTACAGCTTATAAATGTATGGTACATTTATGAGTTACAGCTTATTGTCTGTACTGGAGATCCAACTAAAAAAGTTTGCTTGCTCATGTTGCAGACTTTGGCCTTTCATTGCTAGGTCCTTCAACTCGTAATTACACTTAGTATGATCTTCTTCCTCACATTGCGTGCTGCATGCTTGGTGCTTCAAGATTGTCTTGGACCTATTAAAGAACAAACAAATTAGCTTTTCTTATAGCAGAGTGGGATAATCAAATAAACGTACTTTGATGCATCAAAGTAGAAATTAGTTGCGTGTTGAATGCATTTTGCTGTTGCATCATAGCTGAAAGCATTTCAGACATCCTCGTCTGATTTTCTTGCCTTTGAGGTTCTATTTTATGAGCAAACTCCATTCTTTGAAGCTCGAGAGTTTGCTCATGCATCATTTTCTAGATTAGTTGTTAGATAGTTACAAATTGAAATTCAACTTATAATAAAAATCATAATACCTTCTCAAATCTCATGTTCTCCGCCTCTACCATGCCTTTCAAAGCTTCCGCCATGTCCGCTTCCGTTGTCTTGAATTTCCTTTTTCTCGAATTCTTTTTCTCTTTTACTCCCTGCCCGCCTCTTCCCGTGGACTGTTTGGAACCTCAATGTCATTATCCATTTGAGTGTCATTATCCACGTGATATGAACTTGGTGCTGCTGCAGCAGTGGCAGCCTCATCATTTACAATGAAAGGCCTTTCTCTTTGTCTTCTATAACGCCGTGAGCTTGGTGCAGTAGTGGCAGCCCCATCATCGCCAACAAAAGTCCTTTGTCTTTGCACATCTTGATTCTCCTCATAGTCATCATGTGCATCCTCTTCTTCAAGATCATGCATTGGCATTTGAGTAATGCCATCGTCAACACCACAAGGTACACCAATGTGTTTTGGGCTCTTGGAGAAAATGGCGTCTAAAAGCTCATAAAGGGGCCAATTGTTTGCGGCTGCTCCTGTTTGAGAGACTTGCTCTCTCACTTTTTTATATTTCGCTTTCAGCTTTTCTACTTTTGCTCTTAGCTGCTTGACACTCAAATCCAATCCATATGCTCTTTGCAAATCATTAGCAATCTGCAGCCATTGCTTTGAAGACAACAAATTTCTATCATTCATGAGAAAGAAATTACTGTATAGCTTCACAAGCGCAGTCTCTTTGTCCATATTCCAATGTCTTTGTGCCTTTGGTGATGTAAAACCTTCACTAGGCTGCCCTCGGTGATCAATACCGATTTGCAAATCCTTCAAAGTTAGTATTCATGATTAGATCTTAGCTTTTTGTGCATGCAATTCATATGGAACACTTCAACTAAAAATCTGATAAAGGAAACATCTCAGATAGTGATAATCTGGATACCACTGATTGCTTTTTGATAGATCAACATATAAGTCCAAACTAGACTGCTACAATTCATATAATTTTGTCCTCTTCATATAAGTCAAAACTCGACTGCTACAATTCAGCCATGCCATTTATAAAGGTGGATTTGAACCACATACCAGACAAACCCAACATTTGCATTACTAGATTTGAAATATTTACATTGCTGGAGTAGATAAGATGGTGTACCTCTGAATATCCGAGATCTCTCCTTTCTTGCCACTCCACTGCATGCTCATAAGTCTGAAACCCCTGTTTACAGTTGAAAAAACCAAAATTTAGCACATGTAATTCAAGAATGTTCCATTCATGGATAAAAGTAATAACTTACCTCTGAGAATCCGAAATCGTGACCCTGGTGATCCAACACATGTTCAAACCCTCATTATGTGTGCATTTGAAATAAGTAGATTTTGCAAGGGGAAAATAAAATTTCAAGGAGATTAACCTGTTCTTCAGTGACAACAGGTGGGCCGACCTGTCTGAATGCAGAAAGAGCCGATTTCTTCATGCTGCTCCGTTCTCTCCGTTCTCCGAAGACTCTCTCTGTTCAAGCAATTCGTAGATGCTGTTAACAGGTTCTTAACAATCCGTTAACAAAACTGGTTAAGAATTAGAGGCCCCCTCCTCTCTCGTATAAAAATGGTATACGGAGACTCTACGGGAGGGGGTAAAAAAAACGTTACATGTGGCCATGCCTACCATGATGCCTTCAGACTTAGAGTTCTTATGTCCTTTGTGCACGGATCTTGGCGATGTTGCCGCCCTTAATCCTCTTGGCGAAAGCCCTATCAGACATTCCTCTTATGACCTTTCAGTTTCCGACATGGCAGTGTCGAAACTAGGAGCTTCGTGAGATAACCCTAAAAGAAAAGTTCATGCATCTAACTAAGGATCGACGGCTCCACATTCCCTGCAGTCTTGGCGATTGGATGCATCTGGCAAGAAGGTATTTAGAAACAGGTCTTGTGATTCTGATAAAACAGAGGTCCTTGCAGCCGAATGCACTGTTAGGTCACGAAAAATTGGTGGGGGATTTAACAAGGAAACCCTGGCCAAAAGAGCACAGCAGATAGCATCAGATGGAAAACGCTATAATTTCTAGAAATCGATCATTCAACACTAATGCTCCTGAGCAGAATACTGACTATGGTGGCCAAACAGCTGACATTTATTCAGGAAGTGTGCAACCTTGCACAACACGAATTGTATGGGAAATATCCAAACCAACAGTTGATAACTAGCAGTTGATAACAAAATTGATAAGGGAAATCAAGTAAATCTGGAGTAAGAAGATAATCATATCACAATGGCGCCAACTAACCAGGTTTGATCTGATCAACAATGAATATAATTTTATGTGTTTTATCTCTGCAGATGTAATTACCGGTCACCATGTGTAAGATGCAAAAACCTGCTGTGATGTGCTGTGGTAACAGAAATTAAGGAGAAATGTGGTAAAGTGCTAGAAATATGTTAAATTTAGGATACATATGTTATCTGCTTAAAAAATTAGATATAAATGTTGCTTTTAAGCATGTAAAGGCCATGCATACCAGGGCAGCAGAATTGTTTGGACAGTGGTGCTCAGATAGAAAGTTCTCATAATAGCTACACTATCAAACCAGGTTTGATTTGACTTAAAATGAAAGCTAGTATTTCTAAGATTGGGCTTTTGCATCGTAAAACTACTTGAATTAAAAAGGGCATAATTAATAGGATGAAATTATAAGATATGGCTGTGATTCTAACTAGAACAGGACAGATTTTTTTAGCAAGTCAATTAACTTAGGCTTTCTTGTACTAATTTTGTGAAGTTGTGCTACTTGGTATCCCTGATAAATTGTAGTTGAACAATCTGATATGAAAGGTAACATTTTTGTTCTTATAAAAGATGTATTATCATGATAGAAAACTGGATTTATGAGAGAAAACTGGATTTAGCCTTATCAGAGGTTGCTATGTTTGCAGCTGGTAGATTGTGCTAACATAGTATAGTTAGAATGGTTTTAAACACGGACCTTTGGATGCTTGATGTTATGTTGCCAGTAATCACTACATATTCATAGCTCCGGAATGGAGCTCTAATCAGTTATAACCAGTTTAGTTTAGGTTTTTTGCAGCCTAACGATAGTGCTCATCTGTGTTATGGACGAATTGGACATTTAGACAGTTAGTATGAAAATCCACAAAGGCATTCATCGACTTCTGCAACGATCTTAGGCTTTTTGCAGGAAGCTCTTCAAAGCAACAACAAAGAAGGAGAAAAAAATGATAGCTATGGCAGATTTTGGAAGAGCAGCAGATGGAAAATCCAAAATCCAGAATGATGGAAAAAGGATGAATGGCAGCGGGGAATCCAAAATCCACACGATGGAAAAAGGATGTGGCAGCGGGGAAAATCCAAAATCCAGAATGACGAAAAAGGATCTAATAATGATACTGTGCATTAATGAGCCCATTACTAATAAGGTTTTTCCTCGAAAACCCTTCGGGGCGGGGTTTTTTAATCTTGATAGTAATCGGCGTCACTAATATAGCCCAGGTCAGTGCGACTTTATTGCCGCTGGGCACCACTATTTGGCACCAAGACTATGCACAATAATTGTAGAAAAGGAAATGAGCTAAGTGTCGGGACAGTGAGAAACCTCCGACCGACCACCAGGATAGAGCGGGTACAACCCGCCGGCTGGTGTTCTATTTCCACATAAGAGTTCTAATGCATCAGAAGCTGAGGGTTCATAATTTGACCCACTATTAAAGGTGGGACAATGGAATCCACAATGTGTACAGCTCAAAGCTGTTAATAGCGAACCATTCTCGCATGGCCACGAAGCCAAAATATAAACGGGGTGCCGGTACTAGAAGAAACCAAGAAAAGCCTTCAGAAAAGGCTACAATAAACCAGCGTGATGTGCTAGTAGCACCCTTTAGGGAACTCGCCCATGCTACATAAGTCCAGTGGCCTCAGGGCACAAGGGACAATAATGTCTATTCTATTCTATTCTATATTGAAATGGATAGAAATTAGAGCATGTTTATTTGGAGGAAAATTAATCAAAAACTATCTATAATACGGTGTGAGATTGAAATTTATGTGCTAAATATTATATGTACATGTATAAATTTCATGTTGCTCACTATTGAGCAAAATCTTCGCAGTATTTATCTCACAAAAACTTAATAAAGTTGCCAACAAGTTTAACTTCGACTTGAATTTGTAGAAAACTCTAGCTTTCAGTCTTTTTCAAGCCAGCCATATAAGTTAAGTAGATAGTCCACACGAACGAGAAAGAGTTGCTCACTAGGGGCTGCATATAAAAATCTATTATCATTTACTACTATTACCAGAAGCAACACTTTCAACCGTTATTCACGACATTGTTCGCATTGTTGACATGGAAAAACAACAAACCTGAAGTTGGACGGGCACAAAGCGAAAAGTGATAAAATCACATATTGGCCAATACATGAGATTAGAAGCCATTGTTGGAGGAATATCACGTTTCAATCTCGCAATAATTTCTGTGCCACTTTCGCCTGTATTTTAAAATTCACAAATTCCTCATTCACGAAAGGATCCTAATATAAGATAGAATGAAAAATAGACGTTGCAGTGATTTTGACAAAAGTTTTCAACAATAACTACTTCAAATGATACAAACATTTATAGATTTTTTTACTCTAGATTTATGCTTCTTATTTGCTAATTAAATAACAACTTACTGTTGAGCTTCATATGAGTTAGATTTATGGACCTTTTTATAACATTGTTTTTATGGAAAAAGTACCTTGGGCAAACGCATTCAATGAGAAAAATGTAATCATGAATGATGGTCCATAAAGGGTTTGCCCCATAACCATCTTTATTAATATGGTTTTTATATCCTTGCTTGGTAGAAGACGAGACAAAAAGTTGAACCATAAATGCAATGTTGGCCCAGACATGAAAAAGCCTACTGCTGACATTCGAATTGTTCTATAAGCATCCCAGCTATGGTTAGATTCCTTTGAGGTATACACTGTCAAGGCCTACATCAAAAGTTGTTAGAAATCAATCTATGTCATTGAAGGTATTTAATTGGTTGGACTAATCCTACTATTAATATACTACCATGAGTTTAGCAACATAATTGTCAAGGAACTTAGGGAAGGATGTGATTTTGAGTATCAAATCTTATTTACTTTTACTGTTTTTAAGGAGTTCAATTATTAGCCTAGAAAGTGAAGAGCATCACCTGAGACATGAGATCTGCAGCAGTGTAAATTGCACAAGCAGTCATTGCTTTCGTAAGCATTGGCTTTTTCTCTAGCATGTCCAAATACCACAATACAAATCCACCTTGTTTCTTTGGTGGAATTTGCTCAACACATTTTTTTTTCGAAAATGCTCTATTCCCAAGTGAGAAAGGTTTGTTGTTAAATCCATTTCCTACATTTTGCCGAACTAGCATCCTTGTATATGAACAAGGGTTGTAAATTGTAGATGAACTTCTAGTAGTGGATGTGGAAGTGAAGGCATGTCTACTTGAAACTGACACTCGAAATAGAGGAGAGATAAGGCGCCTTCCCAACATTCTTCTTTCTTTTGTGGAATTTCAAGTGGAATCACCAAGGTTGTTGAGAATATCACGAGCAAGCATAACTAATTAAAAACACAATTACAAGACATTTACTTAGGAAGAAATGGGAATCCTATTTGGATTATGTAGTTATTGTATGCATAAAGTTGACGTAAAAGAAATTACATGTCTAATAAAAATCAAAGTCCATCAAATCTATAGAACTAATAAACTAAGTGTTCCCTTTGCTTTGGATTTATTCCTCTAATTTCATATGCCTTTTGGTCTCTAAAGTTGATAGAATTTAGTTTAGGTTACTTTCTTTAGAAGTCGAAATAGGATAATAATATTGGCTTAATTGTTAGGCATTAACACTTCTAATCATAACCAACACACCAAAAGGGCGGATCCTTCATAGAAATTGTTACCCAATGGGGCCCAACCTTTCCTATTTATCGCATATCCCATAGACCGTATCAATTCCTCCCTTTGCCCTCAAGTATGTGGAACACATACAATGTTGCCACGAAGAATTGAACCTTGGCTTTGATATCAAATTGTTAAGCATTACCGCTTCTAGTGAATACCAACACCAAGACCCTTCATGGAATCCGTTATCCAGTGGGCCCAAACTTTTCAAAGAATTTATTCCATACTCCATAGACCATATCAATTTGTCATTATTTTAACAAGATAATTTTGCACTTTGTCTCATCTATGTTCATTATGTCTTATACCCAGCTTTTTTATTTCTTTTTATTACAACGCCACGGACACCTCCATAAGAGAGTGCTTTTGTATGTCTTTTGGAGATATTCTAAAATAAGTCTTCTATAAAGTAGTTTACCGACATAGTGGGAGATTTTTTTTATGTCAAGAACATGAAAGAAATGAGGCAATGTTAAGAATCAAGATTTCATGTCCAGAAGATACATATTTGTTTGATACAAGATATATGATTCAATTAAAACTCAAAAAGGGTAATAGCTTGTAAGACTCAAGAAGGGTAATAGCTTGAAAAACAAATAGAAGATGCCTTTGGTTCAATACAGAATTTACTTTTGTTCAATATAGAGGGTTCCAGGTAAAGATGCTTTAAATTTACTAGTGCAAAGACTTGCTCTAATTTTCAGAATTATAAAGGATATATAATGAAAGGGGCTTGTACATGGTTGGATTTGATAGTAAACTAGTTGTGATTGCAAACAAGAATAGATAGGAATATGTAGCACAATAGCAGGGGGTTCCAGGGGGATTTGATATGGATGCATAAATCACTATTCCTGAGACCATAGACCATACCCCTAAAAAAAGAATAGGTTGTTATTAAAAAAAAAGGGGGAACGTAGTTTTAATAGGAAAAATGAGCAAGTTAGCTTGTTGGTTGCCTTTACATTGGTTAAAGCATTCTTATTAGAATATTGAGTTATTTTGGCAGAGGTTTGCGGCTTCGTATTGTATATTTTTTAAAACCTTAGGCGGACATGTATTTCATATTTCAAAATCATAGGCGCCCTCAATCATAATTGACCATATTCAAAACGAGAGGCACCAAGAGACCCCAACATATGATCTGGGCCATAGAATAGATGGATCCAATGACCGACGTAGTCCAGTGCACATCTCGTTTAGAGTATTTAGCACAATAATAGGGGGTTCCAGGCACCCAGCTAGAGACTCATATGCATCCATCTAGCTTGACTAACATGCTAGGGTGATTGATACAATTGTAAAACAAGCACCAAGCAAGCAAATTGTTAAGCCATTATGGGGCCGCAATTACATAATCACAAGTGAAATACCAATGAGCTAACTTCAGACATATACAACCACATGGAATTGGTTTAACTAGCAAGACAAACACAATCTAGACATTCACATGCACATAAAATAATATTGTTCAGATCAATATGGCATCTACATGACACAAAATAAACACACATATAAACATTGAAAACTATCTAGATACACTCAATCCAAAACAAGTTCATCATAACTATTATTGGGACATGTGCCAACAAGCACCAAGCAAGCAAATTGTTAAGCCATTATGGGGCCGCAATTACATAATCACAAGTGAAATACCAATGAGCTAACTTCAGACATATATAACCACATGGAATTGGTTTAACTAGCAAGACAAACATTCACATGCACATAAAATAATATTCTTCAGACCAATATGGCATCTACATGACACAAAATAAACACACATATAAACATTGAAAACTATCTAGATACACTCGATCCGAAACAAGTTCATCATAACTATTATCAGAGCAATTTACTGTCCTTGCACATCTGAAGTTCCAAGCTATATGCAATTTTTGATATCTAAGACCAAACCAAATTTCTTATTCATCTAGTGGTCTTTTGCATAGATAAACTACAAAAGTATCTCATCAACAAATTTGACGTGCATTTTTAACTACCAGTAGGTAGGCTAGTTAAGCTTCCTTACTTCTTTTATATTGAAGGACGTCATTCTCATCATCACATCGTGAGTACATTCTATATCACTTTATTCTACATATCACATGGAAGTCAACTCACTACCTAGATGCGATATTCTAAGAGCTGCTTTGCATGTGATTATCGAGCACAAATGGCAGGTTCAAAGCCTCTACTACAAGACCAACCTCACTACCTAGATGCGATATTCTAAGAGCTGCTTTGCATGTGATTATCGAGCACAAATGGCAGGTTGGAAGTCAACTCACTACCTAGATGCGATATTCTAAGAGCTGCTTTGCATGTGATTATCGAGCACAAATGGCAGGTTCAAAGCCTCTACTACAAGACCAACCTCACTACCTAGATGCGATATTCAAAGCCTCTACTACAAGACCAACCTCACAACCTAGATGCGATATTCTAAGAGCTGCAAATGGCAGGTTCAAAGCCTCTACTACAGGACCTCGGGCAATGGATTTTTAAGGTTTCCATTACTAAACTGATATTGTCCAGGTTTGAACCCGTGACCTCGAGTGTGGCAGTTTAAGGTCCTACCACTAAACCATGCCCCGAAGGGATTTTGCTCTAGGCACATGTTTCGATGAGGAATTCTAGGTCATTGATTTGCTAGCCATTGAGAAATGTCTATTGCAAGTCAATTCGCAAAGAACAATTTCCCTCTTCTATTTAGGATATTGTAGACCACTTTGGAGGAATAAGAGATAAGCATATTATGGTCCATTCCCTTTTCATCTACTAGGAGGCAGTTACAAATATGCTTTTATAGGACGATTGTGTTTCACTAGGCGATTTTAGAAGTTGTCATGTCCAATGTTGATACAGTTAGTGCACTACCCAGTCCAATCATATAATCCCATGTTTTTTTGTTCTCTCTATATCTTATGGAACATCCCTCTTTTTATGTGCTGCAAGGAATAAGAGACATTTTCAAATAAAGCATCCAGGCTAAATGTGCTTAGATGTTAGATGTTGCCATGATACAAACTTTAGCTCCAATGCTCATACATATAAGTATTGAACTTTTGAAGCTAATGCAAGCCTACCTAGTCCATTTAGAGAATCCCCACAACTTGCACTTTCCTCCTTGAAGCTAGTTCTAGTCTACTAGTCTACTCATAGAATTCTTGCAACTTGCCCCCCTTTTTTTTCTTTGTCAAGGATACATGTTGCATTTGCTCCAGAGAAGAACATACGAGTATATCTTATTGAACAAGACCAACTAAGGCCAATACTGCAAGAGAACATAATCTATCCACTACAACCTACAGATGGTATCAATTGTAACTCTTCATCATGATACACATGAGCTTCTCCACCAAGAAGAATGTTAATAGAACATGCTTATGTTATGATAGATGGTAGTGATCATGATAGAGCATTGTTTGCAACAATTGTCTCCAGTCACACTTTGTTGGGTGATTGTTGAGAATGTTGCAATGCTAGAGCTTTCAAAGGGTAGCCGTTATTTACCCCAACAACCCAAAAAAAATGGGAATCAGTCGGATTGACTTTTTGCCCCTGTTCTTGCCCCAATGTCTTTTTGCCCCTGCCCTTTTCTGCTATGTCCTTGCATTGTTTTTTGGCATTTTTTGTTGTTTTGTTTTCGTTTCTCTATGAGGGGCGAATAACGAAGGTCTCCCGCTTTCGAGTCAGGTTTAGCTGGTGGGTTGACATAGTACTTTTATTCGTTCTCTATAGTTCAATATGGTATCTTAGATATAAGTTGAAGTGAGATGTACCAGATGAATAACCAACAAGTAGACGATGTTCTAATATGATGGCATATCAAAATATGGATTGTCCTTACATCCCACTTGTAACCAATGTAATGGAGATCCTGGATAAGATGATTCTCTTACACCACATAGAAGGTATACAGTCCCAAAGGTAGAAGACCTCTAATTCCATGATGAAATGAAAGAGTTCTACGATCTAAAATTGAGTACCACCAGCAAATATGAAAAGCTTAAGTCTGAAATGATTATATTTCGCATTTGAAAGTGCATATGAGAAAAGATATGATTCCGTAAACAATGGTTGCCTTAAATTACTGGAAATTATGGCTTGTTTTATCAGGCGTAATTACCTCCGCATTTTATGGAGCGGCGCCGCTGTTGGCAAAAACAGATGTTCAAACCCTATCTTGGCCATACACCATTCTGCCGCCATTGCTTCTGTTCTAGCATCGCAAGCAAGCAGAGCAAGTTCATCTTCCAAGCAAGCATCGCAAGCAAGTTTATCGCAAGCAAGCATCGCAAGCAAGCAGAGCAAGCAAGCTTCTGTTCTTGCGGAAGCTTCATCTTCATAAGCAAGCAGAGCTTCATCTACTTCACCGCAATGAGCTTCATCGCTCCTTCGCGAATGAGCTTTACCTAAAAAAAGAAGGATGCTTCCACCGCTAAATGAGCTTCAAACAATGAGAGCTTCATCCTTCACGCAAAGAGAGCTTCATCTGCTTCAACTGCAAAGCAAGCAGAGCTTCATCTGCTTCACGAAAGCTTCATCTTTTCTTTTTAATCTAGAGCATAGATTTAAGCTGCTTCTTTCTCCGTGCAAAAGATCATGAGCTCCGTGAAAGCCTGGCCGCTTTGCCGTGAGCTCTTGAATCCCACAAACTACTTATCTCCAAGCTCTGGCGAAACTCCTAAGCATCGACTATGGCGGCGTTTGGAACGTAATTTAAGGCAAACCATTGTTTACGTCCAGTCAGACGGTAGGAAGAGATTCGCCATAATTTTCGCTGCCGCCAGCTCGGCGGCGCGCTCCGTTTCGTCGGCCGTCGGCCCACGCCTCTGCTGGCGCCGCCTCAAAAATTATATGCCGGAATCTCTTCCGGCCGTGCATTACGTAGTACATAAACATTAAATTTACTCTGAAGAAGTGAGAAAGATTCATTATGTAAACTGTTCTTGACTTGTTACATTCAACAACTGCAATAAGGCGCAAAAAAAAGAGATTGGAGAATTGAACCTCAGGCCCCAGAAGACATATTTTACATATTTTTTCCTCATTCTGGAAAGTTGATAAATTTCCCTTCAAAAGAAAGAGTTTAGTTTGTGTAAAATAGAATTTTCAAGTTCTAGATCGACCTAAGCATTAAAGTCTCCAACAAGATTCTTGCAGATGGGCAGTAGAAAGTTTGATAAAAGGAAATCAACAACGATTAAAACAAAAGTAGACAGAGAAGGTATAGACTTCCCTGCGTTTCAATTGGAGCAACGCTTTAAAACGAGGAAAAGTTGAACAGGGAAGATGTAAACTTGCCTATGAAAAAAGAATGTTTAGGCATTTTGTGCAGACGATTTGTGTTATGCAAAAGAACAGTTACAACACTACTGCTTATTTGCCATGCCATGTATGATGAGAGCATTGCCTTTCATGAGACGGTTTTCCTTGCAAAACTAAGAAAGACCTACACTCTGTCTCCTCAAATGTCAGCATATAGCATATACCTGTAAATTACAGGCTGCAATTCCTTCTGTTGGGATGATCTATGGAGCAAGCATTCTTGCTAGAAGAGAGAAAGCAAAGCACAAAATCCAATTCTCCAGGACGTCCTTCTGCATCTTCATGCCAAGTTTCTCGTTCAAATTTATCCAACTTAACTTGAAGTAATGATTTCATGAAATGATTTGACACCCCAAAATCTATATATTAAACTGTAATACCCAGGTTATGAAAGATCAAACAGAATACTTGACTAGGAACTCTAGAAAGGAAGGAGGTTCTTATTTGCCATGGTTGGCAGTCAGAGAAACACAGAGTATGCAATCTCTTTTTTGGATATTCCTTGAGCTGGAAACTAGCTATTAAACCAATGGCACAGCCTAATATCATTCATGATCTTAATTTACTTAAAACAAGCCTGACTTCCATAAGCAGCAAGCATCTTGCCTTCCTGAAGAGGATCATTCATCGACTGTATCCTTTCCCATTGGTTTATCATAGAACTCCAACTAATGCATGAGAATTGTTTCCCATCTGCCCAGAATGCAACTAAAACATATGATCTAAGGTGCATATTTCTCGCAGCACTCAGAACATCCCTAGAATTCAGCGCAACTCAACAAATCAGGCTCTATTGGTATTTTATTAAAAAAATCCTCACCTTGATCTATTTGCCTTGCTCTGCCTAAAAGTGAAAGCATGCACCTGCAATGATCTGCTCGTGGTCTAAAGAGACAATCTTGTAACATAGAATCAAAATAATGATAACCTTCGCAATTAAACCCCTACATCAATGAATTCTTATTTCTTACTCTTTAAGTTTTCGTAAGCTTTCAGAAATAGCAGGCCGCTGCAGGCTCAAGTTCTGCAAAGAAGCAATATGCACTGTCATAACTCCAAATGAGACAAGCTAAAAGTTAAATGTAAATAATCTTTAGACATCTCCCTCACAAAGCATTGATGTTCTCATTGTATTGTTGGACTGTATGGCCAAGAGGCCCTTTCACTCGACCGTTTCTGTATTATTGCGTGGCAGCTTATCCTCTCTGCCCACTAGAAACCAGCATCTCATTCTCATTTGCATAAATCTGTACCATTGATCGTAGTAAACAGTGTGTGCAAGCAATTTACCATATCTGGGACTGTATGCAACTGTACTGGGCCCTCAATTTTTGTTGCTTTCATAATATACCATGGTTATTTAAAACCAGAATTCGTAGAAGCTGTGGTTGTATTTCTTACTAGAATCTGATTTTAAATCATGTATTGGTTTCAATGACCAGTTTCTGTAATGATGGGAAAATACAAGAGTTTGCAATACAAAAGGGTGCAGGGCCGAACCAGCAATTGAACTAAAATTCTATGGAAATATTTTAAGTAGCTTCTGCTTGAGATGTTCATAAATACCCAATTAGTTAGTCAAGTTCAATTGCCTCCAAGCATAGGACCTAAGGCCCCTCTGGACCCCTGATGGAATAGTATTCCTCTGTGCCATCCATAATCCTTTACTTCCTACCAAGTTCTAAAGGACATACATAACCTCACTTAGGGTCCTCCTTCTTTGTGCCTCCTTCCCTTGCATTCATGCTTAAACAATTTGAGCACAATATGGTGCATTAGCAAACCTTGTCCTAAGAACCAGAAATTCATGCGGATGTGGATGTCCTTAGCAGTCCTAACAGTTGTTTGCTTGTTTCATGAGTTATCTAAGATATTATGATTCTTCATACAGTCATGCCTTTGATACAAAGTGAAATAGAGTTTATGGAAATTTATAACCTGTAAATAAACAAGAAGGCAGTTACCGCAGAACTCCATCAAGGTTTCCATTTGTACCAAAACAGAGACCCCTAAGAGACAATCTTTCCACCCAATTGAGCTGCCTGCAAAAACCTACATATACGTAATGCGATATCATCCATAAGCATAATGAGAGATCCTCAAACAAGTATCTTAAAAATGGAAGTTACAATGAGAAAGAATTAGATAGTACCAAATAAAATACGAAGAAAGTTAGCGGACAAGCCTGCAGCAGGTTACGGCAGGCTGAGGGCCCTCCACAGAACTCATGCTTTCTGAAATTGGAAGCGACAGGACTTTCTTGAAAGGACATGAGCAACTAGCTTTCAACATCGTTTAGCTAAATCACACTAAGCCTAAACCAAGAAAGTAACTTCAAATATACAAATTCCGTAATGCCAAATGGATAGTTAACTGTTCCAAAAACGGAATTGTCAATTCTATTGCATCCGTACTCCTTGGGAAGCTTAGTCAATAATTTAGAGGATCCCTGTACAGAGGTATCCTATTATACTGAGCATATGCACAGCCCTAAATATGACAAATGTATTCTGATGCAATTGCCTGGGATTGGGGATGTGCCAAACTATAACACTCTGTCTAGGCTATGCAGAGGTACCCTATTATACTGAGTATAAGCACAGACCCTAAAATCCAAGAAAAGATAGAAGGCTGAAACAGCAATATGCAGCGTCATAACTCCAAAAACGAACCAAGATTTGATCTCGTGCCAGCACACATATGCTCTTTATCAGTTTGTGAGCTGATACTATTTGAGTAAGGTAAACCTAGGAAGGAAATGGCAGGCTGAAGAACCTGAAGGAGCTATGCGTAGCCACATTAGAGATACAGAATACTGCATTGTCATATAGAAGTTTTGGTTGCGCAAAACAGCAGCAGCAAGATATGTAGATAAAAATGTGCACTGACCACCACTGTTGTCCTAATAGTCCCCCCAAATTCTCACTAGAGCTGAGGCACTATATTATACAATGTGTCAGTGCACAACATCAAAGGAAAGGGGAACGTTTTGGCCCTTCAAATTCCAATAATTAATGTAAAAAATTCATAGCGATATGCTGAGTTCAAATCGTTCCTTCTTATTTGACGAGTGAAGGCAGGCAGCAACTTAAGAGACATACATACTGGCATACCTTTGTGTTGACGAATTAAAATCCATAAACTGTATAATTGCCATATAAAGGCTAGCACCAGAGAAATTATCACTCAGGCCCTGTTCATCAGATAAAACTTTTAATCATGTCATGCAGAGGTTTTTACTAAAGAATGCATTGCACATGCCTTTGCAGCTAGAATTGATGACACCACATCTAAGCACCAATTTGCACAAATTACAGAGCAAGCCCATACTAAAGTGAGAATTCGAAATGGAAATGGATGGCATGGCATTGTAAATCACGTCTCAAATGCCAGGACGTCATTATTCTGTGAGGCCGGGAACTATGATCTTGAATATGATCTTAACGTTGGCATAGAATTACGATAAATATGAGGTAAGAAAATCCTGATTTACCTTTGTGGAGCAGCTTCTGATCTAACCATAGGCGACGATCCATACACCTTTGTGGAGCATCTTCTGATCTAACCTAGGCGACGGTTATTTTTTCTCAAAAAAGATATTTCTTATCGAACGTATTGTCCTAAATATTTCTTCCTCGGATTTTAGCACCTCCTCTAACAACCTTCCAATACCACATGCAAGATACCATGCCGAATATGCTTTGGCCATTGTGAGTATCTTCAAAATATTTTGACTTGTCAACAATAAGGTGCTGGGCACTAGAGGTTGCCTTTTGGAGGCTCCATAGTGTGTTTCTTGTTTTTTGTTTGGTCGTTTCATGTTG
Source organism: Isoetes taiwanensis (assembly GCA_021234155.1). NCBI lineage: Eukaryota > Viridiplantae > Streptophyta > Lycopodiopsida > Isoetales > Isoetaceae > Isoetes > Isoetes taiwanensis. The sequence goes on along the minus strand of JAJEKV010000002.1, from coordinate 1,249,094 downwards.
GGTTTTTTTGTTTAATGTCGAGCCTTGTGAATGTTATGAATAATTCCATGCACTATAACAATAGCAATTTTAATTCCTAACAAATTTAATATATTAATTTCTAGAGACCTATTATATTTTGAAATCCCTTTTCACAACATATATAATGCAGTTTCCGTTTTTGCTTGATTCTAATATTTGTTTGAAGCTATTTTTTTTGCCTTAAGACTCAATCTGGGCTCGATACCTAGAAGGGCTTCTAGAGAGGACTACAGTCTGAATTAAAAAATGCTGACATCATGTTTAGGTTTGTATGGAACACGTGTTAAATTTAATAGATTCAACCTGTAAGCTTTATGGCAAATTTGCTTTCGTCCCCCATTCCGCCATTCTCATCTCCATAATCTCTCCAGCATTCCATCCAATTCTTCCAAGCCAATATTTCAATATGTCTCCCAAACATTTCCTTAGTTTTTTTTTTTTTTTTTTTTTTTTTTTTTTTTTTTGTCGATCATGAGACATCTCATCTTCATTCTGTTTTTTGCCTTTATCAGATTGTAGCAGAGTGAAGAAACCCTTTTGATGAGGCCAACAAAATGCTCAATTACTAGGGCAAGCAAAGAACCAACGACCACAGCTGCGACAACCAATTTCTTGGTAAATGAGAGAGTTGTTTCAAAGAAGCTATGCCAAATTTAATGTCAGCTTCTACCATTTTTTAAGCTTTCAACCACTGTGCTCCTTTCTAGATCTAGCTTTGAGAAGCAAGGCTATGATCAGTCTGGAAAATTCCACCAGCTAATATGGAATTGCCATAGTCGGAACATAGGGCACAAAAGACAAACCCCCCAAAAAGTCTGAAAGAGAGGGTAGGCAAAACAGAACAACGTAAAGATCACTTGCCCATGGAACTGGAAAATCCGAAGAATCTGAAAATTCTTAATTTGGCACTCAATAACCTTACTGGATCTATTCCGAGCTCTCTAGACAAGTTATCTTCTCTGATGGAATTAAAGCTTGGAAATAATCAGTTATCAGGCGGAATTCCTAATTCTCTAGTCAATTGCTCCTCCATTTCTATCTATCTATCCATCCATCCATCCATCCATCTATCCATCCATCCATCCATCCATCCACCTATCTATTCTTGATGTGGCCTTTAATATGCTAACAGGGATAATTCCAGCTGAGTTAGGAAAGCTTGAATTGCTACAGCAGTTGGCTTTAAGAGCTAACAGCAGTACAGAAAGTATGCCGCAGGACTTAGGGCGTCTACAGAATCTAGAGGTGCTAAAATTGTGAGACATTACTATTCCTCCATGTCTAGGGAATTGCTCTTCTCTCCTGAAGCTCTGGCTTGGCAACAACCCCTTTCTCACTCGGAACAAATCCTATTGGAATGCTGAAAATCCTCCAGTTTCTTTCTATAAGAGGAACTACTGATTTAACAGGGGCTTTGCCACAGGAGCTTGCAAACTACAGCAAGCTACTATGAGTGCATGCAAGAAGTGGAATCACAGGTCATTGTTAAGGTTCATATCACAATTTATCAGTTAACATCCGAAGAAGGTATTGTAGAAGAAAATGATCACTAAGATGTTAACACTCAAATGAAGGTACAGAGACAAGAATTAAAGTTCAAATATTGGAGAATAGAAGTTAGATGTTACACTTATATTTAGGTCAAGACATTACCTAAGTATATGAAACGTTTATAATCAATGGTTAACCATTGATTTTAATTCAAAGGAATATTCAGGGTGTATCGAAATATTTGGACCATATTTAGATTCAAATTAGCTCGGTCCAATACAAGAATGGCATGAAGATCAATGCAGCTTTGGAAACTTGCAAGCGGTCTGGCATCACCGCCGGACTACTAAGATAAATCAAGTAGCAGGACAGTTTGATTGACACACATGGAGAATGTGTCATTTTGAAATAAGGTTGGTTGAGTATTTCATGATTTGAATCGAAATTCTTCGATGCTATAATATTGTGTGAAGTCTCAAATGTACAGTAATAGATTATTATAAGTCCAATGGTTAGTAATGCTTATTACTTTGAATTTCAAATCTATATTATCTCATTGTTGTAGATAATACAAGATACTTGAAGGAGTTGTTGGATTTAAATGCTTAAATTTGTAAAAGCATTGTCATTGAACTTATTACACCTGTGATGTTGTTGGGATAAATTTGTTCTTGAAGAAAAATTATCTCACTTACCTTGTAATTTCTGACATTGGTATCAGAGCTAGGTTGAGATAAGATGGCAAGCAGATTTGGTGCAGGACTATTAAATGCAATTGATGTGTTTAAGGGAGATTAGGATTTCAAGTATGGAAGGAGAAGGTCAAGCACTGCAACAAGTAGAGGGCTTGTGGGATTTGATAGAACCAAATGAGCTGAACAACAATGTAAGGAATACTGCAAGCAGAGGTATAGCTGTTGCAGAAGAAGGAAGTGGATCTTCAAATGAAGAAACTCTAAGAGTGCATACCCGTTAAGAGGTCTGATATATGCAGATAGTGCAAAGATGAGAGAAGCACAATGGATCATTATGAGCAAGGTGAGCTCAAGCATAATTTTAAAACTAAGAGGTATGAATCCTAGCCAAATGTGGAATTACATGCTTCTTACTTATGAAGAAAAAACATCCACCCAGGTAGATTTTTTTTTTTTTTCTTTTTTTGAAGGACAAAAGCCAAAAAGTTTATTAATTAGAGAAAAAGTACAAAATTTACATGTATCATCTAACTGTGTAAGCATAAAAAGATGCCACAGGAGCACGAGCCTGGAGCACAATGTACTTACTCCCCGGGGGATTCACCTCTATTATAGGTATATATGCCATGTGCATTCCTTAGGTTGCCAAAAAACCCATTGTATACGACAGTTCCATATGAAAAATCCTTTGTATACGACTACATTATTTGTAAAAGAATGCAACCCATATCATATAAGTACTTGCCTAAAACACTTTTACTTGACAATCCCTTCCATACATATACGATATCTCTATTATTTTTTACATATATAATATATATTATTCATATTATCACAGACTCCCCAACAGTAGAAGCTCACCAAAAATGACGGACTCTTACAGTATGAATACGAATCAAACACTGGCGCCACCACACTCCCTCTGGTATCCGTATGACATTCAAACTATAAAAAAGTTATATTTTTCTTATGTATACGGTACCAGAGAGGCAATAAAAAAACCCATTTGGTGCACTCACATGTTTCATACCCCATAATCTAGGTGAACCCCCCGGGACTTACTCCAGAATAAGAGACTAACGATAAGAATCAATTCGAAGATACTGAATCCAGATGTGTTCCATCATTTCTGATTCAGGGGAGGAACACTCATAGGCTGTCAATATCTTTTTCTGGGCCACTGTAATAATACCGCGTGGAGATGAATTAATGCCCTGAAAGATGTGGTGTCTGCGACGCTCCCATATCGACCATAGGAGCCAACCAGAACCAAAATGGAATGCCCTTTGTTTAGCGGGAGGCCATGCGTTGGGATAGGACGCCAAGAGGATGCATCGGCAGTCCAATGTACTGTTAAACAAACCTTGTAGCCAGGACCACGCTGGTTGAACCTCAGAACAATCAAAGAGACAATGCTCAAGAGTCTCAACGTCCGAAAGACAGAGCGGGCATACTGCAGCTATGCGAGGATCATAGCGACGTATCCTCTCAGATAGATGTGCTGGAAAATGAATTTAGGAGGTTAAAGTTTCATGATAAGGATAATATCAATGAGTTTTTCCAAACATTTGACAACATTGTTGCTGATCTGAAGGGTGCAGGAGTTCTTTATACACAACAACAACAGGTCTTGGCAATTTCAAGAGCAGTAACCAGTCTTGGCAATATAGCCATATTCATAAGGACTATAGCCAAAACAAGAATGGAGGCTGAAAGAATGTTAAAAACAGAGATAGAACATAATAGGGTGATGGAAGATGATGAAGCTACTCAAGTCCTATTTGCAAAAGGAAAAGACAAGGAAGAAAATAGGAAAAAGAGTAAACTTGGCTCTTGTTATAACTGCAACCAGTATGAACATTTGAAAATTGATAACCCTTCAATGACCAAAGAGATTAATTGTTACAACTGTGGCAGGACACTTTGCATCAAACTGTTCTTCTCTTAAAATGTCTTCAAGGGGAAGAGAGAAGGAAGCTAGGGGAAATTCAACAGCAAGGGGAAGAGGAAGGAGAAGATTCAGAAACAATACAAGTTCAGAGGCAAATGTAGCAGAGAAGTTCTACTTGAAGAAGACACTGAAGGTGAGGGGGATGAGGTAAGAAAGCATAAAGCCTTTATTGCTACTCGTGACAGATTTGTTGATAATGATCTTCTGATTTTAGATAGTGGAGCGGAAAAATCCATTGCATGCAACTCAAAAATCCTGAACGAAAAGAAGGGAAGTCAAGGTGGACACATCAAGTAGGGAATGGTGACTTGCAAAAAATTGAAGATATTGGAATTCTGGAACTATTTGACTTGAATGGTATAATAGTAAATTTGCAGAATGTGTTATGTGTTCCCAGCTTGGTAGAAATTTGATTTCTATATCCCAACTAGCTGATATGGGAGTAAAGGTTGTATTTGAAAGAACTCATTGTAAGATCTTTGATGGGAATGAACTGAAGTTTTTGGGAAGAAGAGTTGGTAACCTCTTTGGAATAAATTCTCGGTCCATTGGAAGTGCTAATGACCATAGTTCCAAACATAGCAATATGGTATGAAAGACTCGAACATACAAATGTGAAAAATGTTGAATTCATGATAAAACAAGGGTTAATAGAATCAGCTGACAAGAAAACAAAAAATCACATATGCAGGGGGTTGTATGCTGGGAAAACACTCAAGATTACCATTTTCAAAAGCAAAGGGAAGAGCAAATGAAATTTTGGGATTAATCCATACAGATCTTTGCGGTCTATTAAATGCTGCTCCTCCAAAGAACCAGCGTTCCAACTCCATTCACCATCGACTGATCTGAGGATCGCGTTGAGCAGCAAAAAAAAAATGTTATGGAAGCATACCTGGCGAACAACTTGGAATTATGATTCACGCTCTACGAATCTAGCATCCTCCTCCTTTTTTCTATTGATTTTTCAGGCCATGCCGGAAAGCAGGCAGGAGATCAGGTGACGACATGCAGGACCTTCGATCCTGGTTCTGCGCTGAGGTATGCGAGAGCATAATCCCCCTGGGGAATCTGACTGCTAGTCGGATCAATTCGCATGCATAGCAGCACGCAAAATCCGGGCAGATCCCCTTTGCTAGGGCCATATTTTTTATTTTTAAGGCCATGGCGTTTCCTAAATATCAGTCAGGGCCAGCTCGCTTCTGAACCAGCTAATTCCTTGCCCCTTCTTTAGGCTAGCATCTCTTTTTTTGCACCAATGGGATTTTATTAACCCATCGATGGTGCATCTCCCTTTTAGGGATGGATACTCGTTTGGGTTCTTTTCAAGGTAATATGTCATTTTTTGTTCGTTACGGCTTAAATGTTGGACATCATCCCCCATTGCCCCCATGGCTTTTAATGGTTAGTCCAGATTATGGACCTTTGGATCACCACTTATTTCTTAGTTCCAATTATTTCATGTTGTGCCTAAGCTTTCGAACCTTCTCTAGAATTCTAGGAAATCTGCTTAACATTTCTTCTCTTATTGCCATTACCTAATACTATTTTGTTTTCATTTCCTCATGTTTCAAAAGGGATGACATAGCATTTTTACCCATTGGTTTTGTTAGCAGCGAAATTGTGAGTTCTTGAGGGTTGTTACTTGTTAGCCATCCGGACGCAGATCAGATATATTTAAGGGCTTGGGCAAGATAAAGCATTATGTTTGCAAATGCTTTTTACAAATTTTTGATTGGAAAAAAAAGGTTCAAAAATAAGTTTTTTATAAGAGGTTTTTTCTTACCAAAATGTTGTATGTAATATCTAAGTCATTAAAAATAGATAAAGAAGAGATGCACTAGAGAGAGAATGCCAATTGTTTCTGCGGGCTTGTTCGAAAGCTTATGCAGATTATCAAGATAGTACCTACGTTTTGTACTTTTCAATTCGGATACCTTTTTGCAAAGTATGTGCCATGCAGATTTGATGGTAATATAGTTTTTATCATAACTTTTGAATCCAGACTCCATTTTGAGTACTTTTTATTGCGTTGAAAAGCTCTCTTCGGTATATAATATGCTCATGTTTGGTTAAGCTTTTTGGGTCAAAACAGCAAATTTTCGGGCAGATTAGGTAGGGTTTTACACCCACTAGTTGATTAAAACATGATTTGTACAGCATTAATCATACTCTCTGCCAAACTGGTCATTCTAGTCATGTCCTTTGTCCTGCATTATTATAGTGCAGTAAGCTTTTATGAAGATATTGAAGAGATGATATTATCGTAACCATGTCTTATATCCAGAGAAAAAAAAATTGGAACTTTTTGTTTTGTTTTTATTGTGTTTTTATTTTGTTTTCAATACCTAATGTAATAAAAAAGTTATTCCTTGCTAAAAATTAATTTTTGGTTGTTCTTGACTTTCTAACATTTCTTTAGAGTTTGAGACACTTGCTTCACATTTCTTCTCTCATTAAAAGCAATTCAGGAGTTAGGAGGAAAGCGATATCGAACTATTAACCGTTGATTTTGCTATAGACTGGTGTGATTTGGGGCATGTTATTCTTTAGCCCTCCAAATTCCTCATGATTCTTATACATATATTTAATTGCCAGGCAATGATTATTTTTAATCAGGGGATTTTGCATCACGACATGTATATTTTGCCAGACTTGTAGCGTATAGCTCTATGAGGCATTTTTGATGGATTAAAGTATTTTTCAAGGCATATACAAGCATTGGGGCATAGTCCATGGATCTTCTAAAAACAAATTTGATTTTTGTGATTCTTTAGTCTCGGTGGCGAAGGAGGAGCGAATTACATGATGCGGTCTTAGACATTCTTTTGATCGTTGGCCATATTTTTATTATGTTTCTTAAGGTGGCATGAAAGGTTTCTTTATGATGAGTGTCATATCTAACTTGGCATTTTATCTTGTTCTCCTCTCCATCTTCTAAGGCTCGAATCCTGTTCTTGCACGACCAAGTCCGTGATTCTGCCTTCTTTAGACCTCGACCTCGACCCACACTCAACCTTGACTTCTCTTTGTAGTGCAGAATCTCGAATTCGACCTCGACAGCGGATGGATTTCAGGTTGATTTCGACTCTGATACCTCAGCCCCAAATCCAAACTCTCAGTTTTTTGTCAACCTCGACTTTCTTTTAGTCAAGAAAATACAGAGTACGGTCCAAATTGAAACCAAGATCATATTCTGGAATATCTATTTGGTTTTCTCGAAAGCATGGTTGTATTCCAGAATATATATTGCTTGTTTTCAAAGACAAAAATGTATTCCAGAATACACATTTTCTATCCTTTCAAGCTAAAAGTGTATTCTATAATAGTAACTTTTATCTAGCATTTTGCGTTATTTGTCTTCGTTTTTTGTTGCTCAAATGTCATTTTTTTCTACCTAGAAGCCTTTTTTCTGGTTCTTTTCACAAATATATCTCTCCTGGTGCAGATAAGCATCATTGATGCAACATGTTTGAGCGTTGTCTAGATTTCATAACTTTTTTTTAATCTCAGAATTATTCCAGAATATGTTTTGCACTTTATGATGTTGTTAAACTAAAGATTCTTCTTTTTCCTTTGCAGCCAAGACAAGTAGAAGGCAAGTGGCATGAAGACTCTTAAGATAAAAAAGCAACCTCATAGTAGAAAGGACATGAAGGCAATGAGCCGGAGAGCTTTGAGTGTCTTAAGACGTAGTGGTACGTGACTAGGGGCATAGATCAAAAGTACACCACAATCACTTTCCTATACGTCTGCCATAAGTTAGGTGGAATGAAGGTTCTTCCTAGCGATATTCAATGCACGGAGACTGTAGGAGAGGTTAATGAGGTGGCGTCACAAGCTGGAGAAGCTTGGAGGTTGAGCTTCAAGACATCTCAAGGTTACATTGTGGTGGAAAAAAAGTTCTTTAAGTTGGTTAAGGTGCAGCCAGAAAGCTTGTATAGGTACTTTACACACTACATTAACAAGGACTGTCTTTCTGCAATTATTGATAGAGTCCAGAAGGCTAAGACGGAAATGTTGGACGTGAGTTCATCAGAGAAAGAAGAAGACATTGAGCAGCCCCTACCACATGTTAATCAGGAGGGAATAAGACTTTGAAGGTACTTCAAAATCTGGATCAGACGAGTCAGAAGGTCCTTCTAGGCAAGGTGGAAAATGACCGGTGGGGAAAATAGAAACAAAAGAACCAAAAAAGAAGGGTCCACCGAAAAGAAAAATTTTGGAGATTGGTGGTCAGAGTGCACAAGAACAACAGTCGAAAAGAAAATAGGTAAGAGCAAGGCTCCTGGCGTTGCTATCAAGGATAAGAGGCTTGATAAATCAAGCAAAAGAATGGAAGCGATTACCATCTGTGCAACTTGAAGGACAGAATCAGAAGCAATCCACTGGCTCATGTAACACCAATAGTTGTGCTACTTGACAGAGAGCAGTGTAATGACCCATAGTCGTATGATAAGGAATATGCTGGTAGTTACACTCATTATGTGCTTGGTGGAAACCACAATTTCAAAGCAAGAAGGTAGCTGTACAAGAAAAAATAGAACATTAAGTATTTGAATGTGCTTTGTGCTGCGTATTGTGGATTGGAAGACGACGAGGCAAAATATTTGCAAACACTTACAATGCTGATAATGAATATAAACTGAAGATGAGTTTTGTGGACAAAATCTGCTTCATGCACAGAGAATATTTTTTATTCAAGGAGAAGTATGGGGATGACCTCAAAAAGTCTCAATTGTGGTTGGAACTGAAAGAGCAATAATGCACCATCGAATGTTGTTTGAAGTATAATAAAACAAGCAAGAGAACATCACTAGTGGGACATGAGAATTGGTTCCAGCTAGCGTTTCGAGAAGGCAGGATACGTAAAGCATCGTCTTCTAAAGCATTCTGGAATAGGATTGTAGTTTTGAATAGACTGTGTATAGCTGTTAGTAGTTTTTCTTTTTGGTTGGCTAGCTTTCAGTAGATCGAGTTCTTTTGTGTCCTTATTTGTGTATTCTAGAATACACTTCTCAACTTAAGCTCTCTGTATTGCATTTCGTTGCCTGCTATAATATGTCTCGGCATCTTAATCACTACTCTTGTTGCAAATATGGGATATCCAAAACGAGATTTTCAATATGTTTGAACGTGGTGAATTAAAATCGAAAGGCAAAGTCTCGGATAAAGGGAAAGTTTCTGATGTTCCTAAGAAGGAGATGACTATTACAACTTGGAGGGAACTTCAGGGCTTCACAGACTTCGATATTTAGGAGAGGTTGCTACAACAGGTGGTGGACAAGGAATTTACTTTTGAGGAAATGTCCAAAGAGTTGCACAAGCGAGTCTTTTCGTTTTGTTTCCTTCCGGAATGTATTCTGGAATACGTGATTTAGCTTTCTTTTTTATTTGCAGCCAAAAGAATGTTATTCAGTGTCAAACCTCGCGGATGGAGCAGTTGAATGTTGAAACTTGGGAAAGATGTAAGGAGTTGTATCCGATTGCAACTTCTGATGAGCGCACATACAATATGCTCCAAATTTTGAGGGCTAGTTATGCAATTTTCTTCTTCTTAGCTAGTCACTTTAGATGATTAATAACCTGAATGATATTCTTTCAAATTAAAAAGAAAAACAAAGACCTACCAGAGGGTTTCTTGCACCTTGTCATAATAGAAAAAGAAGAGAAAGCACTTGTTGATAGATGATTTATTAGTACAGAGCAACTTTGAGTACAAGCAATTCACATTGTTTGACCAAAATAATTTGTACACTATTATTCAAGGAGATTGCACTCATCTAACTGGGACTATCAAACCACAAGACTTTACCCTGGTCATTGTAGATATTCCCTATGGATTTAAGAGTAAGGACAGCTGCTTTGATGATCAACCCTCCAAGCATCAAGAGTTTTTGGATTTTGTAGTAGGTATGAAGCAAATAACAACAGCTAAACACTAGAGACTTATAGTGTTTCATTCCATCATGCAGGCTGGACTTGTCGAAGCGAGCTGCAAAAACCATTTTGGTTCTCCAGAACAGGCAGTTATGTTCTTCTTATCATGTATTCTGGAATACACTGGCCTTTCCTGCTTCTTCTGTATCTTAATTGCAGAAGCTGTAGGATCCAAGTGCACAAGGGAGAATTGTTAATCATTATTAGAAGTCAATCTCTTCAATCTCTTTTGAGATTATTATTATCTTCTGAAACTCTCTTCAATCCATGCTTTAGTTCATGCACCTCTATAAGCACTTTCTGATTTGAAGCCTCTAATTCTTCTACACGCTTACTTCTTGTGGACAAGTAACTATTACGGTGATAAAGATAATTACAATCATTTAACTCTTTACAATGAACTCCAAACAACTGATGGTACATTGCTTGCACATGTTGATTAGCATTATCAGAAATCAGATTGTTATAGTATCCAAGTAAGCCTTCCTGGCCTTTACAAGCAAAATGAATAGGCCTTGATGCTGAATGCATATCAGGCCTTCTTTTGGTAATAGAATCAGCAGGATACAATTCTGCATGCACCCAAATATCAATGTTCATTGCTCCTGAACTATGTAGAGTATCCTCATCAACGTCCTCCTTCCAATTGAGCCTATTCTTGTAAGGCAAGCAATTCTTAGGCACTTCCACTCGGAATTGTCTAACCTTGCTCTGTAAAATAGAACAATGGTGAGAGAAAATGCAAAATCTTCTCCATTTGCACGAAGCATCTTACCTCTGTCATGGTTCCCCAAGATTCTACTGCCGACAGTTTCGGCGACGAAATTGATGGGATTCTTTGCCAAAATCAGAGGGAAAACAGAGCTCTACCCTCGTATTTTGAAAAGGAATCGGATCAAATCAAATCTGAACGCCGCCCCCCAAAGTTTGGTTCGCGATTTGAAGTTTCTTTGGCAAATCCTGCTTGAAGCTAGTCGCACGAACCTGACATTAGACGTGGAGCTGAAATACTACAATCTTTATAATGATTACATGCCTAACCTACCCAACAACCTGCCATAATTAGGTTTACCAGGTCTGGGAGGGGGGAGGGGAGGAAGGGTAGGGCACTTTTTACAAGGTTCTGGGTTTGGAATTTAGCTCCTCAAAGTTTGGTTCGCGATTTGAAGTTTTTTTGGCAAATCCTGCTTGAAGCTAGTCGCACGAACCTGACATTGGATGTGAGCTGAAATACTACAATCTTTATAATGATTATAATTACATGCCTAATCTATCCAACAATCTGCCATAATTAGATTTACCAGGTCTGGGAGGGGGGAGGGGGGGAAGGGTAGGACACTTTTTTTACAAGCTTACAGGTTTGAAATTAGGTTCGGCATCAAATTTGAGAACGATTTGGAGGCCCCTTAGCTGATCCCAACAAACCTCTAATGAGGAGAGGTACTTGTCGCCGCAGAAGAACTAGCATCCATTGGAGCTACAACAGTGGAGATGCTAGAACCAGGATACAAGGGGGGATTGGGAAAAGCAAAGATTGATAGAGATAAAGGAAGAGGAGGAAATTGCTGCAAATCAAAAATTGTACCAGAAGACACACCGCCAAGAATCAAAGGATTAAGCCGAGAATTAGCTAGAAACTGGGAGGCAATTGAGGATATAGTAGAAGCAAAAGACACTCCAGATGAGGCAAAGTTAGAAATTTTTAAAACAGCAGAGCTTAACTCAGAAGGTAAAGCACAAGAAGAGAATGCACCAGGGTTTGCCATGGAGGCCGAAATGGAAGCACTAGAATCTGGCATAGCTGATTGTGATGCCGATGGAAAGATCAGTAAGTCAGCTTCGCAATGCACCAAAAATTTCTCGATTCTGACACACCGTGAGGGAGATGCACCTGTTGTCGTCTTCTCCAGAGAAATTGCACGAAAGGTCATTCACAGGTCTTTGATTTTGCTCAAGAATGGCAAGGATGGACCTCTGTTATATAATCTAAAGTTTGATTTGGTTATCCGGCCTTCAAGCCAAGCCATAGTTTGATCTGGGCTTTTGCCCAAGCTTTGTACCATTTTTTATATGTTTGATGATGTTTTGTGTTGTATTAATGTATCATATAGGTCATATGGCCTATTGGTCTCTGCGTATATTGAAAATCTAGTCTACTCTATTTTTATCCCAACAACCCAACCTTGAGTCTCACATTATCTGAAAGCCTAGCCTGTCCACATATCTTAGAATTTGACATGGACACACATCCGGCCATTAGATTTTGATCTAAATAAGGGGACGGTTGAGAAAAATAAGCTAGCCCATGCCTGTTGGAAATGTTAAGCACTGGTCATAATCCCGGATGCTCGTCGTCCTGCTCAAGTATTATTTATGTGCGATTCTCTGCTTACCTCTTATTTCTGTTTGTATCTTCCTGCCTCAAGAATACCTTGAAGGAAAGAAAGAAGAGGGACCAACTCCAAGCCTTTTTCTTGAACATGTCTTATTGCCAATGGAATTGCCTTTTTTTGCCTGTCCATTTTGGACGAAGCATTTTCTTTTTTTCCTATCTCATTTTCTTGCAGGTGCCTTTTGAGCCGACTCCAAGGGTTGAATCAGAAACCAACTCCAAGCCTTTTTTTTTAATATCTCTTGATTCCCAATGAAGGTGCAACCCAGTTTTTTATTTTCTTATCCATCAAACATATTCATTGCTTCTTTATTTCCTCGGCCATCCGAACGACCTCATTGCTATGGACATATAGCATTAGAGGTTGGGATCACCTTGTGTAAGAATACCTGTTTTCGTGCTAGGGCTTCCTGTGAATACATTTTGAGTTCCCCATGCGAGTCATCTTTTCATCAGAATGTGTACCATTTTCCACCATCAGAGTAACGATTCCAAGGTTTTGGGTAAGTTTTTTTTTTGTTTAATGTAAGTTCCTATAATGGAGAAACTGCCAGAATCCTTGCCCATTTTGATCGTTTTTCCGTCTTTGGGACGAAAATTGAGAGATGTTTTTGGTGCCATTTAGTACTTGCTGCTTTCTATCTTCACTTTCAATCAATTTAATCCATCCATGGTCAAAGCTGCATAAATACATCTCCTAAACTTTGGCATGTCATCATTTTCCAAAATCTATGCAACTCCTCTATCCTTTATAGTCCTTTCATCCAGTTGCCTTTTTTCAGCCATTGCTTGACTTCTAGAACTGCCATTGCTCTTATGGATAACTTTATGCTCCTCATTGTTTTTCATAGGTGAAGTGAGTCCTGCATTGGGCTTCTTATAGGATGTTGCTACCTGCATAGCTACACTACCTGGATGGAGCACATGTGACTGGCCTTGTAGTAAGTCTTCAGCCTCTATTTGTCGTTCTTATCATTTTTATTTCCAAAATTAACATTTTTTCTTAAATCAAAATGTGCAATACCATGGGAATGTATCTTATGATATATATATTTTTTTAAATATTTAGGTGCCATTTAACAATATCTAATATTTCATGGAGCCTTATTATCAACCCAATAATTTAACTAGTGTTTAGTCTATGGGTTTTTTTCATTGGACATTGCAAAATGATTTAGGATGGAAGTTGTCATCTTGCAGCTAAATCGTGCATTCTTTCAATGTGTTCATTGCACTTGTTGCTATAAGGAGAATTGCTCAAGAAATATATGGAAAATGGAACATGTCCTCTAAGATCTATACTTGGCTTCTTCACTGGCTATTTTTATTGCACACAAATAATGTGCCTCAGGAAGCTGGAAAATTAGAATTTAACTATATCTATTGCAGAATTTAGAAGAGAAGCTGAAATATCGAGAGAGGAGTTCCAGTGTCGCACGTTTATAAAGAATCTTCTATAGAATATATAATTGATGTTATAGGTCATAGCAACGCCATTGACGGGCACATGGCATTCAGGTGGAATGATGCTACCAATATAAGTTGTTTAGCTGGGTAATCACGAAGTGATTTCCATTTCACTTAAGCAATATGTTTGGACCAAATATAGTTTGCACAAAAGTTGACTGTGAGATTGTTGTACAGGCCCAGGCAATGAAAAGTCTGTCTACAATTGGATGAAGTCAGGTACACTGCCATCAAGTATAAGTGAAGGCCCAACCTTTTGTGTATGTGTGCTTTTGAGTTGTCCTTTACAGACCTCGGCATGAAGGAAGCCAGATATTGCGTGCAGCTTGATGCTTCAATCTTATCATGTATCTGCACTTATCTAGTGAGAAGATATCAATTGGTTATCGGATTTCATGTGATCTGATGCCTTAGGTTCATCTGTCAAACTTGTGCATGATGGGCTTATATAAACAAATTGTTGTTACAAGTTGTAACTTGTAAGAGACTAATGTATCATGCAGTGCCCACTTTTCAATCCTTGGAATCTTGAAAGGTCGACTTGCATAAAAAGAAGCATAGCTCCAAGGTATATTAACAATCCCTTTGCCAACATTCATGCTATGGCCAATTCTTGGAAAATACTTGTCTGGGCTGAGGTCCATGATCCTATAAACATCAAAACAAGAATTGCCCCTATCTTCCCATGTTTTAACTTTTGAATTGTAAAAATTCTCTTACATTAATTTTGGAACATTCTACCTTACAGTGCCGAGTTGTTGCTGCAAGTTGGAAGAGAATGAGATTGAGAATGATTTTTTATCGTCCACTGAGGCCAATCGGCCTATGGGACCCATAAGGGCTGTAACAAACTTATTCTTGCCGGGTTAAAAACCCCGCCCGGAGGGTTTTGAGGAAAAAACGTGGCGATAATAAGAATCTGCATCAAAACTGTACAAGTATACATCAATGTTTATATACATGTCAAGTGTGTGTGCGAGGACATAGCTGATCTCGCATGTCCATAACCTCGAAGATATGATCCCGGCACTTCGATGACGGATCGTGCTCAATGTCACATGTAGCGGTGGCGGGCGACCAACTCAACATATGTGTGTCGAATTTGATCATAGGTCTTTGGGCAACTTTGAAGGGTATGAGATTCATCCTCAATGACTCCCATTTGGCGGCGTGTGAGCTTTTCATCTGGCGTGGCTCACCAATCCATCACTTTGTCTCAATTGAAGATGATGTGCCCTTTGTGCGAATGGAGGCAATGAGTCTGCGCCTTTTAAGTAGTGTGGGCACGCGGAGGTAGCATTGCGGGCCTCGTTCCAATGTGGGATTTATGTGGTCTTTGGTAGTGTCTTTGTCTTGACTGTTCAAGGGCATTAGCATCCCAAAGCTTGCCGAGGAAGCAATCATCAAGATATTGCCTCAAGCTATGGCGATGCCTACGTTTGCACATGTATGCACACATGCTCTGCACATTCCATCTAGCCAACCATTGAGCTCTCTTTTCCCTCGGCGGGCCTTGGCGTTGCGGCTCCATTACCATGATATAAGCTAGTTTGGGGAGGCGAGCATCGTCCATATTGACCACCTTCTGAAAATGAACAATGTGGCGATCAAGGGCGCCCTCTGAAGAGGCAAGAATCTGTCTCTGCGGTAGAGAATTTGATATGGGACTGTGGACTTCACCCCTAGTGCTTTCGTACTAAGAAGGCTTTTACGGACTGCTCCAAGTCATTCAAGTAGCAAGTGATACTCTTGGGCCCCCATACTTCCACCCCATATAAAAGGGCGGGCTCACTAAGACCTTGAGCAGTGGTGATGGGCCCAATCATACAACTCGGCTCTATGACTATTGTTTTTGCATTGCATATAGTGCCTTCCGGCCCTGAGTCTCTGTGGCCAGGTATGGATGTGTCGGTGCATAGTAGGAAACTCCACTCCCAAATATTTGTATGTGGATGCAACTTCCACATTTTGGCCTCGATAGCGAAGGAGGGACCCACCGGTGACGTGAAGATAATATGAAAACCACTTTAGTCTTGGCGGGTTAGCCAGCGCATATCGATTCGGCAGCGGAATGTGTCGGGGCATGAGATGTCGTTGCATGTCTGGTGTGTATGTAAACTAGGAGGTCCACATCATCGTATATATTAAGCGTATGATGATCGATAGAAGGTGAGCTCCATGGCCCCCATTATCGGCAAGCCAGCTCTCCAATTGATCAATGTGGCCCAAACAATGTTGGGAGAGGGGCATCACAGCCCGAACCAAATCTTGCTATCAAATGGTTGGCTTATGCCTTGCAACCGGCCGAGCATCTTTGGGTATACTTGTACTGCTTTGCATTCTGCAATCTGAGAACCCCGGTTTTGTTGCGGTCTTGCCCATATAGTTTTCGAGCCGCGGTGTCAAGCGCCCGCCCAAAATCCACAAAGCAACAATATAGATCGGCGGTTCTGGTCTTCAATCAAAGTTACTTAGCGTGAAGATGTGGTCAATGGTTGAGTGCGAGTCACGAATCTGCACGGGTGAGGGCCGCACCTCTAACGCCCTACGCCCGACCGTCAAGCTGCGTTTGCCGAGAATCGGCAAGCAATTTTGCAAACCCGACCATGATTGTTCGATAGTGGGAGGCGATTGTGGGTCAAGGCCTTATATATGGGAACAACTACGCTATTGGTCCCTTTTGTTGGGAAACCTTCTGTAATGCCTTGTTGAACAAAGTGATCGACTAACTTCGGTATTATGGAATGACCCTCCCCACTTAAGCAATTACTTTTGCATGCCATCCAAGTGGGGCTTTCCCATTGGCAAGGCGGCGCAAGCCTTGTTCCGCGTCGAAGATGTGATTTCAGCGGGCCTTCTTGCAGGGTAATCTTTGCATGTGCACCACGAAGTGTATAGGCTATTGCAAAGTATTGTCTCCCTTTGCTTTCGGGAGTGATATTCCGTGGGCTGTACTGGTTTTCTAAGAACCCTTCGCCAAGAAGGTCCTGGGATGACGTTCAGGGGTAAAACATTTCCCTTTGATGCTGCAATGTACCTGGCTTTCTTGCGGTACTGTCTGACTGCATGTGGAAGTAAGCGGGGGTCGTGACTTGGCGAACCCGGCGTTTGTGTTCCTTGCACTCTGCATCAAACCATTGATTACGATGGGAAGGTTGTGTTCACGGAGGTCCGTCGCGGCGGCTTATCCCAAAGCACCTCTCACGCATGATCCTAAGCACATCGGTCGGCCGATCTGCATGCATTTGCTCTAGTGTAGGATATTGCAAAATTTCTGCCAGGTCATCTATAAGCATCTGGGCATAAGCCCCTGCATGTTCATAATCCAATCACAGCTGAGGCATGTGAGGAGTTGTTGCACCGGGGGTTCGCACAACCTGCCAAGCCAACTTCAAGTAAAGTGGTAAGTGGTCTGAAGGAGATTGCCCAGTATTCATACATTCCCTTATAAATTATGTGGATCACTTGACCAAAGCAATTGTCTTCTTTGATGATTATTATGGAGCATAAAACAATCATGTGGTGCTTTTGTTTGTTACCTTTTGCGATGATGATACTTAAAAGCTTGACTTTTGAGTTTCATAAGATGTTTGAAGAAGATAACCAACCAAGTGTTCAAAAAATTGATGTGGACTTACCTAAACCAAAGGATGTTGATCTAAGGAAATGGACGGTAATGAGCACATTTTCTTTCTCTAAATTTGCTTTTCGTAGTATAGCTTAAGTTTTCCAAATGCTGAGTGGAAACTCCAAAATCTTAGGATTCAAGAATTGTGCCAAAAATGGCTACAGAATCATATGGGAGTGCAAATCTAGAGTCGTCCAAATCCATCCAGTGCACATGGATGGAGCTTCTGCAAGCTTCTGATTCCGACCAACAGCCAGCTTTTGTAAGGTCATGGTCTTTGATGATTCTTTTTGCATTTATTTGGGGCATCGTAGAAAAGTGTTGATCAAAGCAAATCTCCAATTCAACGCCAAATTTCTTGCAATTTGAAGCAAAGGGCTCCTAAGACCTAGGGTTTGATAAAAAAAAAAGGGGTATGATATGTTTATCATGCATCGCTTGTTATTTTGATTGATTAGCAATTAAGAGATCTTGTGTTCAAGTCTCTGGAGGTCTGTCATATGTCCTCGTGGACGCTGCCAATGTGGCATGACGTAAAAAAAACTATCTATCTATTTTGAATTCCATGTCTTCACATCTCTTTTCTTTCTCGAATAATCATGGCCAAATCATGTGTGGCTTGATGAATGTAATGCTAAATGTGGCTTTGCTGAATTTAATGTAAGAGGCAAGTTTATTGGCCATTCAAAACATCATTCAATTTAGGATCTCATAGGAGTTGCTTTGTTTAAAACTATTTTACTCAATTTAGATGGTATATTGTGTTGTGCCTATCTCTTGTGCCTTGTGTCCCAAATCCATTCAGTTTGCTTACTACAAATGCATACTTTATTTAATACCTAACATATTAGTTTTAATGATTTTAATTCATCCTTTAATATACAGATGCCTACCTTAAATATTTCTTTACTAATATACATGTTTTCCTCGACAATATGGTATTTGGGTCACGATTTTTTGCTTCGGGTTAATTTCGTGCTGCCATGTGGCAGAGGATTCCATTGCAGAATGGTAGTTGGGTCTACCATTCGCATCTCGATTTTAATAGGTAAACCCACATTTTCGTAATCTTTTGTTTCTTGCTTTCTGTTTCTTGCGTTGTTTACGTAATCTTTTTGTTTACGTGTAGAGCGGTCCGATTCTGATCATATCTTCACGTGCCTTAGCTTGCATGGGCACGTCGAGAAAGAAAGTAAAGGAAGGCTTGTATGGCTTGCAATCGGAACACTACGGGCATGAGCTTGAGAAAGCGAGCTTCCGCCGCGAGACCCGAGCGAAAATCCATAAAGCGGGCTTTACATAAATCCATAAAATGGAGCTTGACGAGCTTTACTCGAGCTTGAGAACAGCGGAGCTTCAAATGGCCATAGCTTCTACACCTAAGCTTTGCAGGAGCTTGAGGCGGCCATAGCTTCTAGATCGAGTTTTAACAAAGCTGAGGGCGACCATAGCCGATGGCGGCATCTATGCCGTCGCCCGTGGTGGAGCTCAAAAATCTGATTCTTGCTGATCTTGCTTGCGCCATCGCTAACCGAGCTTGAAATCGGCGGCCGCCAAGGAGAGGGAGAGAAAAATCGCTCCCCAAATACCATATTGTGGGTTCGCGGTATTTGAGTGCGCCATTCGGCATGTACCGGTGACCCGCTCCCGGCTAACGCCGGTCGCGGGACCCCACCGGTACATGCCAGAATGGCATCCCAAATACCATGAACCCATACAAAATGACATAACCAGCTGCAAAAATTGCATCCAATTCTCTTGTTGCGCTTTTTGCTAGTTAACCATATGGAGGTGTTGTGATCATAAAAATTGGTGGCAATATCCACGTGTCCTAACACATCAGCCCAATTTAGGATGAACACTAAACATGCACAATCTAATTTATTTCGGGCTAATGTGATCTCGATAGCCATGGCTACCGTCGTAGTTGCTGCTCCTTGTGGGCGGATACCCTTATCGTTTCCAAAGCCAGTTTGTTGCTCATCCCCAAGGCAGTTCCAGTTAGGTTGTAATTTGTGGGTTGGTCTTAAAAAATGCCGCGGTCCAATTAGATTGCTCAATGCGACAGCGCAGGTAGCTGCCGAGGCACAACGCCCGAGCTCTGAACCTGCGGCCCTAGCCAATAAACTTCTATCACTTGTAAGTAAATTCTAGTCGTTTATTATACTCTTAAAATACTGATCTAAAGCTTGACGCTACGGTATTTTGCATCAGAAAACCAACAGTGTTTTCCACACTAAAAATAACCTGCTACCAATTATCTTCAAAGTGTAACTTATCAACTACTACCTTGGTTAAAAAAAGTTGTCTATTAATCGTCTTGGACTAGGTAAAATTTCAGATTTGAGATTCTTAACTCTCATTTTTCAATGCATGTGGAAGTCTATAATCTCAATCAAGGCTAGCCACATAATGTCCTGCTTTTTGTGCCAATGATGGCTAAAATGCAGCCTGTTCAGAGTGTGAGGAATTTTTAAAGTCACCATGCATTAAGACTGTACTAGGTTATGCGTGCTGAATATCAATCTGATATGAATCGCTCTTGTGCAAACTTAAAATGAATTGAAATAGCACAAGTAGCAGCCTGATTATCTGTAGTCATGTGCAGTTATGGCGGGTTGTCGATACTGTATTCTGTTAACGTCTCTTGAGTGTGAAAACACAACATAAGAAGGCTATAAAAAGCTACGCATCTGATTCTTAGAACAGGGTTATTCCCATTTTACAAAGCATGTTGCTATATCATATGCAGGTGGAGGGAACAAACAGGGGAGTTGCCCTCAGCAAAGACCAGCAAGTGGCAGTAGCTGATACTATTTTCGAGCTTGAAAGGGTTCCTAATATTTGCAATCCTCTAGAAAGTCCATTGATATTTGGTGGTAAGAATCTTATGCATATTTCTTACTTGTGATCTGCTCAAGTATAATTTGAATTTTGTTTTTAGCATGGGATGTGAAGTACTGCTCAAATCCAACGTCTCCTGGAGGTAACTACCGCAGTGCGGTTGGAAGACTGTTTTTTGAAACAACGGAGATGGTGCAAACAATCAGAGCACCAGATAAAGTTGGCAACAAGCTAGCATTTACAGCACTTGGTATTTTAAATGCAGAAGTTACTCTAGAAGGTATTTACATCTCGATTCAACCTCAATAGAAGTAGTTGTCTGTCAATTCTTGATCTGCTTGTACTTCTATATAAACTGGAAGACAATTAATCAGCAGTAACGTGCATGTCAATTTGAATGCTTGTGAATTTATTAAGCCAGTTCTGTCATTATACTTTTTAGGTAACTTCAAGGCCTTGGATGAAAGATGGATCGAAGTCACTTTCAAGCCTCCTACATTAAAGATAGGATCCATGAAGTTTCAGTATGGAAGTACCAGCAAAGTGAAAATCTCTGTAACTTATTTAGATGAACGGATACGGTTGGGAAGGGGATCTAGGGGCTCAATATTCGTTTTTGAAAAGGTAAATGATGTAGTTTCATAAAGGGCTGCTGACCTTTAAAGCCTATTGTACATAAATATCATATCAAGATTTACCTGATTCCTTGGGTAGCTCTATCCATGTCTTGAAGCATGGCATATTGCTCATACTTTGAGAGCCTTTATCCATGCTATTTATGGCTGGCATTTGTGAACCCCTTTGACTTCCCTCCAAAAATGTTTATGAGCTTCTATTTTATACCAAAATGTAAAAAGGAAACTGGAAAAGGTGCACGAGGAGTCTTGGTTAGCCGGTTTTTATTTTGCAGGGCTGGTTAAATGTCTGTAGAAAGAGAACCAATCAAGAAGTCCTTAAATGCTTCAAGCATAGACAACGCTCATAAATAATCTTATGTAAGTACTTCCATATTGGTTGTAGGGATTTCCAGCCATGTAGAGAACCGGTTATCAAGTAAATTTGAGGATTGTATTACCTTTAGCGAGAAGCTACTATAACGCTCTCTGAAGCTATATGATGCTCTCATCCTAAATACGAGGTCCCCTTTTCAGGTGATGCCACCGTCTTTCTAACTTGGAATATGTAGCACAATAACAGGGGGTTCCAGGGGGATTTGATATGAATGTAAAAATAACATTCTTAAAACCATAGACCATATCCTAAAACAATTGAATGAGTTCATAAAGCAAGAAAAAAGACAAGGGGCAGGAGAGGTCCAGTACCTGCGGCCAATCATCAAAACTTTAGCATAAAAATGGTAAAGATTGAAGGGCCAAAAGATACAAAATGGTAAAGATTGAAGGGCCAAAAGATACAATGGAGCCTCTTGGTTTATAACCGATCAACCCTTGTATCCTTCTTCCCTGTTAGTACAAGACAATAGATCTGTAATTTATTATACATAAATGTAAGTGTTGGCTGCATATCATGTTCTCAAACTTGCTGTATATGTAATTGTGTGCTCACTTAATCAACACATCATTGTTTTTTGTCTATTTAAGACCTAATGTACCAGAATTTTGTCTTGATCTGAAGTGTAGTCTTCAGCTTGCTGTGTCTCAGGCAAACGTTCCTTTAGTATGATTTGCCTCCCTCTTAAGGTTAAGATCTTTTTTCTGGTCCCCCATACTATTGGATAACTGAATGTTATCAAACAAAGATAAACAGGCAAGAAACTCGACTTTTCCTCAAGGTTTTCTTCCTCTGAACTGGAGCCACAAGGGCGGTCGTCTGAATCAAATTCTCCCTCCATAACAAGTAGAGATCTTATGGTTTTAGTAATATTCCTCCAGTAATTCATGCACCTGCTTTGCCATGCGCCGAACATCTTATTCTGAAGCTAGATATTCTTGCACAGATTTAGGTTTTGACCTACAAGTTCCTAAATCAGAATCCTCATAGGACGATTTTTCATACCTTATGCCTTGCTTCTGTTACGCACTAGCACCTCTAGTGATAACCAACACACTAAAAGGGCGGGTCCTTCAAGGAAATCATTATCCAATGGGCCCCAACCTTTCCAGGCTTTATCCCATACCCCATAGACCATATCCATTCCTCCCCTCCTCGAGATGCTTGCCCTCAAGCATGTGGAACACACCGATGTTGCCACGAGGAATTGAACCTTGGCTCTGATACCAAATGTTACGCATTAGCACCTCTAGTGATAACCAACACACCAAAAGGGCAGATCCTTCAAGGAAATCGTTATCCAATGGGCCCCCAACCTTTCCAGGCTTTATCCCATACCCCATAGACCATATCAGCTTCAGGAAAGTTATGCGTGCCAGAGCAGTTGTACAGTCAGGTTTCCAGCATGTGGTTACAAGAATACCTGCCAGACGTCCCAATCCATAGCTTGAATTAGGTGACGCCGGATTTCTCTTAACTGCTCTTTGATTATGTGCAGCTTTGCTACTATGTTAGGTAAAGGCTTAGCCCATACATGTATACATCTATTATCTCATGTATACTCCCTCAAAAATACGATACAAGTAATATGATGCCATTTAAAATTATACTGCCCTTTTATTTCAACGGTATTGGGAATCTGAAATAAATATGTTTATAATGTTCAGCCCTTGTAACTATTATTCCTTCCTTCAATTAGAATATAGCGTATAGTAAAGACCTATTTCAAATATTTATAAGGTGTTAAAGCTATCTTTTATCTTCATTTTCATTTTTATGCTTACAACTTCACTGAGGTTAACCTATGGTCACCTTGGCTTTTAAATGTTACTTATAATAATCTTTTCCACCTAGTGCAGAACTTGGTCTTTACATAATTAAAAAAAAAAACCGGCCTGAACTAGTTAAAACTAGACCAGACATCTGCCTCGGTCAATCCCTTGGCAGTATTATCCTCCCATTACTAGAATGAGCCTTTCTAGCATGGTACCCCATGTCCCATCCACATCAAAGAAACATCAGTCAGTATATGCCATAAACTTTCTCACAGTATTTGTCTTTGAAGCATGCTACATTTGAAATCCCTGGAATATTAAAGCCATTGCCAGATAAGCCATTTTAGTACACAATAAGCCTTTAGACATTGAAGTCATTATATTAGAGTGTAACAAAGTACTTATTACACAAAGTTTAAACTGTATGCAATCTGCCTTTTTTATTTTGAATCCACAGCCATGTTCATAATGTTAAAAACAGCCATGTTCATAATGTTTAAAAATGACGTTTACAATTAATTCATGCTACATATATGGATATCAACCATCATGCGACCTTGTCTACAATCTCATAAAGCTTACGCCTAACTTGTAGATAGCTTACTATTATTTTTGTAGAGTACAACTCACGATCATTAGGATTGCACTTAAAACATTTTAAGAGCTATTCAGGAGTTACACCAAGATTTCAAGTAGCAAATCTACGGCTTGTTTATCTTCAAATACTCCATATTCCTTCAAGCCCGAAAAAAACGTTTTGAAAGCATAAGCTACAATGAGAAGAGAGTCGGTACTGCGACCAACCATGCAAACATTAGCGGTAAACCCGGTAAAGATGCAAGGGCAAAAGGTACATTAGGACTCTCGGTTTATCAGCGATCACCCATTGTGCCTTTTGCCCTCTCGTTAATTTAAGCAAAGAAGGATATGAAGTTGGAAATTTATGCCTACAACATTCACGGTTCATAAGAAATCGAGCTTTAACTTGCCCAATCCCTCAAACTATTTTAACAAGGCTTACGCCATTGTATAGCTATATAACCAAGTACTAGAATATATGCTACTACGAAACATAGTATTTCGATAAAAGTTAAGGTACGCATAGCTTCTGACTTTTATTTAATCTAGTGTATAAGCTTAAGTAGAATGTGCCATTTTTTAGACTACAAATACTTACTTTTCGGACTTCTTCTTAAACTATTGAGCCTAGAAAGCAAACTCAATGCATTGCATAAAAACCTGTTGCGTTTGGATTGAAACCAATAGCACCATCATTTCGATTTTTGCTCCATTTTGATTCGTGGACACACCCCGAATAATGAAGCGGTGCCTTGGCATCGTTTGTTCTGGTGAATTTTTTAATCATGTTGTTTGCTTCAACCGGAGGTTAACTGCTTTGATGATGCTTTAGGCCTAGCATCCCCGCATTCGAGCTTGGGCATCCATCCATCTGAGTGCTAAAATATAGCATGAATCCTCATCAATAGTGCAGTGCGGAAACGTAACAGAAATAGGGCCGGATCTTATAAATCCAAGCTATCCGCTGCCGACTAGGGCATTTTTGGGAAAACCTCATGCATTTTATTAGGTCTCGGCATTTTGGGAAACCTAAGGTAAGGTTTAGATGCAAGCTGTCAACTTTACCTTTGTAACTAACTGTGGTCAATACATTTGCTAGCTATTATATTTTGTGCCAGCCCAAGTCCCACCACCATTCTTACTTGTGCATTCCTCTTAAGGCAATAGTCATACCATTGCCCCAAGTATTTCAAGAAACGTATTTGTGTATTAAATATCCACCATGCTCAGCTTTCAAAACTTTTCCAAGCTTAGGGGAGATGGAACATGCTTCAGCATAAAAAAAAAAAACTGTCTTCAGACTTTTATCTCGTTATACCTTTGCAAGGAAGATACAATAAGTAGCTCTAAGTTTAGTCAGGTATACTAACCTTATGTTACTTTATTCATCATTAACGATTGGCCAAAAAGAAATTAAACATTCCAAATATCCAATGCTAAGTGTGTTCCAATGTGAATTCTTCCTTATTAATATTCCAAATTATATCAGTCATTTATACAAATACACCCAGTCACTACCAAAATATCCACTAATTAATACTATTTACGTCAAACTAGTGTAGATTGAGTAGTTCATTGTATCTCCCAAGTGCACTCTTCAGTTTTTTTTGCAATCCTTTAATATGTATCCGTGCTATTTATCCAGCTTCCACTTTTTAAAGAATATGTAACAATGAGCAAAAGATCCTACCTGCACCAACATTAAAAAACAAGCATTAAAGCTGATGTGGATCAAGCTTTTTGCTGTAACTACTAGCATTATCATGCACATAATTTGCAGCATTATGCAGTCTGACTTGCAGAACCAACTTGGGCTTAACCTCTATAAGGTAGATTAGCACATGGACAAGGAGTCTTAAGGCAAATGATCATGTAACAAATCTATATACAGTTCTTGGGTAGCAGTATCAGTATGCGTGTCGTGATAGTACATGCAATAAATCTACTTTAGGTTACTCTGTCCTCATGCAATCTTTAGTGAAGCTCCCATAGCCTTCAAAACTAGGCAACTACTCATGCTTAAGCTAAGCCCACGGCACTGCATGTTGATCCTTAACTTCTCTAGAATCTGAATCATAGCAATATCCAATTTCTGAGTAGCAGCAGCAACATGCATGATTATCTTATTTATTAGATCTACCTCGAGCACTTATTGTTACATCTAAAGCTAGAAGCTGAATATCTATGTAGACAGGAAATATGGACTTCGAACTCATGTTATGAAATTCGCTGCTGAAAAGTTTCAGTCTGCAATCTTCCGAGTAGCACAGTAGGCACTTACAAATAAACATGTTAATGATCACTGCCTTGCTCAATGTTACCCAACACAGTAGCATATGGATAAACATGTTCCACTGTAGCGACAAAACGGCGTGAGTCTATCACCAATTTGGTGATACATTGATCCCCGATTCTTTGCACAAAAAGAGGTAAATAATTAGGTTGAAAGTTCTTTTGCCTTCGATCTTTGGCTACTCCAAAGTGGTTCTTGAAGAAAGGGATTTTCCTCCCTTGCAAAGGAAATTGCGAGTAAGGGAGCAGTTAATGGGAACTTGCATCCACAAGAATACGATTCAGTCCTAATGTAGTTCCTCGACCTCGGGCAAATAATAGTGCTTGGAAATCATCGATTAGGTTACAAAAGTTTCATATCAAAGATTTAGCGATTGGCTTTGTAAGGATATATCCAGTGCATCTAGAAAGGCAAGGGTAGCAGCTGCTTTACAGGTATTGTCTGAAGGAAGTAAGGATGAGTTGTCGGCAATCTTGGACACATTAAAAGCTCGACAGATTCAACTGCAACAACAATTGCCTTAAGATGACATATTTTACCAGTCTGATTGTCAGAATGTGGTTCAAGCTTCTGGTATTCCTGTGGTTGAGGTGGACCATCAAGCTCATAACACGATTGCAAATTAAACGGGAGTGTTGCATCACTCCCGTTTCAAAGATTCCCTTTAAAAAAACACCAAGTTTCTAAAATAAGCCTTTTTTGATAGTTGTTGAGAATTTCTAGAGGTTCGCATTTTTTTTCATGCCATTTTGGCCCATCATTAGACGAAAACTTTGTACTTATGAAACAGAAATCATAAAAATAGCGAAATTTAGGCATAGACTTGAAGAGACTGAAAGCATTACAAAAAACAAGCACCAGAATAGAAAGGAAAAAAAAGTACTATGTTTTTAATAAATTGTTGTACATCAATATTGAAGATTCATTGTAATAAATAATGATAATTTTAATATGCAGTAGTCAAAGATCTACATCATAGTCCTCCTCATTCTTTTTTTGCTCTCTCGCCATCTCGTCCGCCACGTTCTATACGCTCCTTTCTTTGGAGACTTGAGTTTTTATCCTCCTTGTCCTCTGGAATGGTAGCTAAAGCTACTTCTTTAAGCTCGCAAAGGTTGCCTCATCGTCTAGTGGTATTTTGGAGAATGGTTTGTATCTCACGAGGGCGTTAGTTTAGCATAATCGGATGAAGACTTGGCCCCTAGCTCTTGATGTTCATCCGGTAAAAAGGTAAAAGGCGACCGGTCTCATCTTCACAAAATTAACGGCATCCTTATCAATATCCACGGCCACGTTGCGGCCCTTCTTAAGTGCACATGCGATAGTAGTACCGAGAACCCGAGGAGAAAGCATCAAGCACACCAATCTCCGGACGCCGGGAACATGTCCAGAAGATGGTTGATGAGCTTTGTGGTTTTCGGTAGTGATTCACAATCCGCGCCTTGTGCGGTTGGGTCCCACAATTTCGTAACGCTGCTGGAAACTCAAGGGCGTTTGAGAAGTTTTGACAAGGCGGCGGTGTTGAAGTGTTCCATGGTCCTCTTCCCATCAAAACTCCAATAAGCTACATGAAGGTACTCTACCTTGCTAAGCAACCTTGGTCCTCCACCATGGTAGTTGATGTTCGTTTTTTGTACCTAGTAAAACATTTAAAGTGATGTTTACTTAGCAAAAACAAGAACACACTTCGAAAACCGCCGGGAAATACTATTAGGGAATACATTACGTAATCAAAGAGAAAAAAAGCGATTCTCGAATAAGACTTACCTTTTAAGGTTTTCATATCGCCTGAACTGGAGAACCAAAGTGGTTTTGAAAGCGATTCTACCAAGCCGCATCGCATTTCGAATGGAAAGTAACTAAACGCCAATGTTTAGCCGTTGTGATCCGCTTTGATTCCATCAATAAAAGCATTAAACTCGAAAATTTGAAGGGCTGGTCATCATATCTGCTGTCTTTAAGCTTAAACCCGTAGGGAAGATCGCCAATAACCAAAGTGAAGTCCTCGTATTTAACCGTTCCGGACTAGGTTCGTGCAATCACCATGAATGATTGAATATTATTGTTTTGGTCAAACATGCGAGAATCTCTCGTAGTGGGATGGTTCTAACTCAACAGTTCTTACAAATTAACGACCTCTTCCCGTCTTTGTTCTAACCAAATGCATGAAGCCCTCGGGAAGGTCTTTGTTTTTCTTTTTTGCTCGAGGAAAAACATGACAACAACCGTAAGGAGATCGTGTGTGCAAAGGCGAGGAATGTTGAGAGTACTTACCGACCCTCAAAATTTGGTGCATATTGCACAATTAAATTTCGTCGAGTGGCTTCTGGGGTAGAGTTTCTTGCACCTTTCCCATGTCTCTACGTTTATTTTGCTCCATCAAACATGTTTGACATGTTATGACGTTCTTTTGGCTGCAAGACGTTAAGGAAACAATGAGTTAAAAAGTAAGAAACAAGGCAAAGAAGAAGAAAAACAAATAAAAGTCAAGCTAAATGTATTCTGGAATACAAACTGGTTAACTGGTGATGTTACCTCTAAACAAAATGCATTGTGTATCGGGAATACACGTTGCTTCTCCGAAGAAAGCAATGTGTGAATACACAATACTTTTTTAGAAGAGGACATGTGTATTCGAATACACATGGTTTCCTTTACATGGGCAATGTGTTTGGGAATACACATTGCTTGTCTCTAGAAAAGCATTGTGTATTCGAATACCACGGGTGCCCATGTGAAGAAAGGTATGTGTATTCTGGAATACACTATCTACCCCGATGTTTTTGGGACTCTAACGTCTAAAGAGTAAAGTTTGTGGCAGAGATCTTACTTGTGCAATTCCTTTGACATTTCTTCTAGGCTAAACTCCTTGTCAACAACTTTTTGGAGAAGCCTCTCCAGAATCTCTGTGTCGGAGAAGCCCTGCATTTCTCGCCAGACGGTAATGGTCATTTCTTTTTTGGGCACGTCAGATGATTTTTTCTTGGCTGTCTCCTTGCCCTTGCTCTTTAACTCCCCTCGTTCGAACATTGAAAATATCTCGTCCTGGAGTTCCCAAATCTGTTCAAAAAGATTTCACGTGAGATAGTTGATTTGTTATTCTGGAATACGTTTTGTGCTTACCTTGCCATCTCTAAAAGCTAATTGAAACCAGTTATCGTGGCCAATAAGAGACTGCCTTTTATTGGCCTCGTCATATTTTAGGCAGCATTCAATGGCACACGCCTCCTTAAGCTCCAAGGAAAACGCTGGCTTCTTCAGGTCCTCACCGTACTTTTCCTTGAAAATTACGTACTCCCTGTGCATGAACCGGATCTTGTCGACGAAGCTCATCTTTAGTTTATATTCGTTGTCAGCATTGTGGGTGTTGGCAACGATTTTCGCTTCTTCATCGGTAAGACCACAGTAGACAGCGCAGAGGACGGAGAGGTACCTCGGGTTCTTCTTCTCTTTGTAAAGTTGCCTTCTTGCCTTGAAGCTGTGATTGCCTCCCAAGACGTAGTGAGTGTAGGTCTCTGCGTTTTGGTCATAGTTCGGGGGGTTTTGCACCGCTCCCCCGTCAACAAGGACAACCATTGGGGCCACATGAGCATTTGGATTGCTCCTTATTACGTCTTCGTGTTCCTCAATTTGATCGGCGTAGAATTTTATGTAACCCTGGTGGCCTTTTCACCCGACTTCATTTTTTGGTAAGCTTCATACAAGTGGATCGGCAAATAAATAACACCTTGCACAAACTTGTGCAGGTTTATCTCCTCCATTTTTTCAGATGTTTTATCAACTTTTTTTTCTTTGATAGCAACACCAGGTGCTTTGCCTTTCCCCTTCTTCTTCTTTTGTGCCTCAGGAGCATCTTCTTTTGCAATCAAAGCCGTTTGTTTTTTTAGGCTCTTTAGCGCAAGCGGTTTGCCTTTGCCGCTTTGGTGGTGGTGACCGTGGCCTTTCTTCGGACTTCGATGGACTCCCGGATGGTGATGCCACCGCCGGGCTATCCGGGTTATCTTCCCCTTGTTCGACTTCGGCTTTGGGGAAGTCCCGCTTCGTTATTCGAGCGTAGTTAATGATAAAACAGGCGACTTCTTGTTCGTAGTGAGAAACATACTTTGTAAAGAGGATGTGGATTTACTTTCACCACTCTAAGGTATGATTCATCAACATGAATAAAGCCTTGGGATGTGCGAAAAGAAAGTCTCCCCTCCACCAGGACTCCCCCCTACCTCATCGTTTTCTTCGGATGGTGCCCATGCGGCACAAATTCTGTCATCGCACCTTTTGGTTCGAGGGGCTCCGAACCATATGTAGAAAAGTCGAGTGCTTTACTTTTTCAAGTACCCTTGTAAAGAACCATTGAGTCACGGAAGTTTTTCGTAGATAGTAGGCGGTGACTCCTCAAGCCTTCTCTCAGGTGCGGTTTTGTACGACTTTAAGGGGCCTTTTCTGTTGTTTCTTGCTGTTGTCTTGTCTGTGCAAATTGTTTGTAAACACGACCTTGTTAGAGAAAACAGTAGCCAAAAACTATTCCAGAATACAAAATGTCTTGCAAAAAGGGAAAAAGAGAGCAAAAGAGGACAAAAATGCCAAAAAAGCACTGCAATCTTGACAAAAAAACTGGTCTAAACAAGCTTTAAATGCAGCAAAAACGCCTAGATTAACTAAAAATCGCATGGAAAAGTAACCTCTTAAAACCTAAAAACACGAAAGTGTATTCCGGAATACACTATCGCCTTCACTTCGGCGAGAGAGTGTATTCGAATACACTTTGGCCTTTCGAAAGTGAAGTATTAAAGAGGAATACACTATCATACGAGAGTGTATGGCGAGTGTATTCGGAATACACTTTCGCCCGACCGGCCAAAGTGTATTCGGAATACACTTTAAGCCGAAAGTGAAAGCAAAAGTGTATTCGGGAATAAGAAACAGACATACAAATGATTGTACGTTGTACATTCTTACTGACCTGTCCATGTTCTCTCTATGTAAATCGGAATACAGTCTCTGAATATTATAATTCGAAGGCGCTGGCGCTGGCGACTTGAGCTCGTGATTTGGAATTTCGCGAAAAAAGGCCAAATTTCCGTTTAAAGGTATCATTTTCGCTTCTTTTTTCTATGTGAGGAATGCGTTCGACTTTTACTATCCCTACTCTTGATTATTAAGCCAGCTTTTATTTTGACTTTCACTTGATTAGTCTTTGGAACTTCTACTTGTACTTATTATTATGTATGGGAATAAGAAAAGCTCATTCTGAAAGTTTCTCAAAATCTCTTTACTATTTTGCAGTTGTCAAGATGAGCAACCGCTTGAACAAGCTTCCACCACCTTTTGTTGTCCTCAAGCTTCGTCGGTTCCGGAGGACACGCTTGGGGAACAACGTCATTTCTAGTGAAGACCGTCATTCTCCAGACTCTACCTCTGCTTCATCGTTTGTTGCTTTCAAGACACACCGAGTCCAAAGACATAACAGACTTCCACCACCCTTCCAACTGCCACCAAGTCCTCAGAGAAAGACACCGCATCTCCTTCCAAAGAATCACCACCAGTTCGGGCGAGGGTTGCCACCACCCTTTGTTCCATCCGGGACCCCACAGAAGCTCCACAACAAAGGGTGCTCAAGAACAAGCTACTCCCCCTTTTGTAGTTTCGCCTCTTAGGTAAAAACACAAGGAACACAGAAAAACACGAAGACTGTGAGATTCACTACAATTTCTCTCACGGGGACTTCACTACAAATGAGGACGACGCTCAAAGATGCACTCCTCTTCACACAACAACGATTTTGTGACACATGGATTTGCAGAATTCCAGTCCGCTTCTAAAGGAGATGTTGCAAGAACTCCTTTTCAAGATGGTCAAGAACAAATTGATGCCACAACCTCTTATGGGCCATCACCATCCTTTTTTAACACTTGCACCCCGCCCTATTCCGGGAACAACTTCACGTGGTCTGCTTTTCTACAAACACACACCACTCAGGACAGAGGAAGTCACCCCCAGAGTAGAAGTTTCATCAGAAGATGAAGACACCAACGAGGAACAAAGAGATTACATGTTCTCAAGCCAATCTTCAAAGAAATTCAAGGTGGATTTTGGTTTGAGGGCGGTGCTCCTGAAGAAGAAGAAATCTTATGGATGAACACAAAATGAGGAGACTTTTGAGAACTAAATGCTGGGTTGCATCAACAGATTTAATATGGCTAAATTACGAAAGCGGTTAGAGACAACTTCTGATTCCATGACATTGGCGCACTGAATGCCTACTTAGCTTATCATGTAAGACCAGACCGCATAACACCTTCTTTTGCACTACATTAACCGTCAAGCAGTTTGCCGAATGCTTTATGGTTGTCCACCGTTTAGGGTCCACCAGAATGTCTAGAATACACAAAAGACTGGACAAAAATCCAGCAATCGATGATCATTGTGGGCCAAGAAGAGTTGTAACCATGCATGCCCTTGCTGCTGTGTCATGGATGGAGAAATATTTTAGAGAAACATGTGAGAAGCTACCTAATGACAACATGTATCATTTAGCGATAACATCACCAAAAAGATGTTTTTAATGAGTACAAAGAGACTTGCACTCGACTTGACACATCTCTTACTCACACTTCACCAGACTGTGGAAAAGTGAATTCGGTCTTGTGAAAATTCCTAGAAAACATAGAATGTCTGTTTGCTCGAGGTGTGCAGAATTAAAGAGTCAACGAGAAACTGCAAAGACAGAGGTCGAAAGAAGTAAAGCTCATGTTCTCCAATCTCACTTGTTTGAGAGAAAATGTTTTGACTGATTTCTTCTACGATATTGTGCAGCGAGAACCTTGCCGGACATCGTGGAACAACAAGCAACAGAGAGAAGAAAGCTTGCCAAGCATAGAAAAAAGCTCTTGAACGCCCACTGCAATACATGTATTTGTGATTGATGGAATGGACAAAAAACAACTCTACCACATTTCTTGAACATTCCTAAGGATGTGCGGAGGAATGTTTTGTTAAGGTCCACCTTGTAGGAGCTATGGTCTTCAAAAGGAAGTCTAAAGTGCAAAGTATTTTTTGGACGTATCCAAACTTGCATGGTGACGAACCTCACAATTACAATTCTTAACAAGGTCCTGTGCGAGCAAGAGCAATTACCACCAGTGCTTTATCTGCAACTTGACAATACTACAAGGGAGAACAAGAATCAAACACTCTTTGCGTACTGTGCCATGTTAGTGGAGCTAGGGATCTTTAGAAAAGTGAAGCTCGGTTTCTTACTTGTAGGCCACACTCATGATCAAGATTGACCAAATGTTCAAAGAGATTTTCATGCGCCTTAGAAAGGAAGAAGGCTTTCCGTCTTCCTTCTTTAGTTCAAATTATTGAAGATTCTTACACTCCTACTCCGAAGGGTCGATCTTCTTAAAGAGATCGCTGATTTTAGAGAGTTTGTTTTCTCTCAACGTTCAAACAGAGAACAAAGGGTGAACAAGTTGAATGATCTCACCTTTGGATCATCATATCAAGTTCTACTTGAAGGATGGCCAAAGCTTCTTACAGGGAAGAAGTATACCACAACTAAGGTTGGAGTCCACCGGAGGGATTACGCCTGTAAATATATTCGGATCTTCCTTCATAGAGCTTTGAACAACTTCCTCTCAAAAATCCTAAGGAGTCCAAGGAAAAAAGTGCACCGTGAGTCATCCTTAAAAGCCATTGAAAATGGAATTTCCTCGAGGCTTTAAGTACTTCTTAGAAGAAGATCGGATGTGGTGGAGTAATTTCTTTCTCGAGCGTAAAATTGTTGTACAAAATATAGCTCTAAGACAGTTGCAAGAACCATTTCAATGGCCTAACACCTTCCATCAACCCCCAAAGCGTGAGGAGTCCAAGCAAAGGCTACATTTGCAGAGAGTAGAAGGGCCAGGAGGACCGAGTCATACCCTCGGACCAAAGACTATGAATGAGCCTCAAGGTAATATCACAGAAATTACCAAAGGTATGCTAATTGCTCTTAGGACCGAGGAGGATGACAAAGGAACCGGGCGGACCGCTGGATAGTAAAAGTGCTTGACCTGATCAAGGAGGAAGGCCGAGTCACTAAACTCAAGATTCATTGGCTTGCAACACCTTCGAGAAAATGCTTTTGAAGGTAGATATGAGTTAGAAATGAGAAGCCAAGGAAAGGAGAAAGTCCAAGAAGGTGGGTTGTAGGGACGAAATAACCTTAATGGCGTGACTATTTTGTGCTATGATTTTTAAATTGAAATCTGACAATCGTCTACGCCTAAGACTATCAATTTGCTTAAAAAAGCTTGTAATTACGAAGAAGATGATGAAGAAGGTGGGTGACAATGCTTCACCGTCTGCGTTGATAGTGATGAGGAAGATAACTCAAGCACTTCCTCGGATGACAAGTGAAAGAAGTGAAGGTGATGACGATGGCATAAATGAATATGAAGACGCCTGGATCCCTCTCTCATCCTCC
The DNA here is from genome assembly GCA_021234155.1 of Isoetes taiwanensis. Taxonomy (NCBI): domain Eukaryota; kingdom Viridiplantae; phylum Streptophyta; class Lycopodiopsida; order Isoetales; family Isoetaceae; genus Isoetes; species Isoetes taiwanensis. The sequence goes on along the minus strand of JAJEKV010000002.1, from coordinate 1,214,543 downwards.
TCACACTTTGCACATAACCGAGTCTTAGAAAAGAGCGTAAATTTTGCATGTGAATATGAAGATTCTATCTTCAAATTTTGAGAATACTACAGTTTGGATTCTGAGACTTACTTCAATTTTTGTTAAATATTTTATCCCTACGAAATTAGAGTTTCTCTCTTTAAACATACTTGAAGAACATTCTATTTGCTAAAGAAAAGTGACACTTTAAAAAGTCAATTCTTTTTGCAAAAAAAAAAAAATTAGTCATTTGGGGGGGGGGGGTCAAAATAGAATTTCATGCATCTTTTTGTTTTAACCTCGTTTTACCCCTTTTTTTGTAAAAAAAAAGGGAATCTTTGAGGAATATTCCTTTTGCTCTCGTTTCAATGATTTGCTCCCGTTTAATACGCAATCTTGTTTCATATTAAATGTGCTGAGAACCTATCTTCTTGTGCAGTTCTTGGGTTTTTTACTGATGGCTATTTAGATTTTTTCACGGTTCCGTGTTTGGTTGTCTCGGCGAGCAGGCGGCGACGCCTTTCCTCCTTTCCAAATCCATCAAGTTGGCAAAAACTTTGTTCTCATTATGTTTGAAAGTAGTGATGCGGTGACTCTTTGGTATCAAGAGGATTGATCCACTTGGTGGGGAATATATAATGTGCGAAGATACTCTCGGCTTTATACTAGATACGGTTCGTGCATTAAAGATGCCCTGCTGGTTCTCGTTATCTAATCTTCCTCCTGATCTAATGGCTCATCAATTTCTAGTTGCAATTGCAACAGGACTTGGGGTTCATATCTCACACTCCATCATGAATGGTCCAAGGATTTGTGTGTTTCTATGCCCGTGGACTCGCCTTTGTCGATTGTGTAGTTGTGAAGAGCGGCCTTGGTATAAGAAGTTGGATCTTAAGCTTCTGAATGGTCGAATTAGCCCGTTTGTTTCTACGATAAGGAGGCCTTTGCTAGCTTTCGCCGAGGTGCTCGTGCATCTCGGGCATCTGTTCAACATTCTTCTCGGGTTCAAGCTCCTCAAGTTTATTTCTTCATCTATTCATGATCAACCTTTGCCCGGTTGTCTTGCATTCCTCGGCTATAAAGATGCTCTGACGCATAGTTCCAATGGTGTCGCCCTTAGCACCAAATCCAACTCAAGCTATAGTTCCTACCACTCCCCGCATTTGCTTACGCTTCTCATGTTTACGGGTTGTTATGGCTGATGGTCCTAATCTAATCTTGATCGCTAAAAGTCATGGCAACAGTCAATTGGAAGAAGGCGTGAGGAAGAAGTCGGTTATGTCATCTCACGAGGCTATCCCTTTTCGTTCTATTCGATGGCATGATAACTTGATATCTGTTGATGATCACCCCGGTGTTTCAGAACATGTTGATTGTGATGAGGCCATTAAACGCCTCAAGGTGGCACAAGGAGTATGATTATATACTGGGTCCTCGCATGTTACGGTGTCTCATTTTTAGTGTCCTTTTGTCCACCCAAATTAGCACTATTTTTTAGTATTATGGAAAAAGGAAAATTCAAAATTAACGAGAATATCGGGGGGTGGTTGATTTCCCCCTTCTCGAGGGAGAGAGATCTCGTTTCTTTCTTTCCATCCATTTTTTGTTCAGGCTTCTTGTGATCCAATGACTAATGACGAAGACAGGAGGCGGAAATGGCGAGCAACGGCAAAGAGCAAGCAAGATGAGGCAACAATTGTCAAATGAAAACTTAGATTGGAGTATTGAGCACTCAAAAAAGCAATTGCAACATGCAGCCTCCTTAATCACGAAAACGTTTTTGGATTTGAGAGGTTCGATGTCTACAGACTAGAAGAAAGAAGTATGGCATCTAGTGGAGAACAACAAAGTTATGCAGGTTGCAATGTCTGATAAGGAAAAGATTGTTCACAGTGAAATTGTCGGTAGCATCCAAGAAACCATACAGCATGTGAAAGGAGTGGAGTCCAATGACAAATTAGCAGCAAAAAGAGCAGCATTAGTCATGGCACTTGGGAAGGTCAGGCATGGCAGCAAAAGATTAGCTGCCAAGGCTTTAGAAATTCATCCAAGGAATTGTTCCAGAGCTAAGAAGCACCGTGTTGCAATTAGTAATAAAAACGCATTGTGGGCTCTTGGGGGAAGGAAGAAGAGAAAGGATTCCCTGAGCCAATAAGTGATTGAAAAGTTGTGGATTATTGAACAAACTACACCAGTGTTTCGCCTAACTTCAAGGACGTCAGATCTGGTAGAGGAAAACATCCTAAGCATCCAACACATTACCTTGATGTGAGCTAGGTATACTATCTGTAGATCAGTTTTTTACTAAGTCTTTTTCACGTTTACTAATACTAATATTTTTTATAAGTTTTGAAGTATTGATTCTAATATAATCTGCTAATGGAATTACTCTGCACGTTCTTCTCGTGGTAGCAAGTCTTAGTGCTATTGATGGTTGATAATGGATCATTTTTTGATATAGTGCTAAGGTTTCTCACCTTTATAATGTTGGTGCCACGTTTAGTAATTGTGTTGATGTTAGTGCCACTGTTAGTGATTTTGTAAATGACAGTGCTAATATTACTAATTTCGTTAATGTTGTTCCACTGTTAGTAATTTTGTCAATGTTAGCACTAAACTTAATCTGTAGTTAGTGAAGCACCACCTACCACTACAGATTAGCAATACTTCCATCTCAATGTCCTAGCACTGGTTAGTGGTTTGGTTTGCTAAGGGTTATGTTGTAATGCTAATGGAATCAGTAATTAGTTCTAAGTTGCTATTCATTAGCAGTTGTTTTTTCTAGTAGCATTTACTAAGTAGTTTTCTATTCTTATTCTCCAGACAGAATTCTTCACTAGTTTCAAGCAAGACAATCCAGATGTTCAAATTAAGCAGAAAGCCTTCAAGAAATTAAAGCCTTACTTTGTTGTAAAGCTATCTGAATTCAATACCTGTTGTTGCATCTATCATGAGAGGATGTCAATGCTGAGGGAAGGGGTGAAGAACATGACGAAAAAGTCCATGGTGCACGGTGCAGATTGCACCTGTGAGTGCAAGATATGTGACCACACGACAAGCCAAGTAGGGTGCAATGCAGCAAGACATGTTTGGCAGTCTAACAGTGACATGTGGAGAAGCATGGTTTGCCCAAAGCATGAAGGTGAGGAGTGGCACAATGAAGCATGCTTGTCAGGAACCTGCAGCAAATGTGGTGTGGACAAAATGGAAAGGTGTCCAAAAGAAGAAACAAAGGACAGTACCTCAAAAATCACTTGCGAGAACATAGACTACATTGAAATTGGTAAGGATAAAAATGGCAAACCCAAAAAAAGAATTGAGCATCAATATTTACAGACTTCACCCAATGTTTTGATGGAAACCTTCAGATCTAAAGCAAAGGAGTTTGTGACACATAATTTCAGGTATAAATGGTAGCAAGCCATATTTAGACAACTACTGAACATGTTTGCTGATGATACTATTGTATCAGTGGTTGACTTTGCAGAGAATTACTCTTTCAAGGAGCAGAACGAAGTCCAGTCCAAGCATTGGCATAATGAGCAGATCACTATTCTTGTGCACCTCACATATAGAAGGGATCCTGAGACACAAGAAATGATCAAGGAAGAACATTTTTATATATCTGATGACAGAAAACATGATTCTTTGTTTGTGCAGCATTGCTTTCTCTTACACAATCATTGGATGCAAGAGAAGGAAATCACTTTGAAGAAGCATTATGTCTTCTCAGATGGTGCAGCCTCACAATTCAAAGGTGAAAAATCATTTTACTTTGATGCTAGATTCAAATCTTTAACAGGATTAGACATGATGTGGAACTTTTGGTGCTCGCCATGGGAAGGAGAACATGATGGTGCGAGGAGCATTAATAAAGAGGGCTTTGAGAGAGCAAGCACGGTTGAAGGGCGGCAAGATGACCAATGCACACGAGGTGGTGGAATGGCTAAAGCAAAGACATGTCAACAAAACACCCACAACATATAAAAAGAAGATTTAAACTGTAAGTAGAACTTTTGGGATGTTGAAACAGGACAAGTGGACAGAAAAATCGATTGGGAAGTTAACGTCCCCATTGAAGGATCTAGAAACCTTCATTGTTTCCATGGGTGTTCAAATCACATGACACATTTACAGGTCAGAAACCTCTCTTGCTTTTGCACATATTGTTTAGATTTGAATTGGGAATCTTGCCCCAATGTATCATATACTAAGATGTTTGAATTAGTTGTGGTACAGCCCATCAAAGCTATTATTGAAGAAGAAGAAGTACATGATGAAGGAGAAGAAGCATATATTGGTAGCGCTGACTTATGTAGCATGCAAGTATCTATAGGTGATGTCTTTGCAGTGGTGGCTCCAAATAACAATCATGAAAATGTGAAATTCTACCTTATTCTATGTACCAAAGCTAAGTACTTGGTGTTAGAAGACTTTGTAGATATGCAAGGGCAGAAGTTTGTGAAAGGGGATGAGGTCATAGAAGGGACATACTATGAGAAGTTGGTGAATTGTAAATCCAGCTACAAGTTTTGTAGAGGAAATAAAGCAATTGTTTATGTCACTCAAGTTGCAAAGAACAAAGTCGGGGTTGGTTCAAGCAAAGCACGCTTTGTTAAGGGGAGTGGTTTACACTCTAAGTGCCAAAGAAGAACAAGATATTCTAGAGAGGCTTCCTAACGTTGTTGGAATAGTGGAAAGAGCAATTGTGTAAAGGGTAATCAGATAGGTACTTTTATGAATATAAAGAAGTTTCAGATTTTGCATTCTCATTTTGATGCTTCAGCCATGCAATTTTGTACTCGAATGTTGAATGAATTCCAAGGTAAAACAGAATTAGAAAAAGACACAAGGCACAAATTTACACAAGGCACAAGGTATAACAAAACCACAAATTTACAGAAAGGCACAAGACCATCATCCACATTAAAGAAGGCACTAAGGCTTGGATTACAGAAGGCACAAGGCCTGGATTACAGTCGGCACAAGGCCATTACAATTAAAGGCACTAAGGCCTGGATTAAACAAAAGGCACATGGCCTGGATTAAACTGAAATCATAATAAAAAGGTATTACAAAACCAATTGATTAAAACAGAAAATAATACCAGAATACTTCAGAAAGGCACAAGGCCATCATATATTATAAAAGGCACTAAGACCTGTGTTATAGGGTCGGCACAACCATTACATTTCAAAGGCACTAAGGCCTGTTTCACAGAAGGGTCATTACAAAGAAAGTGTGACATTCCATATTTATACGGTATACGTACAAATATACTGACACGTCACGCAGTATGAATACGCCACCATGGGGTATGTTAACCTATGGGGTTGACCTAAAAGGGATTAATTTAGCTATGCTAAATTAATAAAGTGGTCATTAAAGGTTAATTACCTATAATTAAGGAAGCATTATCTAATTAACTCAATTAAGTTAATTAAGTTAGGGTATATTTGATTAATTAGGAAGGTGCCACCTGGCCAAATTCGATTGACCAGTGGGAGAATGCTAACTTGGGGCATCAAATTGGATCCCAGTCCCAATTTGCCCCAAATTGATTCCAAGGAGAGGAGCTGTTGGGCGCCCAGGTTGATTGAAGATGGAGATGCCACATGATAATGGATCTAGCAGAAATTCGGGTTAGTGGATAGACTAGCTTGACATCTCTAGGGCTAGCGCCTCAGTCAGTCTTCTCTGGTTGTCTTTGTCTAGGATTAACCCTTCTCTGATACTTAGGATTATGTTTCAATTATGGATTATGCTTTGTTATGTATGGATGGATGAATCTAGGGTAGTATCTCTGTTAGCCTTCCATAAAACAGGGATTAAAGGGGGGTAGAGACCTCCGTGCCTTATGCTCTTAGTATGCTCCTAGTAGTTTCCCTAGTACCCAGTACTGCGGCCTGTGCACAAGAGACCACTGAGCCGTGGGTGCTATGGAATTGCTCAAACACCGAGAGAAGGGACTTTTAGGTGAAGTGGGGGTGGGGTCTTGCACGAACATAAAAGGCTCGAGACTCCTACAGGTGAGCCATGCCCGAGCAGGAGTCCGCCAGGGGCGGGTATGGGTCTCGACACTCCCACGGGTGCGGAGGTGTGACCCGTATGGGCATCTCCGCACTTTGATGATAAAGTTAGGGGGAGTAGGTTGGGTGCGGATCCCAGGGTCGATGATGCGCACGTATTCTCTAGCTCACACATGGAACCGGCACTGCGATCCGAAGGGGACACTTCCCGGGCTGCCTCATCGGACCGGGGAGATGTAACCTGGAGTAGACTTGAAGGTGGTACCTTGAGTCTGCGTCTCCGGAAGGCTATAGTGATGTCATAGCATGATTCGACTCACCACGCAAAGTGCACGGGGAGGGGCGGATGGAGTGGACAACCCTAGCCGATGTTCTATGCCGATAGCAACGCCATGTCAAGATTACGCCTGGCGATCTCCCTCGAGACCTAGCCGCCGGTCGATCCTCATTGGAGTCTGAGCCGGGGTAGAACCATGGGTTTTGGGATGTTTTCCTTAGCATTAGATGTATCTTCTTTGCTGTCAACAGTTGGATGGATATGCCACCCTTCATGGTGGTTATTTAGGATATGATGATCTTCAGATGCTAACCTTGTATTCACGCCCGCGACATAGGAGTCCCATTGAAGGCGTGGGCGAATGACACCTCCAGGTGTCCTTCACCCGCATCTTTCTATAGATGGTTCGAAGTTAGGCGGAGGGGCCCGCTCATGGTGAGCTGATTGCCATGGGAGGGGGAAGTCCCCGTATGTATACGTCCGGAGCACCGTATATGTTCAGGGAGCGTCACAGGCACTAAGGCCATTACAAAGAAAGGCACTAAGGCCCATAGCATCTGTTTTTAAAAAATTACAAAAGCACAAAAGGCCTGTTTCTGAACTTGATCAAAAGCAAAAAAAAAAAAAAAAAAAAAAACCTGGCAGACCTAGCCTAGTCCAACTAGCTAGCCCATACATCAACTTCGGTCAATCCCTAAGTTGTATTATCAATCCATTGCCCGTCATGTAATGACGAGAATGAAACCTATTATCTAAAGAATCATGTTTCATCATTTACATTTCACAACAAGATACAACAACATATATCGTTTACTGTCCACAAATTTTACCATTCCTTCTACAAAGTTTCCCTTTTTTTTGCGAAACCTTTAAATTATGTTCAACCTATACTGTTTTGAATATGTGATCATAAATACCAGAACCTATACAGCTTTTGAATATTGCCAAATAAATTTATCTAAGAACCATTATAGCTGGTAATTTGAAATCATCGTCCAGCCCTCTTACATTTCATGTTAATGTTTTCATATACTTCTTATGCAGTTTACTTAACACAGAAATACCTTTGTTCATACATGATTTCGCAGATCATAAAATGTTTATACTTCTCGACTTTCAAAGGATCTACACTTACATATGCACTATGCTGCCATTATTAGCTCTATTTCTAGATTCGGCCTATTGGAGCAATGATACTTTTTAGAATAAGAACACTTAGAAGTCAAAACATGCTTACTTCATAAGACAAAGCTAATCTCGATTCATCTTATCTACAGTTTTTGCCTTGTTCTAAGGCTAAGCTAGAGAAAGCCCTTAAGATATTAGATCGATTTAAAGCTTAATACTAGATCCCAGAGAAAGCCCTTAAGATATTAGATCGATTTAAAGCTTAATACTAGATCCCATGTTTTACCACATGCCTGCTTTCCTTTAATAATGGATTCAGAGTCCAACCTATACTGCTTTGAAGCCAGTTTTAATTTTATGAATGAAACAGCATAAATGGAACATATCATAACTTAGAAAGAGTATGGTGGCACCAAATATGTTTGCATGTAAATATGATTTATCCCAATGTTATTTTGACCAGATATATTACCTACCTTGTAACCTTTCAGATCAAAAAATCTTTTATGCCAAATATATCCTGTTTTCATAGTTTTAAGATATGAAGCATAAGATGCACATATATCAGAGACTATTGCAGTTGCTAGAGCAAAGGGCTTTAATAAAAGCACCCTGTCTCCTTACGAAGATTTTTGATAACTTGAAACTTCTAAGAAAATATTAAACCTGTATTTTTACTTGCATGTACCTTTAGACCGTAATGTCACCGACTGCCAGATTTCTTACATTTGCTTTCCTACTTGCATATGAAAACACATATTTTTTGTACCTTTAATTATCCAAGGCAGCATTATGCTTGCAAAGCATTGCCATATTGTTTTTAGCTTTATAAGAATCTACAGTTCACCGCAGATATTCCATAGCGCATCTTCTACTCCAAAGCTTTTCTCCACGAATACAAACATCCTAGCAAATAGAAGACAAAGGGAGATGAAAACCACGTGCACTGCAGCCAATCAATCATGTCATTAGCATAAGAATGGTAAAGCATGAAGGGCCAAAAGGTACATAAGGGTTTTCATGGCTTATAGCCCTTCACCCTTTGTATCCTTTTGCCACCAGTTAGTACTAATAGAAAAAGCCGGAGATATACAAGTGTCTAATTTCTAAATGATTTTGAACACTTTAGACCTTAAGAACCTATGCATTAGCAGACTGAAAATACAAGCAAAAGCATTTACATCATGCCATTGCTGAACAAATCGGGTGGTTAATACATTAGCTTCACCTCCCGTTCTACACTTTCTTCATGGTGCAATCATTTCCTTGAGGGGGCAAGCGATCACGGAATGGTTACATCGGAGGACTCTTCAATTTGCTCTTTTCTTCTTGTCTGTTTGTTGCAACCGGCAGCTTTCTTGGAGCATTCAAGATTCATGTTCTTGGTGTAAGAACGTTTTACGCCCTCCAAAGATTCATTTTTATTTCCTCACGGGTCACTTGTTTTATTCGAATCTATGGATTTAGCACACCGGACAGAGTTCTAAATCTAATATCTCATTGTTGAGCCTCCCAATCTTCTTACGAATAGGAACGGGCCGTGCGTATCATATTCATAATAATGCTCAACCATTACGTCTTTTTTAGTTTCGGGGAAAAAAAAGTTCCATCTCATTCAATGCATAAATCGCCGCTCTTACTTTGTATCTTTAAAGTCTTATCTACATTATGCGATTTGGAAATATCTTGGGCTATACTCTGCATTTCTAGATCCTATACAAGTTTTACTAACCGTGATGAAGAATCCGATTTGCTTGAGCTGTCGCTATATGCACCAACCACCAAGATTGTAACGTCCTGGAGAAGAGCCTCGTCATTCGGTGCAGCCGTTTTAGGCTATCCTCTGCAAGATATGCTTTGGCCTCAAAGTGAAACCCTAGTCTCTACTAGTTTTGCCAATGAAAATATCATAAGTGCAAAAGTATGCATACATTTTCTCGAAATTAATTATTTTTTAGGTCCATATGATGGGTTATTCTTAAAGGTTATTCTACATGTAATCTATAGCTTTTAAAGGTTAATGGTTTTTCTTAATGTCGAGTCCTTCATCTGCACTTTTATATTCTCTATGCTTTCACTGAACCCCGTTCTATTTATTCATATTGATCAATTATTTAGTTAGACATTCAGTATTTAGAATTAATATCTAGAAACAAACCCCAAGGTTAACCTGTCAATTCTATTGAATGTTTAGATAGTCAATATACATCAGTCTATGCTCAGTTGTGAATTATCATCTCACCTTGGGTATCTTCAAACTAGTCATTTTGAACTGGCATAGTGGTATCAATAGTAGTTAAAAAAAAAAAAAAAAAAACTGGCTTGAACTAGTCTATACTAGCACAAACATCAGCATTGGTCAATCCCTTTGCTGTCTTATCTGGCCATACAAGAACTGTTAAGTCCTAGATGGTACCATCCTTTCCTGGTATACATCAATGTTATCATATAACCACAATCTATAGTTCTAGATTCCTAATTTTATCCCTAAGGATGGAATCCAATAGCCAATGTTCCAGGATCTCATATCTTAACATTTCCATGGTAAAAAGAAATGAAGGTCAAAATTTCTATGTTCATTGAATGCTAGGCATAACAAATAAGGCCCAAGGATTCATTCATTATTTTATATTGATTCCTTAAGATTATACAAGAGGAATTTGTCAGCTGCAACCATGGATAGCAACTGGCTGCCATTTCATGAACAGATAAAATATTTGAAGTCTAAATTCATAGATGAATGTATATTTAAAGCCAATGGAATCCAAAGCATCTTTACTTCAATTGCTTTTAAACGGTTTATCCCTGTTCACATCTATCTATGCACACATTGCAGCTTGCACAATGCATAACAAATTAAACTTTGCTCAAAGGAAGATCACTTTTTTAGATACAAAATGCCAAATATCGGCTATTTACCATCAAATGACCACGGAGTGAAATCCACGTCCTTGTTCTTATCATACATTGTAAGAGAATGCATTTTATTCGTAATGACTTTAGCTTACAAGAGACATGACAGCCCTGGCACTTCCGTGCAATGTTAGAATCAGCATAAGATTTCGTAAAAGCAACATATTCATGTTGTATATTAGGGTCAACATACAGCTAGCACAATAATAAGTGCTTTGGTTCAAAAGCCAAGCTACAAGCATACAACCACCTAAAACAAGACATTGGGTCCTGTACTTGATAGATCAGCAAACAGTAGTGGATTACGTAAGAACCCCTAACCATTTTTGCAGAAAAGTCTCAGCGAAAATGAACAAGAAACGTCATGTAAATTGATATACAATAGTAACAGAGTACCTTAGCAGCCATTTAAAGTGCAAACATGAGGCTCGTAAATCAGCAATATGTTCCAAAAGAGGTGGACAAGTCCGTGTACTTGTATACGCTTAAATTTTTTTCCCGTCAATCCTTGATAAGGTAATCTTCTAATACCAAGTTCAATCCTTGATAAGGTAATCTTCTAATACCAAGTTCGCAGCTCACCTAAAACTTTTTGGACAAAAGAAATACATTAAGAAGAGAAGCCCGTACCTGCAGCCAACCAATACATAATTAGCCATAGACTGGGTAAAAATGCAAGGGCCAAAAGGTACCTTAGGCTTCTCGGTTATCAACCGTTTGCCTAATGTAATCCTTTTGTCCCAAATTAGAAGGAGCCATGAACAAGAAATACAAAATAGAATTCAAAATAAATCATATAGAAGAAAGAGTAGATGCTTTTTCAAAATACCATCCCTGTATCTTACTGTTTGCAGCCTTTAATCTTTATCCCTATCAACTACATAGTCAGGTTTATGCAATAACGGAAATGTTAGACCATATTCTAGTGCTGAAGCATTTTCTGAAACTAAATTTGGCTTGCAAGATGTATTCATTTGTTAGGTTGCAGAATGCATTCCTCTGCCGTGTTTCCACCGAAGCAATATTCAAGAATCCTTAACTAGAAGTTTTACATTTATTCTGGAAGATGCATTACCATAGTTGGCTTTAGTAAACAGAAACAACTTTTACAGATATACAACCGATCAAACATTTGCTTTTAAACTCAAAGTCAGCAAGAGAGTAGAAATCTTCAGCCTTTAATTCTTAGTAGCACTCTTGAACCAAAACACATGCATCGAAATTCTTGCATCAATAACTTACAAGCTTTCTTATGCTATTAGAGCTCCTGTATTCCTATCAGAGCATCTTATCAAAGCATACTTTTAGAGCTCGTGCAATCCTACCATATGGCATTTTAACCTTATCAAAGCATAATAATGCACTAAAATACCTGATTATCTTCAGTGTCAGATCCTATATCATCTTCAGTTTGAGTTTCTGGCACAGATTGACATGAATCTGCATGCTCGTGCTTAAAAGGGCCACGAAATTCTTATTGGGTAGGTGGCTACCAGTCTAAACCTTCCACCATTGCCATTTCTAATCATCTTGTAGTGACGTCCACGATTGCCATTTCTAACCATTTTGTAATGCTGTCCAACACTGTTTCTTGCATGCGAAATGCTATAACTGCTTCTAACAACGCCACAAAGGCCATGCTATCTCGCGCCACAAAGTCCATGCTATCTTCCAGGAAAAGACATTCAAGATAAAATCCCCAAATATGATATGGTCTGCAAGGATCAAGCCGGAATCCTTATTTGCATACAGTCTGTCAGAAAGTCTTGGAGGGCAGAGCCCAGAAAATCTAGAAAATCCATGCTCAGGTCTCCTCTCATAAAAATCTATCTGCTATTGGCCATTTCGGAATTCTATTATATAAATTTAGCCGCTAGGGGCAATTTCGGAATTAGGTTATGGACTGCCCTTACTAGTAATACATATTCAATCATATGAACTTCTTAAAATCCTCACTGATTTAGCAAATCCCCTAGTATATGTCCAAATATGGACCATGGAATAAATCATGTCAAAAGATACAACGAATCTTAAAGCCAAATAATTATAAGTATGAGTGCATGTCCTCAGAACATATTTAGAATACTAATCCAACCGTTATGCAAAGCAATAGTTAAGGTTTACTCCCTCAAGGCAACCCATCCTTTAACTTTACCTCTGGGGCATCTGTTTGGTCCAAAGGTAAATTGCCCCTAAGTAAAGCTTTAAGGTCCAAACATATATTAAAAAGCTACATGAATACCCAAGACATCTAGTCTGCCAGGCTTCAAATAGCCCTAAACCATCCCATGTATTATTCATGGAGTGAAAAAGCTCCAAAGGTTTACTCCCTCAAGGCCATACTTTCTATTTGTGAAATGTAATCTTTAAAAACCATAATGGCATGATCAAGGTATATAACACAAAAGGCCGTGCTCTATTTGCCCTGGAGAAATAGTTATGGCAGCCTCTTTACATTAATTTTGAGCTGCCAGAAAAAATTGGGTAACACCAATCAAAACTCTGCTTCAGTCTATCTTTCAGTCATTGCCACTATGCGGCTACTAAGGCATCATGTAGCAAACGTGTAGGAAAAACCAACATGTAGAAACTCCAACATGTGGCATGCATTAAAAAAAACGTGGCTTCTTGAGCTGCCGGGACTTCAAGCTTCATCTGTAAGAAAAGTTCAGAAAGTTAGAAAGCCTGTAATAAAAGAAAATGAAAATTGAAATTGCATGCTACTTACTCTCCAGCCAATTTTGAAATTCCAAAAAAAATTCATCTTCTTCTTCTTCGTCCGGGTCTTCTTCGCTGGTCGTCTCATGTTCGCTCCAGTTTTCATCTTCTGAATCAATCTGCTCCTCGGAAGAATCCATGTGAGAGGAATAAAATTGTGAGGAATCCACCTCTTCCGAAAAGCTCACGTTTTGAGCTTTCGTAAGAGGAGCCGCCAGCATCGTCAGCCGCCGGGGGCTCTCAAAAGAATTCTCGGCGCATTGGTTTCAACATTGGGCTCCCCGCAAAGGAACTGTCCAAGATCCTATGCCATAACTCATGAGGACCCAGGCCAAAGGTAAGGAAAGCAAGGCCCGACGCTTGGAAAGGGGGAAGGGGAAGCAGAAGTGAGGGGAGAGGCGGCGGCTTTTGCTCGGCATTCGTCGTTTGGGAGAATTGGATGATGCTTCTCCCTCTCCGACTATAGCCTATAAAGGCTGGCGCGGAAATTAATTTCAGAGGGCTACGATTTTTAGGTTTCGTACCATTAGTATCTTAATCGTGAATGATTTAGTAGGATACTGAATAATTACCTCGAAATGACCGTAATTTTATTTTCTAAAACATTAAAAAAAAAAAATCTATTCCTGAAATGGCCATTCTTTTTTGGACACCAATCATCTTATGTTGGCTTGGAACTTGTTTAGTAATTGTAATTATAATTAGTTAGTGTAAATTGCTTGTTGACTTCAAAATTGTTGACTTACGCTTCACCAAACATGTTGGTCAATGAAAGTCAAACATGTAACAAAAGGGGTGATTCACACTTGTTGACTTGAAAATTGTTGTCTTACACAATATGCCTTAACATAATGCATAGAATAGCATAGGTCAAAATTGTTGACTTACGCTTTACCAAATGCTTGGGGGTGATTCACACTTGTTGTCTTGAAAATTGTTGACTCACAATTTTACTTAAACATGTTGGTCAATAAAAGTAAAACTTTAGCTTAGGGGTGATTCATACTTGTTGACTTGAAAATTGTTGACTTACGCTTTACCAAAGATGTTGGTCAATAAAAGTAAAACATTTGCTTGGGGGTGATTCACACTTCTTGACTTGAAAGTTGTTGACTTACTCTTTACCAAAGATGTTGGTCAATAAAAGTCAAACATTTGCTTGGGGGTGATTCACACTTCTTGACTTGAAAGTTGTTGACTTATACAATTTAGGCCTTAACATAATGCATAGAATAGCATAGGTCAAAATTGTTGACTTATGCTTTACCAAATGCTTGGGGGTGATTCATACTTGTTGACTTGAAAATTGTTGACTTATGCTTTACCAAAGATGTTGGTCAATAAAAGTCAAACATTTGCTTGGGGATGATTCACACTTCTTGACTTGAAAATTGTTGACTTACGTTTTACCAAAGATGTTGGTCAATAAAAGTCAAACATTTGCTTGGGGGTGATTCACACTTCTTGACTTGAAAGTTGTTGACTTACACAATTTATGCCTTAACATAATGCATAGAATAGCATAGGTCAAAATTGTTGACTTATACTTTACCAAATGCTTGGGGGTGATTCACACTTGTTGACTTGAAAATTGTTGACTCACGCTTTACCAAACACAATATACATAGGTACACAATATGCCTTAACATAATCCATTCATTTGGCATTTGTTGATTTGGCAATTATTGATTTGGTAACATGTGGAACATTGAATGCATGTGGGATATTTGAGCCCATTACTAAAAAAAAGGGTGGACGAGGATTACATCTTGAAAGGTCATGACATTCTGGCCTGTAACAGAAGATTACAAGCCAGAGATCCATAACTTTTCATCATCTAATCTCTATCCACACTCTTCAATGAAGCAGCAAAAAACTATTTATATATGCGCACGAATTTTGTGATATATGCATGTGGGATATTGCTAACTTTGTGTTAGGTTTGTGCTAATTTTGGGGTTGCTGTTTTGGCAATATTTTGTGGCCAAAGCATGCGGGATATTTGAGCCCATTATAACGGAAACTGCATACCAGAGAATTATAAAGTTCTTTAAACGTTTGTGGTGTTGATAAACACCAAATTACAATAAAAAAAGGGATCTAATATTAAAAAAACATACAACAGTTTAGGACAAGTCCATGGTCTTTAATACCTCCAACACTTTTGTGCTTTTCTCATCATACTGATTTCGAAAATGCACAGACCTCTGTACATAAGCAATTACGTTCACTTTTGTTATTAGCTTCTCCAAGTAAGGTACCATAGTCTTCAACAGGTAATCACCGTCATTTATGTCAGGCATGAAGGACCTTGGTGTGATGCAGGAATCTGCATTATTCTTAAAATTCACGTGCCTGTAAGGATCAATCAACAAAGTTGTCCTCATGCTAAATTCTGGACATTTCTCATAAACTTTTGTGAGTTTTTTGATGTAGAAAGAAGTTCCTCCTTTCATTTTCAAAGGATGCACCATCCATTTGAAAAGAAACTTATCCACTAAGGACTGAGGAATGAAAGACCTTAGGCAGCTAATCACTGAGTGATTGGAAGACCATATACCAACATCAAAATGTTCGGTGACAAAATGCATGAACTGCAATGCCCCTGGCCTGACAGCAAGAACCTCTTTTCTTGATGGAAGAAGTTGGACACCTTCCACCACATCAGGTACTGCTTTAGCCTTTTTGAAAACCTTGTACAGAAATCCTCCGCTCAATAACCAAAAGCTTCTTGCCAACAACACTAGCACCGCGGCAATGACAACTATTAGAGAAATATATCAAGATAACAAAAGTAAAAGAAATACACTAGAATCACCTTTAGTTTCTTAGTTATTGATTTGGATGGAGCTCGCTTGTCGGAGGAAACCCGCTTGGAATTATTCTTAGAAGGAGATTCTCCAACCGATGCCAAATCGCTTCTTTTCCTCTGTGATTGTCTTCTCCACAATATCAAAGACGCTTGTCCAAATTGGAAACATAATCATCTATATTCTTCAACACTGCTTCACATTCTTCATCTATTACTTGCACACCATTGTCTTCAATTCTGTTAGAAATGTCAACTATAGAGTTTAAATATCCAAACTTGAGCCCTCAGATCATTCAAATTATCAAACTAAATAAGTACTTATAGAAGAAAAATCCAAAGTAGTTATACTTCACAAGAATAACTTACTTTTTCAGCCTTTTATAACTATTACTTTGTTCAGCATTGTCTCTCTTCAAGTTTGGGCTTGTGGAAGATAATAAAGTGCAATCTTCAACGGATTGCATAATTATATCAGCTCCTCCAAGTAAAGGTGTGTGCTTAATGATGGATCTTGAGTGCATTCAATGGATCAAGATCAAGACTATAATTGGGAGCAGATTCCAAAGGCAGATCTACATGGAAGTCCAATGGACTGAACCAATTATGAGGCATCCGGCTCTCACAAGAGGGACAAGTTGATCTCTTTGAGAAACATACATAACGTTTAAATTGATGAAAATTGTGCATGCAATGTGCAACAATGGCTGAGACACAAAGTGGGTCATAGGCATATGTACAGAAAGAACAACTTTGTAATTTTGCAAATGCTACGGTAGAGAATTTTGGATGTTGCAGTTCAGACATCTTATTTGGAGATGAAGCTATTTCTTTCAACTTCTCCAGCCTTGGTTGGAGTCTATGTTCTTCGTCTTCTGCATGTTTAAAAATAAAAAGAATGATGAAGCAGAAAGAAAAATTATTGAGCACTATGTAATTGCAAAGGTCATTAGCAATTACCCCTTTGTGAATTTCCTCCATACTCTTGTATGTTGTTGTCGCCTCCAAAAGTTCCTTTTCCTTGGAAACCAGCATTGACGACAAGAATGTAATGACACTGGAGTGCTCACACCTAGCCTTTTGTCGCTTCAATTTGTTTTTTGCAAAAGATCCACCTCAGAATCGCACTTCTTCCACAACTTCCTTTTTTTCCTTCATTTCACCGGGTTGCACTTTTAACTCTAACATTCAAGTCATCCTTCGCTTTATCTAACTCAAAGAATCAAGGAGTTGATGACAGAATAGTCCACTCACAACCAACAACGTTTGTATGAGGAAGTCAGGACTCATACTCATCTTCTTTCTCAACCTTAGCTGTAACACTTTTCTTCATTTTAACCAAAACGACTGCCAGTTAATCTTTTGTCCTCTCACATGCAAAGTGAATGCCCGTGCAAAAACTTCCCAATCTCTCCAACACAAACATCGGTTCTTTTGGTAACTTCTTCGTAGATGTTCATAAACCGATCCACAAATAGTGGATTCATTCGACTAGACTTATAAATTTGCTTGGTACCCACCGGTTTTTTTACACGTACCAAATATTTTGCTTATCTCATCTTCACCACATCCGCCTTTTCTTACATCTGAAAAGGTCATGCCCTCGAAGGCAACACGATGTGTCAAACATCCTCCTTGCTTCCTCTTCGCCTATGGTCACTTTGGGTTGAGTTTTCTTTTGTTGCCATTCTATCCCCGCACCAGCTTTGAAATTATATATCAATCGAAGTTCTTCATTGTGTCTCAAGCAAAAAACTAAATCAATCCAAATCATAGCACTAAGTATCCCTAATAGTACTAACTCTAAGAGCTTAGCAATAAACCGCTATTTTTCCAAATAATTACTAATTGTCATGAACACCAATTACCTTTGGGTCTATCGTTCGCAAAATAGCAAATGCTTAGCATGTCATGCTAAATAAAGTAGCCAACTCTTTTCTAACTTAGCACCGAACTTCATCTTCTTAGCAACCGCCGCTAATAACAATTTGAGCCCCAAGTGTAGCACAAAAATTTGCCTTCTTAATGTAACCGGCTACTTAGCAAATGTTGCTCGCAAACATAGCATGAAATCACTAATAACTCGGGTACACAAAGACATACTAACTAGCAAGCATCGCTGCTAAAACATAGTACTAATATAACCTCGTTAGCATAATTTGCTAACCGATTGTCCAGAAACATAGTACCAAATGCTAAACTCGTTAGCATCAACTCCATCAACTTGTAGACGATCCCATCGATCCGGAAGCCATCGGATCGCCATTCCGAAGGGACGGTGCCTATATTAGGCCATTTCTATTTTGGCTCCTGTTATCTGGCGCCTTCTCACGCAGCTCTTCTTATCCTTCGTAGCTTCCTCCCTTCCCACCCTGCTCAGCGTGGCGCATGCGCCTTTTTCATTTGTATTTTTGTTGTTCATGCCCTTTTTGTTGTTCTCCACCGTGAGTGTTGCTATTCTTATATTTCTGCTCCATCGCCTCCCGCTTTGTTGTTCTCCACCGCCGGGTGATATCGTTTATTTCCACCCTCGAGGGTGTGGCATATTTTACATAATGGTTCTCCACCACCGGGTGATGCTTTATGTTGTTTATTTCCACCTCGATGGTGATGCATATTTTACATAATGGTTCTCTCACCCATTTGGGTGATGCTATCTTTTTCTCGTTATGTTCTTTTTCCTCCGCTTTCATTTTCGGCCTTCTTGGTACATTTTGTGCTATTTATTTTCTCCCACCATTTACGGGTGTTCTTTTTGGGAGTTTTGTTGGTATTGCTTGCGTGATTTCCGCTTTTCTCGGCCTCTGGCCGGGTCTTGTTTCTATTTCGTTCGCCATCACCCCTCTCCTTTGGTTCTCCATGGATACACGCGGGAGGCTTTTGCCGCTTCTTTGGGTCAAAGTGCTCTATTTTTGCTCGCCATCAACTCGCTTTTGCTGGGTCAGGTTTCTATTTATGCTCGCCATCAACTCGTTTCTCTCCGATTCTCCGTGCAACACATTCAAGGTTGTTGGCTAACCATTTCTCATTAGGGTTTTCCTAAAACCCGAAGGGCGGGTTTTTTATCCCGGCGCGGTTGTCGCCATTACCCTTTTCTTTTGCCTTGGCACATTTCTTTTTAGGGGGTAGTCCGATATTGTTCCTATGGTCGGCTATCCCCTCTCTCTCTCTCCCTAGTTTTCCACACATTGTATACTGCTGCTGTGATGAATGACAAGCCTATCACAAACATTACTAAGCTGTATTTTCCGCTGATACCAAGCCCAAAAAATTCTCCACACCTGGAATGCAATCCTCCATACCTGCTACATTAACCATTTCCACATTATTTACCATTCCCAAAGATTTGTCAACAAAGATTAGATGCTTAAAACAACTTTTCTTGAGTATGAGAAATTGTTCAGATGAGCAATTTGATCCGAGCTCTTTACCAAGCAGGGTAATGGGATCTCAATTGTCTGGCAATCGATTGTTTAGAATGGTACAAAATAACCGAATTCGATAATTATTGCTGTGGAAGTAGCACAGTCACAGCAATTTACTCTGGCCAGTTAACCAAGCAGGGAAATGGGATCTCGATTGGGGATTTTGTTGAATCTAATGACTGGCAATTGTTTAGAATGGTACAAATAACGGATTTCGATAATTACTGCTGTAGGAGTAGTACAGGCACAGCAATTTGATCCGGCCAGTTAATCAAGCAGAGTACGGGGATCTCGATGGGGAGCAGCTATGTTTCTGAATCCGATCCAAGAAACTCCAAGAAAGAAGGAAAGCGGGAAAGGTTCGACGGTTTAGGATCCCATGGGCGGGATTTAGTACTAAAATAAAATTTAAAAATTCAGTTAAACCCCCTTAATTAGCGCTATTATTTAGGGCTAAAAATGGCGTCATTTATGCCACCCGTAGCGTGCGAGGACCCTACTGTGTTTGGGTGGTTTTGCTTAGTGGACCATCTCGTCCTCTAGGTTTTGGGTCCCATGTCACAGGTCCCTTGTATGTATCTTGATATTCCTTGATAATAGATTGTCGTCCTTCAAAAAAAAAAAAAACTTCTTGTGGTGCCTAGTTAACACTGTATAATACAAAGATTCAACAAGCAACACATGCAATCTGTCCAGTTGTGCCTCAGCTTATTGTATTTTTTGGGTTGCCCCTAGGGGGGCAAACCCTCGTTTATGTGGGTTTGTGGGATATACTGAGTATATGCTGGAATATACTCAGTATATGTTGATGACTGCTAAAAACCCTTTGTTCCCTGTAAATGCACGGTCAGTTGCGTTGTGGATCAAGGATGTTCTGGACCGGGTAACTGGCAGCTCCAATCTGATGAAAAAAGAGTTCCGAAAGCAGAATCACCCAAAAGATGAGCAGCTGGCTTATATTTGAGTTGGGCTCATGTAAAAACAGAATTCCGGGCCTACATTTTGGTGTTTGAGCGAGGATATGCCGGAAGTTTCGCCTAAATCTCAATAGAGATCAGTTTCACCGAGTTGGCTTCTTAAGAAATCAGCAGCAGAGATCGGATTTGCGTTTGGGGAGCATGGAAAAAATTAGTGGCTATTAATAGCCAAATGGCGATTTTTTAGGGGGCCTAAACAATTTTTGCGGCGAATTTTATGAAGGAGGGTTTCTTTTAAAAAAGTAAAAAATAGCTATAGTTAAAACAAGTACTCTATTATTTTTTTAGGATTAGCCAAACTATGTTCCCCATCTTCCTTAAAGAAAAAGGGAATAGCCTTTCTTTATATTACAATATTTATATATTAAATAATTAATAGCCAAACAAAAATAAATTCTTATTATAGACTTTTACACCGCCACCTACCATCATCAGTGATAGTAGTTTTTCAAACTATGCATATGCATCCTCAAAAAAGAATTGTAGAGATGGCCAATATCCCTCTAGATGCCCGAGTTGATTGCATAACATCTTCTTTCAAGGTTAGAGATAAGTGCAATTTGATCACAATATCTAGAAGGTGTTATTGCATTAAATGTAGTTTAGACTATGGATGTTATAAGCTATGTTCTGAGCTTCTGTTAAAAGATTATTAATATTATTGTATGTTCCATGATTGCTGATTATTATTTGTAATTGTAGTACAATAATCTAAAGCTACAAAATTTGAATTTACATTTTTTGGTTTTTTGTTTCAGTTAAAAAAAATAGCCAGGTAAAAGTTTATAGTAGATAATTTAAAAGTTTCGCCAAATCCAAATACATATAAATGTAATAATAATAATAACTTTAGCCAAATGTATATCATAAAATACTGTAAAAATTTTAAAAATAGCCAAACCTTTTTTTATAAAAAAATATATTGTATGCTTAATTTTTTCCCTGTTGGGGAGTTGAAGGATAAGGATAGGAAGAATTTTTTTCTGAGAATAGCGTCCAAGGGGATAGTTTCTTGAGCATTTGGGGTTCATTGTTGGAACAAATCTACAGAAAAAAGGGATGACAATGAGTCGGGTAATCGCTAAGAAAATCGGCGAAAGGGGATCCAAGAGTAATCTAATGAGGCATTTGGGTCGATAATGCACATGAGGATGGAGAGGCAGGGAGCAGGTACAACGGAAATGCAACAAATGGGATAAGCAGCCAGAAGGGATTGAAATGGGCTTGGAATCTTGAGATTGCATGCAGCTTTTTTTCAAGATTCATTCTCCTGGTCCGAGTCTCATGATGGGCTTAGGATGAACGAAGGAGTTTATTGCATGTTTTATTCATTTGAGTCTATATTTCTTCTGCTTCTTACCATTTGTTTCTTAGCAACTACATATATCTTATGGCCATAACCACTCGAATGGGCATGCAAGGACTACGCACGGACCTCGCTTAAGGGTGTATCATCGTGATTGGGATGATGCCGTATTTTCGATTTGGTGCCGGATCACGGTGCATGGTAGGGTTTGATCTTTTACCGCGGGTGAAAGCCGCAATTTTAGTAATCGCTCTTTATTTGAGGTATGAATTTACTCCATGCTCCATCGCATAGAATGTTCTCATAATTTCTATTCAATCCTCATAATGCACTGCGGGTCATTGGTTGCTTAATCATGCCCGGCCAGGCATTTCTTGCTCGATAGATTGCTTGAGCTACGAAAAATTGGAGAATTGACTATGAATTAAGAGGTTTTGTTGGATCAATATTTCTCCCGGTGTTTTATTTCGGTGGTTCCCACTACGGGTTCTAAGGCCTTTTACATGCAAGAAATTATCATTGCAATGTTAGATGATCACTCTCTGGAATAAAAAATTTTTCTCCTCGGGTCGCATCACTTTTGTTTAACTCATTCATACAATCCAATTGATCTTCAATAAGAAAAGTTTTTTACTAGGGTCGGTCAAGTGGAAATTGTAGATTTTGGAGATTTGATGTAATCATTCTCCCTTAAGCTAAGATGAAGTTGGGTGCTATGCTATTTCTTCTATTGTATTACCTTGCATCCATTTATTGTCCTATTATTAGTAAAGTTGCGGGTTCAGTTCCGGCTTGTGTACCGGGCATTTGGCAATGGCAAAAGTTAGAAGGGTCACTGTGGCCTCAATATTTGTTATACAAGACACGGTTCTTGATGCAAACTTCGATTGTTCGGTCATCGGTTTCTCTCTCCAAAGCCATGGATTCTAGCCATGTCGCTCTCATGGCTTTGCTTCTCGTGTCCGATGGTTTTGAGCATTTTTGTTGCGTAGAGAATATTTCTCCGGTGTTAACATCTTTTCTAAAGATAGTGTTAAGGTATTTTCTATAAGATGTCAAATTTGTAACTATGTATGTGTAGATTTATAACATGGACACATGTTTCTAATGTATGCCGGGCTTCGGATCATCTTGACCATGCATATATTATCCAATATTTAATATTTGAAGTTTTGGTCCATGCAAGCGTATTAAAGCAATGTCCTGTTGCCACCTAGCGTAAAGATGCATGCCTAAGGTAAGCATATTTTGATCCTTTGCTTCGAAAGTGCTTTTAAAATAGTATTTAGTGATTTGCATGCACCGGATATTAAACTTTGGATCAGGACCATAAATTGAGCTTCTTGAAGATTGGCTGGAAAAACAAAAGAAAGGTCTATTAGATGTTTTATTTGACAAAGCTAATCTATAACAAGAACTTGGTTTCCAAAGGAGTTGCAAAAGATCTCTAAAACCCTAAAAGATCGCTATTATATGGTATATGGTAGTCTTTCTGCCAACATGCGTCTCAAATTCATTTGTTATGGCATTGTTTGTGCTCATTATCATGTCATGGCTATTTATGAGATTGCCATACGATTTTCCTTGAACAATTCCATTGTTCCCTACTATGGCACAAGTCCAGTATAGCTGTAATTCTCCTTCGGTACTGTTATTATAGAAATGAATATCTGAAGAGTATGCTTGCTGAATCTTTGAGTTTATTATACCAACACATAATTTGTTCTTGAGATGTTACTTGTTAGATTAACAAGCTTACTACGAAGATTAGCTTTGTCGCGTCTTTACATATTCTGCTCCATGCTCCATCGCATGAAATCTTCTCATAATTTCTATTCGAATCCTCATATGTATTTTTGATCTTTGGTTGCTTAATCATGCCTATTTGCATTTCTTACTCTGATAGATTGCTTCAGCTACAGATAAATTTGAGAATTGGCTACGAATTAAGAAGTTTTGTTGGATTAATATTTTCCCTGGTGTTTTATTTCAGTGGTTCCAAAACTTCACGGTTTCACGGTTTCTGGTTTGAATTCTAAAATTGTTGTCACACTTGGGGGGGGGGCGTCCTTAAGGCCCCGAAGGGGCCAAAAAAAAAAAATTTGCAACACAAACCATTAACATCCAACATATAAAAACTAAATCCCCCAATACATAACAACCAACACATAACAACCATTGACATTAACAACCAACACATAACTACCATTGGCATTAATTACACAACCATTGGGTCCAACACATTTAAATTAAAATCCCCCTTAAACCCCCTTTGGTTTGGGTGCATATTCACACGGGGTGACTCAGACAAGCAAGAGCTGTTGGATAGGCATATTCACCTCTTATTCCTTAATCTACACCGTACGTAAAGTTCCTCGTTTGTGGAGTATGCAAGTACAAAATTTGCTATACTGTATAACAAGATTTGCAAAATACTATAAGATTTCAAACGGAATACTATATGGTGTTGATTTTGTGCCGCAGCAAAATACAATTATGAGGGCTCTCGCCGCCTACGTCACCCCCGTGAATATGCACCCAAACCAAAGGGGGTTTAAGGGGGATTTTAATTTAAATGTGTTGGACCCAATGGTTGTGTAATTAATGCCAATGGTAGTTATGTGTTGGTTGTTAATGTCAATGGTTGTTATGTGTTGGTTGTTATGTATTGGGGATTTAGTTTTTATATGTTGGATGTTAATGGTTTGTGTTTAAATTTTTTTTTTAACCCTCAGTGGCCTTAAGGACGCTAAAGTGTGACAACAATTTTAGAATTCAAACCTAAAAACTAGAATTCATTTGAGGCTTTCTCACCTGTAACTTTTGAATTTCATCACAATGAAACAAATAGAACATAAGTAAAAGTTACCATAAAGATAGAACGGATTGATCCCATTATTCTGAAAGTCATAAAGTTTGCAACACCCATACACAAACATTTTTCAACCTGAATTTAACTTGTTAAGCCTTTGGCCTCCATGGATTCTTGTGGTGAGAAACCAAAGTGGGAAACTTTTAGCGTGTTAGCACAAGGATCTAGAAACCTTGGAATTTGCTTAATAACTGCCTCAAAATCTAAAAATGCATGGTAATTTTTTGCAACCTTCATTCGGAATGAGCCATAAAACAATATCCAATAGCGCAATCTTGTATTAATCAGCTGGTAGGATGTCAAAGCCTACCAAACCCGGCCGAAAAATTGCTGTTTTAGCATAGATAACTTAACCAAACATATCCATATCATACACTATCAAAAAGATCTCGAAGAGAGCTTTCCAACGCAATAAAAATCATCTCAAACAGAGCTCTGGATCAAAAGTTATGATAAGAAATGTGTTGCTTGGGCAGGGAACTGCGCACTACATGCGCCCTTCAAGCCCCTTCATGTGCCCATTATGCACCACACACACAAAAGAGGGCTTTTGTTGTGAGCCATTGATTGTTGATCATTATGCACCACACGCACAAAAAGAGAGCTTTTGTTGTGAGCCATTGGTTGTTGACCATTATGCACCACACGCAAAAAAAAAGGGCTTTTGTTGTGAGCCATTGGTTATTGACCATTATGCACCACATGCACAAAAAAAGGGCTTTTGTTGTGAGCCATTGGTTGTTGACCATTGGAAAAAAAAGGTTAAAATCAATGGCTCAGAAATAGTGCACTCTAGATGTACGCATTAGTACATCCATTTAAATACATCACGAAATCATAGGAAAACCTTAGTGAAAAGCGTACAAAAACACAAAGAAAACCCCCTGCTATTATGCTACATATTTACATGCAAGAAATGATAGATTTCTAAGGCGCATTCCTTTGCTTTTGCAGTTCGCCTAAATTCAGGGAACTTAGAGATAGATTTCGTGTATGATTTCTTGGGAAGCACAAGTGAGGACAATTGTCTTTTACCATGACTTGAAACTTGTGAATCCGCAGTCGTTGATTGGTGAGGCCTTCTAAGGCGCAGCCATAAGAGCCATAAAAAGGTAAAAGAGCCATATAAGGAGCAAGATTTATATGCCAAGCGCCTTTTCGGAAGATGGATTCGTATCAGATTGCATGCAATTTGGATGTATTGTAGGAATTGTTGTCATCCTACTGCCTGACAGAGTCTTCTTGCGGAAGCGATGCTGCAGCTTTGCGGGTTATACTAAATAGAGTTTTCTGGAATAAAGTGGCAGAGTTAAATATTAAAAAGCAGATTTCAATCACTGCTCCGGCATCCGTGCGACGCATGTCAGGCCACACTGATTTTATTCTCAACGGAAGCAAGGTTTGCAATCTATTTTTATCTTAAACATGGTATAACAAAAACATCTATGTCAAAAATGCATAGTGCTGTTGTTCCACACCTCAGAAATATTATATGCTGAAATAAGAATGGGTTATATTTGTCTTACTCTTAGCACAAGAAGGTTTTTGCTGTCAAAGATGTAGATGCCTGAGAAATTTCTTGTTTGTTTTCTCAAAGGTATGCCCAAATGTTTGAAAGAGACAAAAGTTGTATAATGATAATTTATCCAGCCCAGCAAAAGTCATGTCCTCTTACACAAGCAAAAGTCATGTCCTCTTATACATTAGGAACGATCTTTACAACGTATAACAGACTTATTCTAATATGGACTGGCATTTTCAAATAATGAGGTTCTCAAATAACAATACTAACAGTTTGTATTTGCAGTTTGTACAAGGTGATTTCACGTTTTCAAAAAATTCTCTTAATAAGCCCACAATTACCTTTGTTTGTTGTAAAACCACAACGCAATCTACGTCTTGATGACTCAGGGCATCACATGTTAGTTAGACTATCTTTATCCAGACATCTTATGGTATTTCTATGCCTAGAACGTATGACTTTGAGATTGCAGCTGTGAACCCAACAGTTGTTTCATATAGAGAATTGTGATGTGACAGTTGCACTGCCAGCAAGTGCAGACGAAAATGCTTGATGGCAGTCACCCTAAACCTGCACCCATAATACAGCTGGCATCTGAATTGTCTAGATAGTGTTTACTGTTCTTAGTGCACTGCTTCTTACTACATAGCAACAAGTTTAGTTAGAAATCAACTCTGAGATTCTATTTGGTAATGTCATGAACACTTTTGATTCATAAATTGGAAGACCTTTACCAAGAAACTTATTGGGTTTAAGATCTTTACCAAGAAACTTACCAAGATCTTTACTGGATTTAAGATGGTAAGAGCAAATGTTCAAGAAATCTATATATTTCCCAATTGGACGCTCCAAGGCCTATTTAGTCATTGTTAGACAAAGTGTTGAGGAACATACGATGCTATTACCTTAGCCATTTTTGGGTTGCCCCTAGGGGGGAAAGCCCTCGTTTATGTGGGTTTGTGGATATACTGAGTATATGCTGGAATATACTCAGTATATGTTGATGACTGCTAAAAACCCTTTGTTCCCTGTAAATGCACGGTCAGCTGCGTTGTGGATCAAGGATGTTCTGGACCGGGTAACTGGCAGCTCCAATCTGATGAAAAAAGAGTTTCAGAATTAGAAACAGAGGGTGAGCATCCAATCTGGGTTCTCGTTTTTCCGGCTGTTTCTTCATATAGTAGCGTGTATAGCTAGCCTTGCCTTAGGTTTACGTCTTTCCGGTGAATCCATGCTTATATCTAAGCAGCCTCATCAAGTATTGAGACATATTGAGGGGGAAATACTCCTTCGTTAAGCTATCTACGGTTCAGAGATTCAGCAGAAGAGGCTGTAAAACCCAGCACTGACCATGTCCATGTTGGTAGGCAGGCTGTAAAACCGAGCACTGACCATGTCCATGTTGGTAGGCATGATATTTTGGTCAGACCATGGCCACATCCAGATCCATTGGAACCCATGCTTCCTATATATTAACGAGATGCGAGACCATGATATAGTGTCATAGAGGCTAGGCCTGGAATAGGTACATTTTTCTCACAAATCTCATCTCAGGACATTCTAAAAGGCACAACATATCTCTGTAGTATTATAGAAATTGTGAAATGCTAACGTTGTTGTGCACTGACCTTGTCTTGCTTAATTTCTGGTATTTGTGTAACGATTCAATAATCCTCGTGATATGTGGCGCGCAGATTGCCTTTCTTATTTTCAGTGGGTTATTATTTGTGGTCAAGTTATGTTCAGTTGCAACATGAAAGGGTTTAAGATGGAAGTTTCCATTTCTTCGCTTTTTCGTGAGAAAAATGCCAAGTTGTTCCTCCTCTGGGCCGGAGAAGTTCTAAATTAAAATTACTCACACCGCCTATCTATCACACAAATGTTACATGATGGGAAGGATATGTGATTCTATTGTGCTTTGCACTTCAATCTCTGTTGTTATGTATCGGCACTGAAAGTAGTCCGCCATTGCAGTCTTTGGTCTAGGTGCACTTGGACTCCTGTTAAGGTTTTTCAATTTATATTAAACGTAATGTTGCACATGTGCAATTTTTATGCAGGTTATGATAGGTGCAAAAATGGCTGCCGCTTCGGAATAATTGGCATTAATACCAACCCCGCCAAGTTCAACAAGGGTATTTATTTATCACTCTCATTCTTTATTGCAAAATAGAGATCATATCTTGCATATGTCTTGTTAAGCATTTGTTTAATGTACCAAAGCTCTCGTGCAACCGATCTTTCAAATCCAAAGAACTGGATAAGCGAAGTTGAACATGTAGTCTAGATTGTTTAAAGAAAGGAGCCCATTGAAGTTTATTTAACTCTATATATATTATGTAATTAAAACGATGACATAGGGGATGTAGACTACAACCTTGAGTGTCTCTCGAGAAATAAAAAGGTGATGCAATCAACGTATGAATGCTATCACATAGTATCTTTGTGAAAATTTGATGTGCCAAAGCTAAAAGCGTAAAAGATATTCTTTTGTGCTTTTGCTCATTCAAAAGAACATATGGTAAAAGTCTTCTTCAATGATTTATTTCCCATAATTGCTATGAATTTGAACATGTTAAGAAGTTGAAACGCAAATAAGAAATATTTATCTTACAAGCTAAGCATCAAATGATGTATAAGGTTTGACAGCATTAGGTTACAGGAACTTGAAGGTGGGACATCATAAGGTTGTGTAAAGCTCACAAACAATGTGATGGAATAAATGTCTGATAGATATAACATCTCACTTGCAATTGCAATATGAAGTATTAGTGCAAAAAGAGCTTGGCTATGGAAAAGCAATTGCTATTGTGGCAATAGATGTGTCTAGGGCCCAACTGATATGCAGGTTTCATTATATGCTCAACATGACAAGGCTTTTTTGCTTTACAAAGATGCAATGATATGCAAAATGAAATTACATCCTCAAGCATTTTCAAAGCATGTGGTAGCGTTGGAGTTAAAGAGAATGATAGGTGCATGCGTGAACTTGTTGCGAAACCGAAAATAATATGTTTGCAAGGCATGAAAACATGGAGGAGACTCGTGCAGTCTTTGATAAGCCACCTGAAGGGACGTGGCATTATGGCTTAAAATGATAACAGGATGTGCCTTGGGTGATGACGATCTTGGCATGGCTGTAATTTGCCTCTAGAGCATGCAACACTATCACAAGATCGGGCGAAATATCTTGCTCACTGCAATCCTTAGTGCAATGCTAAAATGCCATAGCATAGACATATATCTATATCATTGTATGCGCATGTTGCCCTTTTGGGTCATACTTTAGGGAAGCTAAAGGTATATTTGAAAGCTATAAGGCAACCCACATCTATATATGGATGATTTTACTCATGCTACAATGGAACATTAGAATTAGGAAGATATGAAGATTAATTTTTTCTTAACACATTTTGTTCATTTAGATTAAAACATAATTTTTGTATACCACTCAAAATTTCATGGTCTATGGTGCATTAGATAAACCCGTAGTGGTAATAATGATAAATAAAAGTGGTGAACACAAAGCTTGCAGATTTTTTCCAATGCAAGATGTGTTAAGTGGTGGAGTTTAAGGTTTACTAAATGGAAGGCTATCTTTGGAAGCATTTTAGATCCAATATTATTTTTCCTCTTGTTTAGATATCAGCCTGTTGCACTTATCTTTTAAGAGTCTAGCTTTGTGGATATATTAGAGTTTGCTTGCTTTATAAAGTACAGAGTCATAACTTCTAGGTACCATAGTTTTTGTTGATTCTCATTTCCTTAGCAAGTAGAGAGTTCATATTTGTATTAATACTTGTGGACAAGTTGATGTTTGTTGAATTTGCTTGTTTAATTGTGCAATTTCAAAGGGATCTGATACGAAATACCAATACCGTGCTGAAAACTAGTCACTCAAATCTGCTTATCTGACACAAAAAGACGAAACATGAAAACACACTTTCGGGCCACCGGAGGGCAACCCGTCGTGCGCAGCACCTTGTTTTTAATTGATTGGTAATCAAATCTATCTGTCATCCTTTCAAAAAGCAAAAAAAATATTTTCATTTGGTTACATACGTCATTCGCTATACCAGAGTGATCTTTAGAAGTGAAAAGTGCAGGTAACAAATTACCCACAAATATGGGCTCATTCTTCATGCTTTCTTGCTCTGCCAATCTTACGCCTTCTAGATGCTCATGGTAAGTGCCTCAATGATTATTCGGACTTTCTGAAGTGCTAATAGTTCGGGTATCGTGCAAATTTGTAGGTATTCTATGCCTTGCTCTTTCCCAAGTTAAAAGATCGTCATATAATCCTCAACATTTTCTCCATTACTGCATCGTGGGAAGCCTCAAATACATGTTACCATTATATGTCCTGTACCTTAAGCTCTGAAGCCCTTGAGGCCATGCTCATGTAACTCCGTACCAGAGAGTTAGCATCAAGATCCAGAATCGGAGCTGGACCAGCCACGATTTCCATCCACAACATCGGCCGTAGGTACCAAGTTTTGGATTGGTTTGAATTGTTTTGGACTGTTTTGGGTCCCACTATTGCTCTCAGCATCGCGCCCTCACTGCCCTTGCATAGACCCCCTTGATTTGCCCCTTCGGCTTTCTCTCTCTAGGGTTTTACAATCTCTCTCTAGCCCCGAAACCCCAAGCGCTCAAAAGGTGCTCACTTTTGCTTTCTACGAGTCCCCAAATTGTTCTAAGCACCTTCTAGGCAGCGGAGACCCGGGTCCAACCTTGGCACCCTTTAACGTTGCCTTGTTCTCAAAGATGGCCCGTAAGATCAAGCGTATGGCGGGAGACCCGTGGGAGAAGAATTTCATTGGTACACTTTCGAGTCGATCCCGTCCCGCCCTATGACCCCGATTGCGCCCTACCGGACAGCCCCATCATTTGGGCCCCGGTGCCCTCTTCCGGCACCACCCGTCCCCGATGCCTCTTTAGGCTGCGACTTTGGACATCCTTGATGCTCAGCTCAGTGCTTGCCTGGGGGTACTTGATGGGATCCACCGCGGTCCGATGCCGCGCCGCCACTCTCGCAGAGGCGTCGCCCGGTTTCTTTGGCGGTGCCGGGTCGATTACTAGAATTCTTTGCTTTACGATGCGTGGGGGCACGGCCCGCCCGATTCCAGTGGTGGGTCACCAGCGGCTATAGGGCCCTCCCATGCACGCGAAGTGGAGTGAGATTACGCCTATGGCCGTGACACAGTCTCCATGTGCCCGCGGACCTCCTCCGGAGGATTTGCCGCTCCCTGTGCCGGCCGAGGTCCCGCTCCCGATCTTTGGAATGCGCCCCGCGGCTCACTCACCCCCTTTCTCTGCGCATTGTGGGCCTTGCGTAGGCGGGTGATTTGACCCCACAGGCGGGCAACCTCTTTTTTTGCTCGGGGAGATGCACATCCATGCCGGCGGCATCCTTTTCAAGATCTGGCCGGGTGGGGAGCAAAGACGCCAGGCCGCCCAGCCATCTCTTGGCTTGCTTTTAAAATGCTCTTTCGGTTGCACGTCTTTGCGACATGGCAATCATTTGAAGGGGACCACCTTCGGTCACGAGAAGATTTGACTCGGTGCGTCGGCTCGCTGCACGGAAAGAGGAATTGTGCCGGTAAAGTGAGGCCCGCTTCTGCAGCCAGAAAATGGGCAGTGTACGAGGCGGTCGAGCTATCATTAGGGATCAATATTAACCTGATCCCGGGCGGTCTTGGTCTAGCCCCGGGTTTTGAGTGATAACGGGCTTTGTCCCCATGTTTTGTTGTAATGGGGCTTCGTCCCCATGTTTTGATTGGTTTTTGCTTGGGCTTCGGCCCACGGTTCTGTTGGGGCTTCCGCCCCCTTTGTTTGTTCTGGTCCCATAGCCCGATTGGGCTCCGTGGACGTTAAAAGTCTCTTCCTTCCTTCTTCCTTCTCAACTTGCATTTAATGTATGCAAGTTTTCTAAGCTTCAATGCAAATATTTTGCAAGATTTTGACTTGAATGGGGGGAAGAAATATGATGATTTTGCTGGTACGCAGGTCTTCCGCTGTTAATGGGAAGGGATAATCACAGCAGCTCAATTTCCTCTGCAGAGCTAGGACTGTCCAGCTTTGCCATGAGCTCCTGCAGCTCTTCAATGCTGATAAAACCATGTCCATTTAAATCAAGAGTTTTGAAAACTTTTTGCATCTCCCTTCTTTCTTCTTCAAGTTGAGCTTTCATCTCCTTTTCATTGGGAACTATGATGTCTTCAAGAGATCCTTTTGGGCTCAAAACTGAGTTAAAATGCCAGTAGTCTTCTAGAAGAAAATCCACCTTTGGAGTTTCAACTTTGAGGTTCACAGTGCTGTTATTTGTGGACCTTATTGAGTTGGAACTGAAAGATTTAGAAAGTGAAACAGCACAAATTTCCATGGCAGCAAATGAACGCCAACAAAAAAAAAACGAAATGATAACTGCCTGTTAATTTGCAACTGTCTTACTATATTATATAACAGAACGTTCGGAAGCTGCCTGGAAATTGCTTGGAAAAAGGCTAGTCGGAATTTTCTTGGAAGCTTCTTAAATACTATCTATCTATATATCTATCTTAAGTCCATTTTTGGCCACCCAATTTCCTCATCCTTTTTGTTTCGCACTGCAAACCAGTTGTTACAATTCAGATTTTAGTCATTAAATTTAGAACGAGCCCATAAATCCTCAAATAGCTCTAGCTTCGTCGTTCCAAACTGACGCCAGGACAGAGCGATCCGCTTAAGGCCCAAAAAAAAGGGGGATTCCTGGATTAATTGAAGATGCATTATGTAACTCTTGGTTTTCATGCATTTTAGTATTATGCAAAATCGATCTCTGTTCAAATTACACTCATGTTGTCTAAACATGTATAATAGTTGCGGAAAGATGCTTTTAAGGTATTCCTATTAGATGCTTGCCTCTAAAAGCAACATGTAGGCTTTTAGGAAAAATAGGGCTTTAAAAAAAAGAGGAAGCGAGTAAAAAAAGATCATCTTAGTATATAGGGGCCCACGGCTTAGATTCCGTGGGGTCAACATTTGCCTCCGGCGCTCCCGGCGTCGGCAAATGTTTCCCCAACAAATTGCCGACGCTGGCGTGGAGCTTGAGGGGAGGCAAATGTTGACCCCACGGAATCTAAGCCGTGGAGGCATTCCTATATACTAAGATGAGGAGGAGGAGGAGGAGGAGGAGGAGGAGGAGATCTATCTATCTATCTCTTCCCCCCTATACATCACCATCAACTTTCTGTGACAAATTAGGAAATAATTATGAAGCAAATTTATGAGATGGTTCAACATTTTTATAGCATGCCATGCACTTGCATAAAAAGAGGAGGAGGAGGAGGAGGAGGAGGAGGAGGAGGAGGAGGAGGAGGGAGGAGGAGGAGGAGGAGGACTTTCTTTTTTTGTCATATAAATTTGTAGAATCCCAATAAAAATCTATGTACTAGAAATCACCAATTACTATTCCTTGCACACCAAATAAATTCTGATAGTATATGCATACAATGGAGGACAACACTAAATCGCCCATGTAGGATCCCAATAAAATTTATGTACTGTAAATCACCAATTATTATTCTTTGTACAACAAATAAATCCTAAGTGAATGATATGTCAAGTAACATAGGGCAACATCTTATTTTCAGGCAGAATCAAAATTTAATTTATGCATTGGAAGTCCTTTACTGAAACGAAATTATCACATTGTATGAGCATGACAATGTTCAAATCTAAAGCATGGAAGCTCATGCTACGTTATGATTTAAGGTAGCTAGAGACATTGAAATAACCTATATGCATGTAAGTAAAGGCATGCAATAGTCTGGGTTTCGGTTTCTAGCTTGATAGCCTGCCTTTAAAACGTGAAATAACCTAAATCCATGTAGTAAAATGGCCATGCAATCTGGATTTCGGTTTCTAGCATGAGAGCCTACCTTTGAAAACATTTATAGGATGATCCAAGACGTACAGGCAGCACTCAAAAGGATGAAAAATGGGCGTACTTGTGATTCAAGTGGTATGTCAATTGAGCTTTTTAAATGGGGAGGTGATGAGGTTTATGGCATTTTAGCAGAAGTATGCAATGAAGCCCTCTTGAGAGGGTATTTTCCTAAAGAATGGTGTCTGAATAGAGTTGTACCAGTGCATAAGGCTAGCGATAAGGATGATATTAGAAACTTCTAGTTATGGATGCCCGGCGTTGCCGGGCTTTAGGACCAAATTGAGAAGCATTTTGTAACCAAATGGCCTTGGAGAGCAAGTGCAAGTTGTGTCAAATATATGGTGATATAATGAGCATTCTGGCTTTAGGATGAACATGAACTACCTAGTCTTATCAAAATAGGCATTGGAGAGAAAATGCAATTTGTGTCAAATATAAGTTCTCTTAATTCTTGAGATGCATTCTAAATTCTTGACATAATTGCTCTGGAGAGTATCCTCTTCTGAAAAAAGTCTATTGAGACTTACCACCTGCTGAGATTGTAGTACTTGATATACAAAAAAAATAGTTTATTCAGACATCATAATAATTGTTCTCTAAAAGTAGCTGAGACTATAAGCACAAAATATTCAAAGCTGCATACCTTTATGCATTCAGGTTGAGTCTGATCATTGATTCTACCGTAACGTCTTTGCAAAATCTGATGAA
Source organism: Isoetes taiwanensis (assembly GCA_021234155.1). Taxonomy (NCBI): domain Eukaryota; kingdom Viridiplantae; phylum Streptophyta; class Lycopodiopsida; order Isoetales; family Isoetaceae; genus Isoetes; species Isoetes taiwanensis. The sequence goes on along the minus strand of JAJEKV010000002.1, from coordinate 1,179,929 downwards.
TTTTTAAGCTTCAAAAACGTCCTGCAGGCAGACAGAGTTAATGCAAGTTTTCTCCCTTGAAACATAAAATCAAAATAGCGTGCAACTGCTCTTTTGAAACAGTATTAAGGCTCTGGACCTCTGATAGTATGTAGTTTTGAAGAAAAGCACAAAACGTTGAAAGCTGCATTGCATAGCTTCTTACATTCAGGTTGAGTCTGATGATTGATTGTACCATAACATCTTTGAAAATCTGATAATTTTTAAGCTAATGAGTCTGGGATTTGAACCAAGGAAACTAATTCTTACCTCCTAGAAAGTACTCCTTTCTATGGTCTGAAATTCATCATTCTGTGAATCGTGCTTCAAATTTGGAGCTTGTCAAATCTTGGCCTCAAACACCCTTAGTTTTGGCACTGCCTTTCTTCAGATTGACCTACGATCACCTGCACAAAATCAAGTCGATGCACACCTGCACAGAGCCAATTCACTGCCATCAACCTGGATCTGTGCGCCTCCACAAAACTTGTCAACTTAAGAAGGAATGAAACTGGCCAAAGAATCCTTCCATTTAACAATCTCCTTTACAAAAACATTTCCGAGGAAGGGAAAATAGGCTAAAATTCACCATATCATACAAATACAAAAATGAAACGAACTACACATAAAATGCCTCCACAGGGTTGATCCAACATGCTTCTAGCGAGGGCATTCTCGGTCGTGGCATTCATGCAATGAAAGAGTAACTACCCCTCACATCCAACGAAATCACAGAGGGGAAAAAAAGCCTTCCCGATTTTTGAAGCATCGTGAATTTTTTCCGCTTCCCAAAATCTTTAAAATCTTAGCAAATCAACCTTAAAATAAAATCGAAAAAGTTTTCGGTCAAACTAGAAAAACCCAAATTAAAAGGGTTGATAGAACCATTCTAGTTAGTGATGCATATGCAAAATTGTTTGCTTCAATGCTTGAACATAAGATTGCGTGTTGGGCGGATGAAAAAGATATAAGGGCACTAGGACAAGCAGGTTTTCGTACAAATCACTCTACTTTGGACCACTTAGTTACTTTGAGGGTGCTTACAGAAGGAGCCAAAGGTGCAGGTAATAAGCGGTTTTTGGCATTTATAGATTTAACTAAAGCATTTGACAGGGGAGTCGAAGAAAGCTTGACGAAAGACTTGAATGGCTGCAAGTTCCAGTTGAATTGAGGAAAGCGGTGGCTTGTCTCTATAATCAAGTATTGGTTGAGCTTTTCTTTCCATTTGGGGGACCTGACCAAATAAACAATACAATTGGTGTTAAACAGGGATGTCCTTGCTCGCCCATGCTTTTTGGTTTATTTATTGATGAACTTGAATGTTGGATGACGAGACTAGGTGGCAGGGGAGCAAAACTTGGGAAATATGTACTCCAGTTGTTAATGTTTGCAGATGATATAGTGCTGATCTCTAATAATGCAGATGGATTACAGAGACATCTAGATGTACTTGAGTCCTTTTGTTCATCCAAGCAAATGGAGATCAATACAAACAAGTCAAAAGTTATGGTGTTTGGTGGAAAGGATGTTACTACTTTTACAGTGGGCAGTATCCCTTTGCAAAAGGTAACAGAATATAAATACCTTGGTATTGATATAACATGTAATTACAGGTGGACAAGGGCTGCTCAGAAACGTGCTTCAGGGGGATTGCAGGCTTTTTACGGTATGATGTATCAATGCAGGCTTAATAATTTTGAACTTTGGAAATTGAGAAGATTGCTTTTTGGTGTTCAAGTGAAACCAGTCATTCTGTATGGTAGCCCAGTATAGGGCCCAGGTTTGTCTCGAAAATGCTGGATTGATATTGAGAATATACAGAAGCGTTTCTTGTTAGGCGAGCTTGGTATAAAGCCGCAAACTCCATATTGTATGTTGCTAGCAGAGACAGGCCTAATGCCGCTGGAAGTTGAAGCATTGTGAAGAACGATAACTTATGTTAATAGGATTCTTGCAATGGAAGAAGGAAGATTTCCTCGCTTAGCCCTTGAGCAATTTAGAGAAAGGGGCTGGCATTATGAGGTGAAAAAATAGTGTGCTAAATGGATTGGACACGAGAAATGGCCGAAATCACTTAAATATAAGGAAGTTTATGTTGAGGTAAAAGCTTGTGTATTGAAGGAAATGTGGAAGCTTGAACCTGACAGGGATATCAAAAAAAAGTTTTATCTTGATGAGATAAATGATTTAAGCACTTATGAAGAATAGGCTTATTTGCTCTCTAACATCTGCAAGAAGAATCGTATATTGATCTCTCAATTGCGGTTATCATCACACAACTTACACATTGAAACAGGTAGATGGAATGGTACACCTTGGAATGAGAGATTTTGTTTGGGATGCTTTGATACTGCAGTTGAAACAGAAAAACATACTTTTCTAGATTGTACAGCATATGAGAACATCAGAGTTAAATACGATGTGCAAGGTCAGACTCTAAGAGAGCTCCTAAGAATGCCTGCTCATAAATTGAGCACTTATCTTAGATGTATGGATGGAACGTACAGATATTATAAATCTATTTAATTTCATGCAGGGGTTTGATATTTCTGGCGCTTCGAATTGAGTGCCTATACAGAATGCTTGTATTTGTTTGCTATAGAGGCCCGGGGGCCTAAAATGGCTTGATTAATAAATTAAATTAAATTAGAAAAATTCTGCAGCTCCCTTCTCCGAAAAATTTTGCAGGCACATTGATCTACTCATTTAAGGAGAGCTCTTGACTGCAAGATAGACCAATATTCAAAGAAACTAAGGTAAGAAATCATACTTGTTGTAATGCCAACACTATTAGGCCAATCTGTGTTAGCTTCTTGTCCACAAAGGCAACAAAATAGAAGAACTTCTAAGGACTTGATAAACGAATTCAACATTTGTGTTTCGAATGCGAAATGACAAGGAGTTTTGATTCAACATATCAACATGTTGTTATTCTTCTTGTTAAAGAATAGAATAGAATAGAATAGTTTTTTTATCGTCCACTGAGACCAATCGGCCTATGGGACATCAAGATCTGAAATTATGCAAACGTGTTAATAGGATAGTGGCTTTAATTTTGTCCCCATTTTGACTGGCCATCTAATTCGTGCATTTGCATCCTGCAAGTAGATGAAGCACTAGATTTTATGCTTGAGATGAGTGGAACATCAAACTGAAGTAGAATAGTTGATGCGGTAGATGAAGCACTAGATTTTATGCTTGAGATGAGTGGAACATCAAGCTGAAGTAGAATAGTTGATGATTTCCTAACACCTTATTCTTCTCCTTGCTATTTTGAATGTTGATCTGGAGCACATATTTCTTGGTGGGGTTGTGGTGTTCATAAGCTGTGATATGTGGTCTTTGCTCTTGGAAAATAATGAATTGCCTTTGTGTTCAATTGTCTCCTTGTGTTGTCTTTGATTTCTGCCATGGGTTTTTAGTGGCTTCATTCCAACATTAGCATGGACTCTCAGGTATGTGGTTCCCATTGGAATAATCCAGATTCAATTCTTGGAGGGTGCTCTATGTATTTAGCAATGGTTCTCTTGTTGCCATCAGGTTAGTGCTAGTGAATTGCAATGATTTTGATTATGCCACTATTTCTTGAAATGATGGCCATTGTATTCACCAATAATCAATGTCTACATATGGAAAAATAATTTGAATTGTAATTTGATTTTCAATGTATTAATTTATTTTGTATTTTATTTGTTTCTTTCCAATGGTCAATGCACCCATTGTATTTTCTATGGTATACTTTGTTTTTTTTTTTTGCACAAAACAATAGTCATATTTGATTTTTACATAAATCTATATTTTGCGATTTGGATTAGGGTTTCTAGTACACTTGTATGCATGTATGGTTGGTGCTTGGGGGGTGGAAAGATAGGGGATCAAGCATTACAACTTATACAGTTTTTTTGTGGCGTGAAGGAGTCACCGGGTTGTGAGATTTGGAGCAAAAGACAAGGGAACTGGTTACATCATGCAAAAATGTTCCATGAAGAACATGAGATACTAGGTTTAAATGTTTTTTAGCGCAACAGCCTAACCTCGAGTGTTACATTATCTTGAAGCCCAGCCTATCCACGTATTTTTCTTTTTAGCAGGGTTGCCTAACTGCAGATGCACTAATTCCTGGAATTCTAAGGTGTCCACATATCATGCCACCTCAGCAATATTCAACGTAAGTCGTTAGATCTATAATTTTCCATATCTATGGTCCAGAAAAATAGAAAACTCAAAGAAATTCCTCTTCGACCTTATGCGAGACAACTTTTCCTTTTCTGGCTCTGCTTTGTGCCACGGATGCTCGACGCTCGGAAGATGACCAACGCTACCCAGCTGGTCGGGAAGGGGGCTCTAAAGAGGAGGAAAACAAGGAATGGCTCAAACCACGTCAGGCCAGTTCTGAGTTTGAATCTGATGCCGGCAAGGTTGAGACATGGGCCTCCTAATTTCCCGCCCTTCGTCGTGCTAAAATTTCTATATCAAAGGGCCTCAAAGCCATCTCTTTTTGTGATTCTGCGAAAGGTTGTGATTTGGGTCCTCTGTCCGATTTATTCCCATCACCATTGGGGATTTGCAAGTGGGCCGCCGTTATGGAGGTAAGGTTTTGTATGGAACCCTTTGTGTTTCTGCTTTTCAGATTAAGGGTGTTTTTATTGTTTTGGAAGATGAGTTTGGCAAGGCAGTTGGGGTGGTAATTTATGGTACCCCTCCTAGCTCTCTAGAAGAAATTCAAAAGAGATTTTCAAAGGGGTAGAATATCGCCATTAAACTACTCATACTTATCTTATCAAATTTCAGAAAAGTTAATCTTTTCTCATTTGCGAATAACCAGGCTGATTTTCTAATCCATCTGAGAGGTTGCCAAAAAACTACAGTTGCTATTTTGCTGCATATTTGCCTTGCAATGGCCCTCAAATAGAGAATATCTGTTGAGAGAAATCATCAACATTTAGATTAGCTAGGCGTGGAGTAGCTCAGAAGCAGGCACCAACTTGAATCTCTGACTAAGAGTTACAAGCAATGATGTACATGCTTCCTTGATCTAGAGCATCATATACGTTCGTTTCCAATTTCTAATGGCAGACTTGAGCTCCTCTGCATTCAAAAATACATAAGCCTATGTAATTCTGAACAGCTTAAGAATTGAACCTATGCTAACATGTTTGAAAAATATCTTCAAACAAATTTTCATGCTTTGCATCTCCAATGTTTGGTTTCAAACATATGATCTCAATCCTGCTCCATAATGATGATCATCCTAAACCTTTTAACAAACTCCCAGGCATCTCGAAGCGCCCTAGTTCTGTTAAGGAGACATGGGAAGAAGAATACGTCTGAAAATGGATTTTAAGACAGCTTCATAATCTGATGCCTCTGCTTCCAAACATATGTGTTGCACTTTTATTGCTATCTCTGAATAAGCTCCTGCAGCAGTTTCTCCACTGAGCATGACGCAATCTGTGCCATCAAGCACTGCATTCGCTACATCAATGCATTCTACTCGCGTATTGCATTTGCTATGTCAGTGCATTCTGCTCGCGTAGGCCTTGGTGTCTTGATCATTGACTCCAGCATTTGGGCTGCAGCTACCACTGGTTTGCCAGCCGCATTGCACTTGTAGATCATCATCTCTTGTGCGAGAAATATTTTTCCAATCAATGCCAAGGTCACCTCTAGCCACCACAATAGAATCTGTCTCTTTAATATATCATCAAAATTATGAAGGCCTTCTTGGTTTTCCACCTAGAGCATATATCGTCATCAGTATCTTTTAGGAGGGGTGAAGGAAGTGAAAAGGTACAGAAGCTAAGTTTTGAAATTTTTTGGATAGTTCTTGCATGCTCCCCAAGAACTTCTCGAATGTTTATAATATCTTGGCCCTTTCGAACAAAAGAAGCTGGAATTGAGTCAATTTTATTAGGAATTCCCCATTTTAAGAAGTCTTTCTTGTCTTTCTCTGTGATAATTGAAAGGTCTACTATGATTCCAGGCAAATTAACATTTTTCCTTTCACCTAATACTGCAATATTTTCATTGCGGCACTTGACGATGCCTGCAGATGCATCACAGGATAATACATGCAACATAATAGTGCCATCAGAGCATAGAATCTGGTTTCCAGGCTTTACATCCTTCGTTAGCTTTTTATACGTCATAGCAATCATTTGAGAATCTCCCTTGTATTCATAGTCTGTTGTAATGCAAATTTCTTTGCCCTCAACAAGCTGAACAGATTTAGCATTCCTGTACGTATCTCTGAACCAGGTAACAGTTTCGTATTATTTATCCGGCTAAGGAGTGAAATATTGCCACAATAAAATCCATCAAACTACCCTTCTTCCCAACCCTGCACCTGATCTGTGAACCTGATGATTTGGCAGTGCATCTTACCAGAAAAGGCTGGGGTAAGTATCTTAACCTAGTATTCTTTTCAAGCAAAGAAAAGGATTTAATGTGGCATAATGATTGGCTATGAGTTTGGTTATTTTATAGAATAGCCAACTGCTGTATATGGTTAAATGTGGAGGATGAATTTTCCATGCTGCAAAACATTGAGGATCAAAATGGAGGAGTTCAACCTTAGTAGCCCTTGTTGCCTTATAAGGACCCCATTAACTCTTTTTTATCTGTATGTTTGTGCCTTTTTATTCCTCTAATTGGCTTCCATGACTACAGAAATTGGAATTGTTAAAAATGTTGTGTAACTTTCTACTTCTGCATCTTCTCCGGATTGAAGAATAAGAGGCAGCTTTAAGGGCTGAACAATTTATTGTCACTTTATTATTCATGTGCACATAATTATTCTGAAACACTAAATATCGTTGCATCATATTGGTTTAGGCCAACACTCACATTCATGCAAACCCAGAGCTGATGTAAAACTATGCAGGTAAGTAATCAAGAGCTCCTAAAATTTAAAAGTATTGCTGGTTTTGGTGCTTTATAGCATCAGTATGCAAGTATGATATTTGAATATTACAAGTGCACAATCTTTGGAAGGGTTAGAAAAGATTGCAGCAAGTGCAGATATATCAATGCTAGTGGCTGGGGATTTCAATTCTGTCCCTGGCAGGTAAGGTGCCTGTTTTATCACAATAATTTTGATGGTTATCCTGACATAAGTGTTTTGCATTTCTACTAGTGCTCTGCATGCCCTTCTTGCAATTGGAAAGGTCGACCCTAGCCATCCTGACTTAACAACAGATCCACCTGGGATTTTGAGACCTGCTAACAAGCATTGCCATCATCTACAACTGGTAAGTAGATTTTTTCACATAAATGTTTTGCACGTCTCTGAACTGACCAAGAATTTGCTTTCCATAAGTCGAATTACTGATGCAGGGTGTCATGTTCAATTCTTTCAACAGAGATGTCACATTCTTGACCAGAAGAATTGTTGCATCTTGGTTGGAGTCCAATTTGGCAATTTCTATCACCTTCGACTGGAGGAAGCTGCACACGTGAGCTCTGAACACCAGGAATCCTCTCTATGGCACTAACGTCTTGGGCACCTAAGCACAAATCGTCTGCAACATCTGATAAAAACAGGTCATCTTTGTTAATCCTAATACCCTCTGTAATGCTTATTTACAGTGCAAAGTTACCCGAGCCATCTTTTTACTCTCTGCCTCTCACGCCTCTCAATGCCTTGAACTCGTGCATGCTGATCTTATAGGGCCTGTGAAAAATTCCACGTTTGGGGGAGCCAAATATATCCTTGTTATTCTTGATGACTATTCTCGGAAGCTATTCACGTACTTGCTAAAGGCCAAAAGTGACACCTTCCTTTCCTTCACTATTTTTAAAGCCTTTTCAGAAAAGGCTATTGCAAAGTCCATTTTAAACCTGCGTGCAGATGGTGGCGGTGAATTCATATCTCATTCCTTCCAAACACTTTGCCTTCAGTCTGGAATTCGCCATGAATATTCTGCTCCCCATTGTCCTGAACAGAATGGTCATGTGGAAAGGGTAAATCAATCCCTTCTGGATGGCTAGAACCCTTTTACTTGCCATGCATGTTCCCCATAAATTTTGGGGAGAGGCCATTTCTACTGCCACATATTTATTGAACAGAGCTCCACATCGTGCATTGGATCATAAAATCCCTGAAGAGTTATGGATTGCTAAACCAGTTTCTCATCGCCATCTCAGAATTTTTTGTTGCAAGGCTTTTGTTCGCCATCATCCTGCCCTCAAGATGGACCCCAAAGGCATACCCATGCTTATTGGTTACAGTCTCACCCATAAGGCCTACAGATTTTATGACCTTGCCTCCAACAAGTTGATAGTCAGTCCCAATGCAGCATTCAATGAGCATGAACCTTGCCATGCCGCCTCCTCCACATACTCCCCTACTTCCCTCATTGAAATTCTTGATGACATCAGTCCTAATGAACCCGATATGCCCAGAGTTGACCCTCATGTCTTGCCTCCACCTTCACCAATCTCTGATACAGTGCATACTCCCATTGATCCTCCTTCTCAAATGGCTCCAAATCCTTCTCTTCCTGCTTCAACAAGTCGCCCCATTCGCCAAAGACGACCCCCTGCCTGGACATATGACTTTGTCATGATAGCAAGCAATAATGTGCCAGAACCCAAGAGTTTTCAAGCTGACATGAATAGTCCTTATCACAATGAATGGCATCAGGCCATGTGTGCAGAATTAGCTTCAATTGATCAACATGGTACCTGGACAGTGGTACCTCGGCCCCCAAATCGACCCATAGTTGGCAGCAGATGGGTTTATAAGGTGAAGTATTCAAGCAGTGGACAAGCTGAAAGATTCAAGGCTAGGTTTGTGGCCAAAGGATTTAGTCAGATTGAAGGCATTGATTTTGATGAGACCTTTGCTCCTGTAGCTCGTCTCACGTCCATCAGGACCTTGCTGGCCTATGCTACAGTTCAAGGTTTCAACATCCATCAAATGGATGTTCAAAATGCATTTTTACATGGTGCCTTGCAGGAAGAAGTCTACATCGATCCACGAGAAGGATTTTCCTTCCCCACTAACTCTGTTTGTTATATGGATTGCGACAAGCTTCAAGATCCTGGTACCAAACCCTGAGAGCTGCTCTTCAACAAATTGGATTTGACATTTGTCCAGCAGATACAAGCCTCTACTTCTGTCTTAAACCATTTCCCATCATTCTAGCTGTCTATGTTGATGACCTCCTGATCATTGCCCATCCCAATGCAGATCTTCCCACTCTGAAACACAAGTTGTCTCAACAATTTTCCATGAAAGAGCTTGACATTGCTCATTACTTTTTTGGTATACAATTACAGCATGACCCGATACACAAGACTTTGTTTTTTAGTCAGGCCAAATACTTTCAAGACATCCTCCTTCGCCATAATCTCCTACAGTGCAATCCTACTAGTATCCCTTTGGATCCTTCTACCCGTCTCTTACCTTCTGATTCCCCTTGTTCTCCAGACTTCCTACTTCCATGACCGCTATCATTCCATTGTTGGATCCCTCAATTTTGCTGCTCAGGCCACGCGTCCAGACCTCACCTTTCCCATTTGCAAACTCAGCCAATTTCTGGAGACACCCAAATAGTCCCACTGTATGGCCTTGAAACACACCCTTCGCTACCTTTCTGGCACTCTCCAATATGGCATTCTATACAAGGCCAGTGGGGGCAATTCTCTTCAAGCATTCTCTGATGCAGATTGGGCTGGTGATGCCACTGATAAAAAATCTGTGTCTGGCTATGTCTTTTGTCTTGCAGGATCTGCCATCAGTTGGACCAGCTCTAAACAAAGTTGCACTGCTCTCTCAACTACTGAAGCTGAATACATATCCCTTGCATTGACCACTCGTGAAGCTCTTTGGCTACGTTCTCTCATTACCAAACTTCAATTTCAAATCCTGTGCAGATTTCCATTTACAAAAACAATCAAGGAGCCATTGCAGTAGCTCACCATCCAGTCAACCATCGACGTCTTAAGCATATTGATATCCGTTTTCACTTTCTTCGAGACCATGTCAACAATTCCACCATCTCCCTGCACTATTGTCCATCTAAAAACATGCCTGCAGATATGCTTACCAAACCTTTAGGCTCTCCTAAACTTATCAAGTTCTGCCATCAGATTGGTCTTCTTAATCTGACTTGATTTTGAGTGGGGGCTTTATCATATAGAGCCAAGCTGATCTGCTCTGAGTGGGGGTGTTGGAAAAATACAGAGACAGATCAGCATCAGCAAAACGACATAGTTTGTTAGTCATGGTTCCAGAAATAGTCAGTTCCAGAATTAGAAGGTTTACGTTGCAAGTAGCCCTTCTTAAGGAAGAGAGGCAGACGTCTTCACTATCCAGCTCCAAGATCTGCTCCTGTCATCTCGAATATCTTTATTTATCTTTCTCTATTATCACAGTTTCAATTCCATTGTACTTTGATTCCAGTTATCAGGTCTTCTTGTGACCTGTTCATATATACTCCTTTTATCATATGAATTGATCTCCAATTGCAATTTTACTTTCCTAATTCTAACATTTATCAACAGAGAGTTTATGATGCATGGGTAACATTGTAACGAACATCAGAATCCAAACCATCTGTAGGAAATGCACAATTGTGCATTCCTTTGTTGTGTTTGACCAATTTTTATCTGTCATTATTTCCAACATTAAAACCTGCCATTGTTTCTTTAAGTGAGCTGCAGTTATCTTTCATTTCTATAAAATGAGTTGAGGCAAATACTAGTTCACCAGGAAAAATTTATGGGATTGCAAGCATTATTGTTCACTTTATATTGTTTGTTTAAGATGGCAGAAAATAGAAGCTCCAAAAATTGCTCTATTTTGGTCAAAAGTGCAAGAATTGGATGGGAATAACACAGTGCTTATATTAGACAATGTGATAACCAGCGTCCCAAAACAGCACTTGTGCTGGTTGTATACCATGAACAGGGAGAGACGAATTATCTTTGAATGTGTTTTTTTCAGATTTCAGATGGGTAAACTGAATTCAACTTTGCAATGTCACACATTTAACACTCTTGAAATTCAAGAGCACCAATGCTTGCATGTTAAAGAACTCTACAGATTAGGTTTTTGTAGTTGCAACCGCTACTTTATTGCACGAAATAGAATATTCTGAGGTGATACTTTTCTTCAAATGTGCAACTTGGACAAAGTTCTTTTATGGATGCAACGTACTATCAATGGTAGTAGAGCCTGTTGGTATTATGTAGCTCATACTTATACTGGATACAAGAATTAAACATTGGCTGGCGGAGCCAACACCCTATGCATCTCGAGAGTTAGATGCAAATGTTTAAGTTTTGCATCTTGTAGGATGAAAGTGGCTTGAGTCAGGTTTAAACGTTTATTTTTGCATCTTATAGAATGAATATAGCTTTTTTCTTGATGTAAAAAAGAAAAATTTCTAGGATTGCATAAGATTTATGCAAAAAGTCCTTGTGGCACCTTTGCAAGTTGAACCTAAATACGATCATCGATGCGGAGTGTTTTTTTTCCTTTGATTGTGCACCTGATTTACGAAAAGAGTTCTTTGTAGACAAAGATTTATAGTTTGTGCTAAGTTGTTGGCATCTAGGAGGATGACATGTGTATCTTTTTTTCTTTTTTAAGCAGGGTTGCCTAACCCGAGGTGCACAATTTCGTGCAATTCTAGCCTATACATGTGTATGCCACGTGTATCCTATGTGTACACCATGTGCAAAATTTCTCTTCTTCCAGCATCGCCTCTAGCCTCCAGTGCAAGTAGCCGCTGCTGTTGAGCCCAACCTGACGATTCTACATGTTCTACAAGGTGAGCATAACCTCTAACTTTATATTCTGCCTTTGAGAGCGATAACTAATTTGTAACAGATTAGTTTTGACAGCAGTGACAAACATAATTCAGCTGTCGAGGAGAAATGGGACAGGAAAATATTGACCAGATCAATAATCTTCGTTGTAGCTGTAGGGCTTCTCCTAATGGGTGTAAATATAGTAATGCTACCCAAAAAAATGCGAAAGCACTTAGCACTTAAAGCACTTAAAGCACTTGGCTGCGCACGGCCAAAAGTCATGCCGTAAATGCTTCCTGCCTGTACTTTGTTCTCGGCTAAGTTAGATTAATAATTATCACCTCTGATACTCTCCAATCTTTGCATTTTGATGCCGTGTAATGTCAATTTTTTTCTTTGCTGAGATACATTACATGGGAGTTTCGATGTTGGATTGGTTTCAATAGAGTATGGAGAAAGTTAGAGAGAAAATAACAAACAAGGAAGACTGGTTGTCTGTTCAAAAAGAAGTAATGGAATTGCAAGGATAAAACTAAGAAGTAATGGAATTGCATGAATAGTATTAAGATTGTTTTAATACAGAGACGGAATTGCAAAACTCTGATTAACAAAGCTTGATCAATAATGTAAATGACGAAATGTGAATGCACGCAAGACTACTCACAACAATATAGAACAACAATGATCATATAAAAGACAATGTTAACCCACTATTAGTGAAAATTGACCAACTTTGAGAGGTCATTTCTCGCATCAAGCTCATATTTAATTGATTTAAACTGCAAGAGAAAGGCCATAGTGTCTACTTTTTAGATGCAGGTAAAATCATCAAAATTATTCATTAAAACTCAAGATATCAAATTTCGAGTTTTTGGTATATTTTGTGACAAAAATTAGAACAGTAACAAAAATCAGAACTTTGAGAGATTGTTTCTCAATTCTCATAGCTCAGATTTGAGTGATTTAAATTGCAAGAGAAAGTGCTAAGTGTCTAGTTTCAAATGCATATGAGATCACTCAAAACCGATCAGCACCACTCAAGATATTAAAGTCTGAATTTTGTATATTCTTGTGACATCAATTTCTGCACCCCTTGTAACAGAAAATCAGCCAAGTTTGAGAGGCTATTTCTCACTCCTCGAGATCGGATTTGTGTGATTTTGATTGCAAAGAAAGAGACCGAAGTATACTTCTAGATCAAAATGAAACGCTCCAAATAGATTGGTAGAACTCAAGATATCAATGTCTCGAGTGCTCGTCAATTTTCCCATTTGGGAAAAAAAAATAACGTAGATCTAGGATACAACATTAGAGATGCATAATACATTGAAAGAATGGAACAAAAATACTCTTAAGAAAAACAAAGAGTAATCAGATTGTCTCTTCTCACTTGATTTGAATCCTAAAAGCTTCTTAGGTTAAATGGATGCTTTCAAGAGCTGCCCACAATTCAATCTCAATGCAAATGTAGATTGAATTATCAATCTAAATCAAATTGCAATAAAACATTGTTAATTCACCTATGATTTCTATGCCGATTTGAACTCTAATTTGTGTTCTTATCTTTTGCATTGAAAAAAGAGAAACTCCATCAATCTTGTCCCGCCAATGGAGTTCCCGCCAATGGAGTTCCCGCCCTTGAAGATCCTCATCAGCGATCCTTACCATTTCGGAGATCTCCCACCGCGGGATCATCCATCTCATCGATCCTTACCTCGACGAAATGATCCATCCTATTTCTGGAGTAACAACCCCCCGAGGTCGTTGAATGAAAAAGCACTCGAGGGTAAAGCACCTAAAGCACTTAAAGCACTTGTCCGGATAGTGCTTTTTGGGTAGCATTACCATATTTACACCCTAATGCCTTTAGCATGGGACATGGATGCTATGGCTGCTCCAAATAGAGGCATTGGTGGTCATGCCTTTAGGTCTGCTCTAGAAGTCCTCCAAGGTCTGATGCGCCACAAGAGCCAGAGCTCCACGATAGAAGTGAACGCAATCATGGTCGCAAGGAGGGCGTTCATGCCTGGGCTACTGTACGTGATGCTCTTGCGAATAAAGGACAGGAAGCAACTGTCGATCGTATCGCCAAACAAGACGGCGGACTTCCAGCCGAACAAAACGCTGCTAATGTAGCCGCTTCAAAACCAGTGGTAATCCCCACTTCGCCGTACAAGGGGGTGCACTTAGAATATACTTGATATTCTTCTCCATTTTGTATAGGGTAAAGCCTCTCTAGTGCTAATACTTTTTTGATTTACATCTTTAAACCTTCTATGTGTATTACTAGCTCTAATGATCATTCTTTTTCCTCTTAGCCATTCACTGAGTTCTGTATCTTCATTGGCATTCCTTTTCCCTATGTGTCTATTCCTGCTCGCGCATAATTTCATTTGGCATCATATCAAACTAGTAATGGGAAGTTAACACGCAATTCTTTAATGTCCATATTATTTCTCAATGGATTTCAAGCCTTTGCAGGAGGCATCTTGATGCACGCTTCGATATAAAAAAAACCTTAAGAAGGTTCTTTGCCACGATTAAAATTCCAATGCCATCACGCCTAGCCTTCTTTCCGACCCTGCCGGTTACGCTAGTTTTTTTTTTTTTTTTTGGGGGTGATTGTGGTTGATATTCATTTTTGTTTTTGTTTATAATAATTATTGGATGTGTGGGGCAATGGTAAAGCCTAAAGGTGGCGCGAAACAAATTTGAGGGGTAAAAGATTTATTCTAAAGGTTCCCAAATTCGTGGCGACAGTCCTTTCGTTTTTCTTTTTCTGTTTTACTTTTCCCAAAATAAATGAGTAAAAATGAAATAAATTCCATCATCCCTCCAAATACACTGTATCTCATCCAGCGTTCCGGCGGGGGATCACCCCTTCCAGTTCCTCTTCCTCGGCCCTTAAAATTCATTGCCAAATTGCCCCGCCATGGAAATGCTTATATAATGTGGTGGCCTGCACAGGCGGGAGTTTTCAAATCGACGGATTTTGGCGTCGGTTTATTCCGGCCAACTCTGGTTTCACGGTTTATCTTGTCGGCCTGTTTCGCTCTTCGTGTTTGCTAAGGTTGGTATTTTTTTTTGCATGTCACGTATGGCTTTGTTTGATTGAGAACAATGGCGCATTTGCTACCTTGCAAGGGGTTAATATTGTTCCATGTGTGTATTGTGTTTGTGATTGTGCATGTGATCTTTTATTTATAATTGCCTTGCTGGGCCAATTTTTTTGTTTTTTTGTCTCGATTGCCCGATTTGATTTAGCTCTCTATGAGACTTTTTAGGTCAGAATGTGAAATGATAATCTGCAAGCTTGGTCATAGAGGAAGTCATGGACTTAAAATTTAATCTCACATTTCCCCAGAATTCTTCTTTTTCGCATTTTAGCATTTTGATGCTGCTCTAGTAGTTCAGCGTCTTTGTTAGTTATTCTATGCTAATTTTGGTGCCTTTTTATGTTGTCAAACAGGAACTTGAGGTTGGGAAGGATGGTATTATGGATCTTTGGGTATGGTTCACTCGTATGGAAAGCAGGATTTAACTATGATGAGCGTGTGGTGGGATACATCAAAAATTATAGGCGAGTGTTTTACCAAGGTATTCTACACGAAAATATGATTCCTCTTTTTCAATTAATTTTATCATGTTCTTTTACCATACTTGGCATCCTTATGCATGTCCTTCTGCCACTCGTATTTACTTTGCAATCATGTTTCAGCAAGCATGGATCATCGAGGAACACCTGATTGTCCAGGTAGATGTGTAACTCTTGAACCAAAGGAAGGAGCAATTTGTGTAAGTGCAGAAAGTTCAATAAGATGGTGGAATTATGCAGTATTTCTAACTTTGGGGTTAACCTTTCCATGCTTGGCGCAGTGGGGAGCTGCTTACCGTGTCTCTGGCTATGATGCAGAGCAGCTTGTATTATCGGTAAGGACAAATGCAACTGATGTTTGTCTTATCATTTCTATAAACATGGTGGGCAATGTGTCGATATTAACTTTATTTGATTTGAATAGGTCTAATTGGAATTCCTTTCTGTGCAGTATCTAGAGCTAAGAGAAAGGGAGTATGACATCAGAGCGTACATTGAATTTTTCACTGTAAGCTTCTGTGGAGCTCTTGAGCTTTGTTTTGTGCCATATTTTGTGTGTAATTATAACATCTTGTCTGTCTTGCAGGTGGACTCGTCTATCATTCCAGCTATTCCTGGAGTTCTAGTGTGAGTTTCTTGAACCTTGTTTGGCTAGATTTCATGGATATTTTTCAGATAAATGGGCTTTTTGTTGTAAACTAAGTTTCATTGGATGTTTATCCATTGCAGGTTTATTGGTTCTACTAACAAGAAATGTAACAAATTTTACTTGGGGCCTGCGCCATTAGAGGAGATGGCCAGGTTTGTTTTGATTAATTAGTTTCTTTTAGAATCTGCAATAAGTTCTTCTCGCCATGCTTATTGGATATAACAAATGCAGCCAAATAGCAAAAGCTGTAGGACCAGCTGGACCCAATTATGAATATCTTTTCCGCCTAGAAGAAGCACTTTTAGAAATTGGTAATCATTCCTCCCTTTTTTCTGAAACTTCAAGAGGATTGAATTGGAATTTTGATCATTTTGCTTGCAGGCTGTGAAGAAGAGGAAATTATTGAGTTGGCTAATGAAGTGCGAAAATGTCTAGCTGGTGTAAATGGGGATATTATGGAGATATCGTATGGAAAGAACCATCCACTTGAAATCAATAAACAGCGGATGAGCTCGGTTTGTTAAGTGTTAAAATGTCTGGTGTCAATAGAGATATTATGGTGATAACATGTGGAGAATACAGCAGCTGAAGCTCTGTTTCTAACTTGAAATCATTAAACAGCAGATGAGCTCTGTTTCTAACTTTCTCTATATACATAACATATGGAGTTACATACATAACATGAATTGTTTGACTCAGTTAATGGGGAAAGGTAAGAAGGAAAACCGATATTCACTTGCCCCATTATGTATAGATTATAGGAATTTGTAAAGGTGTTCCATAACGTGCTATTAAGGTTCTTTGTGTTATGAAGGTTCTTCGTATTCGTGTCTTTTATATGAGAAGAAGTAGCTCAATCTAGAATAATGCATCAAGCACAAGAATAGACCAGGAGCTTAAATGACATCGATAACATGTGAAGTTGTAACTTGTTAAATTTCTCAAAAGTTGCTACACGAAAAAGATGCAAAAGACCATCAAAACTCAAAAAATGCTTTAAAAGTTTTGACATATGCTAATGCATGGCCAAAACATGTTGATGTTTGTATGAATGCTTAACCACTGGTCCTTGCAAGTTAAGCTGATCAACTCTTGCCCAATGTTCGATTGCAATAAAGATTGTTGAGTCCATCCAATTGTTGCCCACCGTCCAATTGCAATAAGGATTGCAATAAAGTTGAGCTGATCCAACTGTTGCCCATCGTCCAATTGCAACAAGGTTATGATGCATAACTTTTAGAATATGCTCATGTTAGAGAATATTTTGATTATTACTGCTAACTCTTGATTACTGTTGGTTTAGTGGCTAATCCACTGGGTTAGCAATAAAGAGATCTTGTGCTCTCTAGGGGTCCGTCATATGTCCTCATGGACGCTGGCAATTATTCTAGTGATTACTGTCATAATCATCCTAATATTCCATTTGATCGGTGAGGGTATTTAAATTTCGGCTTTCGGTTTTTTTTTTTTTTTTTTTTTTTCTTGTCTCTTTTCTTCAATCTGGCTCAAATCCAACCCGCACAAATCCTTTTTTTTTTTCCCTTCTTTAGAAGAGATTCATTTATCCGCCGTCTTTTGAATTTTCTTCTTTCAATTGTATTTGAAACAAGCGAAGGTTTGTTTTTTTTTCTATTTCTCAAACTTCTTCTTTGCAGACTGATGCACGCAAGCTTTGTCTGGGGGCCCAATCTCTGTTGATCGGCCAACAGTTACTTGGGCTAGCGAGCCAATCGACGGTAGCTTTCTACCTTCTGCCCCCTTGCTCATCAATTTTTTTCCCCTCCAATCTATGCCAATAGTTCTTTGTGCATTTTTCACTAGGAACAATGAATTTGCAAACTTTTGGAGCAAAGGGCAATGGTGTATGGAATGACTAAAAATAGTATATGCGCAATATTTATAGTTAGAATAAAGGTAGAATGGCCTTGGGACATAATAAATTAGGCCTTTTACACTATACTAGCGTATCACAAGTTCAAATCATGCAAATTACCATTGAATTTGAGGGATCCTCCAATCTTTTACTTTGGGGTAAAAAGCGATCTTTCGGTTTTCAAAATTTGACTTCAAGTCTTCAAGTGTTGACTAAAAGCTTTGGTGATCAATACTCCTTCAAGAAATGCATAGATGATGTCAAACCAATGTCCTCCTTTGGCTTGTAATGCAAATATGTCTTTTAGAAGTAACCAAGTTAGATGTCTTCAAATTTCTTGTTCTACAAGCTTTCATGCAAATGTATGAAGTCCTATGTTAGCAAAATGTGTAAAGCATGTGTAGAGCTCTTCTATGTTGCAACTTTGCCGCAGCAGACCCTCAGAATAAAAGCAGGTCTTTGATGATCTACTGCATTTACAGGGCTTCATTGAAGCTATTTTTGACAGAATCCACGAAATCCATCGATCTTTATAGCTTGTGCCGAAGTTCTGGAGTATTAAGGATCTCATTCCGAGCTGTTTAGCATAGTATAGATCCAACAAAGGCCTTTTGCATTGCCGCTTTCATTAAATCCTTCTAAATTTTAGACGATTGATGTCATAGTAAAATATGAACCCTTTTAGTTTTTTCCACACAGATTCAGAAAAAGAATCCTTAGCAAGTTTGAACCTTTGAAGGATAAACAGTTCATTTTTGGAGAATGTTGTATGTGCCACAAATTTGTCAACCATTTTTTCTTCTACCGGAATACCAAAAGCTCCAAAGCTCCCCCTTGTTCGGTTACGTGGCTAGTCCATTGGGTTAGCACTTAAGAGATCTTGCTTTCAAGTCTCTGGGGTCCGTCATATGTCCTCATGGACACTACCAATGTGGCATGACGTAAAAAATACTATCTATCTATCTATCTATCTATCTATCTATCTATCTATCTATCTATCTATCTATCTATCTATCTATCTATCTATCTATCTATCGACGATCTTATATTATACATATGGATTACTTGGGAACAATGTCCCTTAACCCATTAATTAAATTTCTTGATATATAACCACCATGGAACCAGAAGCCATTGTATTTTTTATGGTTCTTGTGACCAAATTTTTGAGTCGACTCATTGAGAAGCCATTTTGTTCGAATGTGTGATTAGTTTTTATTATCTCCTCAATGTATTCCTTAGGACGATTGCAAAGATACAGCAATAAAATTGCTTGTGCAATTAACAAGGTTGTAGCTTTGGTTGATACTTCTATATAGATGCCATTTGTATGTATTGCACAAATTTGAACGAAAAATTATTTATCTTATCAAATCTTATTATCATAAAGGACCCATATCCCCGGCATCGCATATTAAGAACATTACATCTAGGGAGGTTGTGTTCATACATCTATAGCAATGGTTGTACATTGTCACTTTTGATTTCTAAAAAGTCCAATGGGTTGGGTTACAAATATATTTAAAGTACTAAGAAATAGTTTTCTTTTTTTTTTCTCATGTGGCAAGCCTTCTGATGAAACTTATTTGAAAGTACATTAGATAAATATTGCACCATAGTGGGGAACATGAAAATCCCATGGGCATCCCTTTAATTTGTTTCCTAATTGAACATGGCAATTACGCGTTAAATAATTATTAATTGCCACTAAGTTCTCACACGTGATTTCCCATGATGATCATTGCTTGGAGTTTTTTCACACCAGCTGAAGACACTACTGTTTCAAGAGGCTCATTTTTTTTTGAAATGCTTTTAGAAATAGCTCCTCGAATATTTGAGACAATCCTTCATGTCCTAACAACGGTATTAATTCGTAGCATATAGTAATGTCTGCTTCTCAAGTATGAGAAATTGTGAAGGGAGATTAATTAATAGGCCAATGGCACAGTCAGTCCCCCAAAATGGCCTCGTATGTACCCTCAAGAAAGTTAAGATATCCATAAGTTAAAGATATCGGTACAAAAGTTTGTAATATAGTGGTCAAGAGGATCCCCAAGTTTGTAAAGATGCAATCAGTAACATTATTAGCCATTTGAACGTATTCTTATGGGCTTTGTAAATTCCCATTAGCTATGGGAGGTGTGTATTGCTATCAATACTTATGCATGACAAGATACTCATGTCATATATGCATTTGTCCTCCCGACCCTTTTTTTCTTGAAGGACGACAAATCGCATTAAAGTACCATAATGGAAACAAACACATTAGCAAAAGCGGGAAGAAAAGCCCAAAGGATAATCACAACCCACTGAGTGTAACAAACCACCTATGTATAAGCAGAGGCTCACATTATAAACCTTAAAATTTAGCTGCCGCTTGACAGGACCAAACATAAAGCGGCACTAAGCCTTTGTAATTCTATCGTTTGCATCCAGTAGGACACGAGCATTAGGAATATCTAGGCCCTTAAAAATACGAAATCTTCCTCGCTTCCGAATTGACCATAGTAAACAACTCGAAGCCAAATCAAAGGCATGGCTCTGCATTTTGATCCAGGTCTCTAGGTAAATAGCCAAAAGCACCAAGCCTCTAGGCCTCTGTCACTTGTACGAGAGATAGGAGCCATGACCAAGCTGGCTGAGTATGAGCACATAAGTAGAAATAATGCTTAGTGGTCTCGGCTCGCTACTTACACGAAGGCCACAATTGAGACTTGCAAGGATCAATTCTATGAACAAGCACATTATCCCGAAGGCATTTGTGAAGAATTTGCCACCAAAAGTATAGCCACCTTGAAGTGGAGCAAACTATCCCAATTCCAACCCCACATATGCTGCTAGTTAGGAGGAGAGATCTGAAGATGCCAGTGTACAGAAGGTGGAAGGATATCAACATCTAGAAGCATCTCATACGTCGAGTTCACAAGCTACCGCTCTATAATTCGATTGCTAACAAGCCATATACACACATCCATAGGTTGTGCAGCAGCTTGTGGTAGCGGCAACTTTTTGCCAGATGGTTCTATACCATCGAGGTAACAAAAACCTAGTCTGAAGGGACTCCCATGTTAATAAGTAGCCAGACTCATACAATGCTTCAACAATCTGAATTCCTGCTAGCTTTCACCGCCATTGAATCAAGTGATGCACAAGAGCACAAAGTGGAAGATGACTCCCTAGAGGAATCCACCAATAGGTAGTGCTTGTCTGAACAGATGCAAGAGAATTTTTATGGAATATAGTACAAACCCTCTATCACGACCTCAAAAAAAGAGAAGCATTAGGAAAAGGACGTAATGGAAAACAAAGGCTCCAGGGCAAGAGAGGTTTAAGTGAAATCTTATCAAAAGGGGCACATGCACAAGTGCCTGATTAGTTTATCTTACCTTAGTTGAGTCAAGGGAATCTGTGAGAATCCTCCATATAGGCTTAGAAATCAAAACCTGGCATTGCAAACGAAAGCCGCCAACAAACATTGGTCTAATACAAATAACCTTTACCACAACATGCTCTTCATTACCAGCCCAAATGAAATTGCGAACAAGTACAATTATCTGCTGAAATTTTGACTGAGAGGCCAGAAGTGCAGATGTTACATAAACATGAGTGTTGCTTAAGACATGTTTACCTAGAGTGATCCTGCCAGACATAGAGAGTTTAGTCGTATCCCACCAAAATAAGTATTTTAGAAACCCTTCAATGATGATATCCCATGCATCTGAGGTAGAAATTTAGATGCCCATAGAATGCCCAACAACTTAATAGTATTACCATGAGTAAGGAGCAATTCCAGTCCATATTCATATGCTTTAACAAAGTCTTACATTAAGAATTGAATTGAATTCAATTCAATTCATTTAACAAAGTCTAGTTTAAGGTAGATAATTCATTGACCTTTCAATATGGACCAATACATACCCAGCCGCAACAACATTGTCAAGAGTGCATCTTTTTCGAGGATATTGACTTGGCTAAACTATCACGAACTTTCTCTGCAAGGGCCCTAGTAAAAATCTTGTACACTGTAGACAGGAGATTTTTCATATAAGCATTGTACAACTGCTTCTAACCGAGCCCAATATTCCTAAAAGAAAAACTCTACTAGAAGACCATTTAAAATTGGACAATTTATCTTTCTTCCGAAGAAAAGTTGAGCGAAGGTCATCAATGGTGATAGATGAGTCCGAAAGTGCGTGTTGCTTCGCTGGCACAATGGGTTGGATAAGACTGCAAACTGCACATCCTCATGAAAAGGCAATGGATGACTCGCAAAGAAAGAAGGAAAGTGCTTATGAGGTATTGCTTCAAATGGACTGGCTCCAAGAGTTATGTGCCATTAGGCAAAAGGAGCGAACTAACAGAGATTGCCATGCGCCACCTTCTAGTAGCCTTAAAGAGGAAATAAGAGCACCTATCGCCAGATTTGAACCATTCAAATCCTACTATGATCCTCATTTGTTTCACTTGCTCTATCTCAATGAGCTTGATCTCACTGAGTAATTCTTTCCTTTTAATATCATAAGAAGGGGAAGAGAGCGAATTGTATATAATTCATGATACAAAATTGTGAGCTGGCCTCTGTTTTGCATTGCCCGGGTATGACTCCATTGTTTTGGAAAGGAACTAATTGCTCCTATAGATGCAACAATACCAACCATACCATCTAAATGGGAGTACTCATGAGAACAAGAATCTCGACACCTGCTACAAAATCTGCATCCTTCAAATACTTAGTGTTAAGCTTGAAGTAGGTTTTGCTAGTTTTGGTAAAGTTAGAAGGCCTTGTAGAAAACCATTGTGGATTGTGATCTGACATGCCATTATCAAGAAAATTAGTTCTCTGCAATTCCTTAAGGTTACTAGCTACAACTACGTTATAATAATCACGATCATGATGAGTTTATACCCTATCATTGCATCTGTTGCACCATGTAAATGATTGGTCTCCATCAATCTCCACAAAACCTCAATTTTGTAATAGATGATGCCACTCATGATCACTTTCAAATCCATGCATCACAAATGATCCCCAACCACATCTATCTATTTCCAATTGAACCATATTAAAATCACCAACAAGCGATCAAGCCACATTAAATTTAAATTTACTTGGGATAGAGGCCCAAAGAGCCTCCTCCCCCGCCCCCGGCGGTTTATTATGGGCATAGATATTTACCAAGCCCCATTCCTGACCCCTCTCCTATTATTTGATAAATAGAATAGAATAGAATAGAATAGAATAGAATATACATTAACGTCCCTCAGGCCGTGAGGCCCCCGGACTTATGTAGCATCCTGCGAGCTCCCCATAGGGTCTTTGCAAAACAAACAGAGCGATAGGTTTTATGTAGCCATCTAGCGGGCTTCACTTGTTCTTTACATATTACCCGCATCGTGCTTATAGCTGGCTTCTTGGCCATACACAAATGCATCGTTATAAACAGTTTTGAACTGTACTTTGTGGGCTTCTCTGATCCGCCTCATCCGTGCTTTTCAGATTATTAGCCCTCTCTCTTTGTGCACCCCCCGGTGTCTTATTATCATTTCTTTTATAGCTTTCGCTATATCTGTGAGTGTCTCTTCTTTGTCCATCAGTGCTGGGAGTGGGAGATCCCACCTGACCTTGTTAAATTTGGACCTTATGTCGTTGTAAACCGGGCACTCCTTTACCATGTGCTCTTCGTCTTCTATTTTTCCTGAGTCACATACTCGGCATATTCGCTCTGCTCTATCTATTTTCCTCCATCTATCTTTCTCAATTCGGAGGTCGTGGCTTCCCATCCTGAATCGACGGCCCGGCGTTCCACATTTACTCTTATTCAACATGTTTGCTTTTGTATGTGATATGCCCTATCGTCCCCGGATTGAAGGTTTCCAATAGCTTGATCGCCTTGGGCCCCGTATTGCCGTGCCGCCGGTTTCTCATTGCTCGCTTTGTCCATTCTTCGTCCCATCCGTGCTTGTATAATGTCGACTTAGTTGCATCCTTATATTTGCTGTCCATTTAAGCCAATTTGTTAAACCATCCCTTACCACATTTGTTATGTCTTTGTTTTGCTGATTCATCTATCGCTAGTGGCTACGGTTTGTCCTCTTTCCCATAGCTATTTGTCCTTTATTAGGTACCTACCGTTTTCTTTCGTGCCCTCACTTCCATTGGCTTTTCCCCTGTCTCATATAAGATTGTTACCAATGATGTACCTGTCTTCACACGGAATTCTGTCAGGTGCCATTGCCTCGGTATTCCTTCTTGTTTTTCCCATTTCTTTTCGGCGGGATCCACGGTCCCCATGTCTCACATCCGTACAACCGTGTTGATGCTACTATGGTCTTTGAATAGGTATGCTTTGATTTCCCAATTGGTGATCATTTGTTGTTCGCGATAATTCATCATGATGTAATAATTCCCTATTGCTGCTTGGAATCTGGTATCCGCTCCTTTTGACCATCTCCCCCCTCCATGTGTGTCGTACCCTAGATACCTGTACCCTGTGGCTTCCTCTAGTTCCTCCCCCTTGTATCTAAATGGCACATGCTTTATCTTTGTCGAAGGTCACTATTTTTGTTTTTCCCGGGTTATTTGTGGGTCCTGTCTCTTCTGAAATTCCTCTAGTATCTCTAGCATCATTGCATCCCTTTGGCTTTGGTAAGCCATCATACCTAAATCATCCGCATATAACATTATTGGGACTTTTATTTTCCCTATCATTGGTGCTTCACTGTCTCCCTGTCTTTCCCTGACAAATTCCTGTAGAGCATCTATGTATATCCCAAACAGTGTGGGTGATAGTGGACATCCTTGCTTTACTCCTGTATCGCATTCTATGGCTTCTCCCCCCCCTCTGTTTTTGGCATACACCTTTTGGTATAGCCTTGCGATTGATCCTACTAACCCATACGGTGCTCTTAGTCCTATTAGTCTAAGTAGAAGCTTATCCCTAAACCTTTGTGTGAAGGCTTTTTTAAAGTCCACGAAGCAAGCATATGATCTTCTTGTTATTCTCCTTTAATGCCCTATCATTATCCATAGAGTCACCAAATGGTCCATAGTCGAATACTCACGGTGAAAACACCGCGACCTTGTGCTCACAGCTTCCCCTTTGCCCGCGTTTTGACTTTTGATCGGCGTTTTCCCGAACCATTCATGAATACTTTGAAGCCCGACCATAATAGTTACGTAGTTGCTCGGTTCCTCCTTGTTTCCTCCTTTGTGGAGAGGGATTACCTTGTTAAAGCGCCATCATTCAGGAGACCAAATGTACTACCTCATTGAATATTTCTGTTATAATCCCTATTATCTCTATTCCCTCACCGGCATCTCATTTGTTAGCCCATATAGATCAGGAGCTTTATTGTTTGTCATTTTGTTTTAGTGCCCATGTCACTTCTTCCTTGGAGAAAGGGGTTTGTGTCTACCTTCGGGTCCATGATTGGTGCAGCTCTGTTTTTGGTACAACCATTCTAGGTATCTTGTCCAGTCTATTTCTATTTCCGTTCTTCTCCCCCTCCTCCCTGTTGATGTATCCGCTTTTGCTTTTTGAGCCTCTTTTCATATTGTTCGGAATACTTTAGGTCTCCTTTTGGGGTCTTGGCCAATCCCCATTTGATGGTTCTTAGGGTTGCGGTTCTCTTTCTTTTCAGAATTTTCCGCATTACTTTACTGCGTTCCTCTTGGTATGCCTCGGTTCCTTTTGCCTGTTTGGCTTTCGCCGTTGTTCCATGCACCCTTCATCAAAAACCATCTTGAAATGCTATAGCCCTCTTCCTCTTTCTCTTCTCCCCAATGCCACTCTCTGCTTCCTCCAAGATGTCGTTCATATCATTCCCTCTGTCCTTCATTTTCCCTCTCCCCCATACCTTCCGGCTTTTATTCCCTTTTTGGCGGATTTTTATGAATGTTCCCACTCTGTTTTTCTCTGGATTTTAATTATTTATCTCGGCCTGTTTACCTCTTCCTTGCTAGAGTCCTCTGTTTCTTCCCCTTGTCGCCTTTATCTTGAGCAATATGGGTCTATGTCCCTCCCTCCTTCCTATCGGCCCTAATTCCATCTTTCCGATTTCTTTTTATTGCTTCTTCATTTTGCTATCCGTAGTCTACTATGCTGCTCAGGTGGGCATTTGTGCTTGTGGGCTTTGAATCCTCCCATCTTCTTAAACCATTGCATATAATTGTATGCATGGATTTGTACATACCTCCATCAGTGTTTCTCCTCATTTGTAATGCGATTTCCATTTAGATCACTCGTGTCACATTTGCCATTCCTCCCCTCTTATAGTACGTGTCCCTTGCCCACTCGTTGTCTATCCACCGCTTTATGTGATTGTTCCCGTCCGTCCTTGCATTAATATCCCCACTATGATCAACATTCCCTTATCCCTATGTCTCATGACGATCTCTCCCCCATGCTTAATAGTTCCGGGTTTTATCGCATTGGGGCAGATAGTATACTATTAGCAAACACTGATTTACGTAATCAAGCAACACAACATTTATAAGCATGTATCTTTTATTAATGTCGTTTTCCAAAATACATGCTTTTCTGATACTGCTATTCCTAATGTAACAGGCTAGCCCTGCGCTACCCCTTCCTATTGTAGTTCTTTTCCCTCCAACAGGTGAAAAAGTGTAGCCTGGTTCATCCCGGTAGCCTCTTTGTCTTTGTGTTCCCATGTCTCTACCGGACATATGATATCTGGTCTCGGTTAGCCGTTTTGGTTTCTCCATCATCCCAAGGATATCGTTACCAATTCTAGTACCAGATCCCTTCCTTTATGCACCCCCCTGTCTCCCTGTTGTTCCATTACGTGTCCTTTCCTTAGTTGTCCTCGTTCTTGCTCCACGATCCCCCCACTCTCCCTTTGTCGACTTTATGTTCTTGTCTGGGTCCCTTAGGCCTCTTTTTCAGCTTCCCCATCCTAAGCTGTGTTTGTTGTTAGAATCTTGGGGCTGTTTTTCGGTCTATTTCCCATGGTGTTATTTCCCTCATGCGCTTCAGCTGTCCTGTCCTCTCACCACCTCCCGTTTTTATTCCATCTCCCCCATTTTTCTTGGTCCATCCCATCTCTCTGCATTTAGCCGGTTCTTGCGGTGTGTTCTCCGTCCTCTTTTGAGGTATAGTTTCCCATCCTTTACCCACAGCTTGTACTCCCTTGGGCTCCGGTTCTCCGACTTTCGCTGGAGTTCTCTGTGTAACCCCTGTCTCTGCATAAGGTGTTAAGGGCCTCTTGTACTTTGAGTCCATTCACGAGTTTGAACCTGCGTGGATGATTCTTTCTTTGGCGCCGAGGTCTCTCATAGTCACATTTATATGTCACCATCTCTCCCTCTCCAAGCTCACGCTTTCGTCTTTGCTTTCACTATCACATTCGTGTTCTGAAAAAGCGTTCTCCATTATCTCTGCGGTGACAGGCGTGTCTTCGTTAAACCTCTCGGCTACTCTTATCAATCTTACATCAAGTTTAATCCTTTCTTTGTTCTTTGAACTCCACTATGTAATGGTTTAATCCTATCAAAACTTCTTACGCATCTAGATCTATTTGTTGCTTTTCTAATATCACCAACCTTTGTATGATTTCGCTTTTTTCTTTCCTCCTCTTCCATCCTCTTCGATTTTCCGCCCTCGTATCTTCCACCACCTGCACCCGTTCTTCCACTTTCCCTATTGCCTCTTTGTTACATTTGCACAGACTTTTGCCCGGTGTGTTCGTGCTTCCATCCTCGGGACCACAGCTTCGACCTTACGATCCATCATTGCCAGAAGTCCTGCGGATCTTGCTTGAGTTCTTCTGCTTGCCCCCGCTCATGTTTGGCTAGCCATTCTTCTTCTTTCTGTTGTTGTGGTGGTTCGCTTTGCGAGTTCCCTTCAGCGCTTCGCTCTCTCCTGTGCTTTCTGTTTCCTATTTCTCTTCCGCGGGCTTACTATATCTTGTTCCTTTATTTATCCGTTCGGACCTTTTCCCCCCCATATTCTTTCAGTTTTGAATTTCAAAATTCGAATCATCCTATCTAAGATATGATTACTGGGTGTTTGCGTCCGCCATTTACTATCGGCGTTTTTATGGCTGGCCCTTAGTAGATTCAGTGATTTTCGGTACCATATGGACTGTTTTGCTTTCTTTGTATCCTTTTGGGAGTGGGTTTTTTTGTGACTTTGGTGCACCAGCCGGAGGATTGGATCCTCACTGTCCTGGTGTACGGCCGGGGAGTTGCCTCCCACTATCCCTTGCCAGCAACCTCTTGTCTTTCCACTTCCATTTTCGTTTCCATTCTATGGGCGGAGTAGGTGGTGCATTGTTTAGCAGTCGGCACCAGCCGGTGGGCTATTTTTCCCACTCTGTCCTGGTGTATGGCGGAGACACCCGTCTCTCTGTCCCATAGCTTAGCCTTCCACCCTTTGCACCATCTACTCATGGACCCCCTATTTATCTGGATTCTGTTCGTCTCTTCTTCGTTTTTGTTACGTCCCTTGGATTAATGGATTAATAGAGTTTCATGTATCCGCCCAACTTCTCCTTTTCATTAGTATCTCTACTAGGTCGCTTGCGTACGTCTGCATTCGTATCTATCATATACCTCCCTGCAATTATATCTATACTTTCCTTAATACATCACTATCTCAATACAACCTATACAACCTATATCGTACATTTACACGCCTTGTCGTATTACCATATTTCTATTAAGTCGTATTTAATTAAAGTGGGACTCATTCTATTCCCACTTTTTTTTGGAACTCTGTTATTTTACACAAGAAGGAGCACCCCGACCCGAAAACTGTCCTTAATTCGAATTTTTGACTGTTACTGTGCATCCAAGCTTTCTCCCAGTTTTTGTCGGATAACGAGTCGAGTTCCTATTTTGGGGCTTATTTGTCATCCAAAATAAGAGTTTTTTGCGTGAGGGTGAATTCCTTTACCAAGACATTTTGGCTCTATTTTCTTAGGTGGGTAGACAAGAGATCACAAATTCCAACAAAAATTAAGCAAATTGTTTACTTAATCACCAAAAAATACTAGTTTTGAGATACCTTACATTAGAGGTAATTTGAGATCTCCTTTTGTCCCCATAAGAATCCTCCAATAGAATGAGTACTCTACATCAAACTGCAATTAATGCAGCATTAACAACTTCATTGCTGTCGTTTTTTCCCTATAACTTTTGATCTACTCATGAAAATGCTGCGGCGTTTGTTGCATTAGATGCAGAATGAAAAGATCTTTCAAGTGATATATGGTTATGATGTATTTCAATACAAGCCATATGTGTTAACCTTAAAAAATATGGTTTTTTGCTCTTTTCTTATATATTTACATCCCAAAAGATATAACAATGGTTGTCATTAGAAAGATCTTGAGGAGACGAATCCATTGCCACAAATAGTGTTCGAATCGGAGTTTTTGATCAAAAGCTATAGTAGAAAAATGACACTGCAAAAGTTAGTTAGAACTGCATTAATTACTGTTGCCACATAATACTGGAATAAAATACACTGGAGCTCTTCTCTTATTGGACAGTTTAAAAAGCTGATGTGGCTTTTTAAGCATCCCTTAATGGGACAAAATGAGATCTCAAATTACCTCTAATGTATTTATAAATGGGCTCATTACAATATACATTACAGTGGGTGAAGAGACCATAGTGGTCGTATTATCACAATGATTACACCCTCTTCACACATGAACCACCTAGTGCAAACGGCGCGTGGAGCTCTGTCCAAGTCACGGAGCAACCTACAGACGATAGAAATTTGTATGAAGAGTTCCCTCATAGGCCACGTGCTTGTATGTCCAACTGATGTCACCACCCTCTTCTCGACATCTTTCTTCAATGAACTGGTCTTTTCATTGCTCCCAAGCATGTACTATCTGGTGGAGATAAGGACTACAAAAGACAAAATCAAGTTAGTCAAGTGATGCTCTGAGGGCAAAAAAAATTAAAATAAAGCAGTTCTTAGGGCCATTTTGGAAAAAAAATGAGGCGAGAGCTTTCGACTCATGAGAGTCGAGAAAAGAAAAAGCTTAAAAACGCAGGTTTTAGGGGTGAAGGCCTTTCTCGACTTCGCGAAGTCGAAAAAAGGCGGCCAAAAGCTTAAAAACGCGGTTTTAGGGATCGAAGGCCTTTTTCACCAGCGAAGTCGAAAAAGGCGACTCAAAGCCGTAAACGCAGTTTTAGGGGTGAAGGCCTTTCTCGACTCATGGTCGAGAAAGGCGATTCAAAGCCGAAGCGCCAAGTTTTAGGGTTGAAGGCCTTTCGACCTGAAGTGAAAGGCGAAAAAAAGCCGAACGCAGATTTTAGGGGTCGGAAGGCCTTTCGACTTCCGCGAGTTGAAAAGGCAGCTCAAAGAAAAATGCAAGTTTGAGGGCCTTTCTCATTTCATGAGTCAAAAAAGGCAGAGTAAAAAAGAGCAATTTCAAAGCTCGAGTCAGAAGGTCGAAAATGAATAACCTTCAAACATCCTATGTATTTTCTATGAAAAAATACCCTCCCCATAAATTTCCTACGTATTTTCCATGGAAAATAGACCCTCCCCATGTATTATCTAATGGACACATATCCAATGGACCCTCCCCCTTTACCATATAGGTATATGAAGACGGGACCATTAGGCTCATGTTTAGCTATGTAAAGAGTAATGCCTAATGCACATGTAAATAGCAACATATGCACCTATAATGCACATTATAACCTATGAGAGCCTATTAGACCTATGCATTGTCCCCATCCTTCAAAATGGGTTAAACAAGGTGTAAATTATATCATGATCTTTGCAAAGTTAAATTTTTACCTTAGAATAAGATTATATTCCTAGAAAACGTGCACCATGGCAAAATATGGGGACACATCAAAATATAATCCTATATTATTAGCATTTATTTTACACTTTCTTTTTCAACGTATTATTTTACCCTTTTTTTCTAATACCCCGCCTTTTTTTCCCGCCCATGCTTGAAATTTAAAATCATTTATTTTCCTTTCTTTTTCAACGTATTATTCTACCCCCTTTTTTTTAATACCCCGCCTTTTTTTCCCACCCATGGTTGAATTTTAAACTTTGGTACATACCTTTGAGACAGAAGTTCCTTTGTACCACTTGGAAGAAGCTCCCCAACGCCATAGCTCCCACCGGCTTGCTAATCAATTTCGACTTGGCGGATTAACCAACACTTCTAGAAAATCGTGGCTATGCAAAATCAACACTTTACGCTAAAAAAGAATCGGAAAGAGTTGGAGCAAGAAATGGGCATACATGCACAAAAGAATAGGAAAGATCTGGGGAGCAAGAAGGCTATGGCGGATCTTTTATAAGGTATGGCCATCATTTTCTTTGCTAGTCGTCATTCATGTTGTTTCTTCATTTGTTTTTCTGCCAAGCGCCTTTGTTTGCCGGCCGGAGGCAAAGAAAAGAATGGAAAAAAATAAATAAAGAAGCACGGAAGCGTAGCAGCAGGCGATAGAGGCAAAACCTAAAAGCCAAGGAAGCAGACTTGGATATGGATCTCAAATGTGCTTGTATGGAGGCGAGAGCCCTAGCCTTTGTTGCCACGCCGGAGAGGCAAAGAAAAGAATGGAAAAAATGAATATAGGCTGCGCATGATCTGCTGCGCCAATTTCCCTTGTATCACAATGCGATCTCCGTAATTTCAAAGCTGCTTCTTCTCTTCATCAAAGCTGCTTTCCAGGGGTCTTCTTAACGAAGTTTTTCTTCAAGCTGCTCCGGCATCTTCTTCAAACTGCTTTGGCGTCTTGCTTAACAAAGGTTTTTCTTTCAGCTTCTCTCCTTAATAACGGATGTTCTTTTTGCGACCGATTCTTCTTTTCAGTGACGCCGCTTTAATGAGAGGAAGCATTGCGGCGACGGATCGATTTGCATTTCGACTTGAAAAAGGGGCAAAATTTCAGCCTCCCTCTTTTTTTTCGTTTGCATAAAATATACTGAGCAGGGGATTTTTGACGGCGGCTACGCTAGGTAAGAAACAATGGGAGCCTTTTTATCTAAACTTGTCCGGCGAAGAAAACAATGCGAGCGTCTTCATCTAAACTTGCAATAGCAGCTACAGAGAACTTAACAGAGGAAGAAGTGACTATTCGGGAGAAGAACCGAAATGTGCTTGGTCCTTAAATGTGCTTCCGGTTTTGGATTTGGGTTTCTCTTTGCGTTTGATGTGGAAGATGTGGCTAGCAAATCTCTTTGTCTTTTGTGTTTGATGCAGATTTTGGCCGACAAATCCGGCTCTCGAAGCTTTGCAATTTAGGAGTTGTCCAAGCACGGAGTAGAAGATGAAGAATCGCCTTTCTTGCATGGTAGCAAAGCCATGGTGGCCTCTTGCATTGCCAAAGAAGTGTCAGATGTTCTTGCTATGCATACAAGCTTCTGAATGCTCTCACTTTTCGCCTGAATTGGGTCTTTGTTTCTGAAAAAATCCCAGAGCAGCTGCATGACCATTTCTTTCTATTGATGAAGGGATGCTTCATTCTCGACTACCGAGTCGAGAATGGGGGCACTTGTGTTGTGTGTTGTGTTGTATTTGGGCTTAGTTGTGTATTTGGGCATGCCAACGATTATTATTTAAGTCATAATTTTACGTCCACTTCACATCATGAGAGGGGAGAAAATGATGTTTACAATTCAACATGCACATGCAGTCCATGCACATTCTCGCCTTGCACATTATCCAAGATGGCTTGGTCCATACACATTGAGGCTTGAGGCGACAAATGGTCTAAGGCTAAATTAATGTCTAGGCTAAATTAATTAATTGTATATATTGACTCGTAAATGTTTCTCTAATTTATATATTTAATTACATTGACAACTCTAATTAATTAATTTGTAATTTATTTATTTATTTATTTATTTATATTATAAATATTGTATTATTATTTTTATTTTGGAGGGTGGGGGACTTCCACTCCTTGCCCTCCCCTCCCCCTCCTTGCTCTCCCTCCCCTTGCCCCTTCCCTCCTCGCCCCCTCTTCTCACCCCCTTCCAAGCTCCTCCACCCCTCCTCACCTCCCCTTGCCCCTCTTCCCCTGGAGAACCTCCCCACCCCTCCTCTCCACCTCCCATGCCCCCTCTTTCTCACCTGTTTGCCCCCTCTTTCCTCCCTTCCCCCCCCTTCTTCTAACTTATCCCCTTCCATTACTTCTCTCAACTTCTCCCCCAACTTCCCCTTCCTCTCGATCTAACTCTTGATTCAATGTAAAAATTCGAGAAATTTCCAAAATTCGAGATTTGTCCCACTTTAATTAAATACGACTTTATTACTATATTTCTTTCGTCCCCTATGTGGGCCCATACCCGAAGATTCGTTGCCACCTTAAACATACGCCCTCCCTTACCTTCATTCGTATTTCTGCCAACCTGCTATATGTATCTTCCTAGCTTCATATACCTGCATCCTATGTTTAATTTTGGCAACTAGCGAGTCCAGTTTGTGCATAGTTTATCGGTAAGTCAGCCACCTCTCTTTGGTCTTGTTTTGGCGTGCCCTAAGCTGAAGGCCACCGGGTACCCTTTCTAAGTACTACATACCACCCAATATGGTTTCGTATAGTCACCCCCCGAGATGTATGGGGGCAACCCCAATTACAGCCGTTAGTTCGCTGATTTGGTTATATCATATTAGTCCACGAAATACAGATACAGATATGGAATATGTCTTTTTGTTTTAGGGAGAGAATAAGCAACACTGGGACAAAGTTACTATAGAAAACATCCGATGCTATGCTTACTGCAAAAATTCTACATTGAAAAAGGAGAGTTCTTCTCTCACTTACATTACTTAGCTTTTTCAGCCATTCTCATCCAAAATCGTTTCTTCTCACACAAACAAACAGGAACAAACAGGATTTGTATCCCTTCTGATCGGAATTACTTACCTGCACTTTCTGGACCTAACTGTTTGAACAAAGGATTGTTTTGAACAGACAACAGAAAAGGGTAGAGCAAGAAGATAAAGAGATATAAAAAGATAAAAAGATAAAAGAGTAGAACAAAAGGAGAGCATGGCATGCATCTGCTTGGGCCTCCCCCCTTCTTACGTCTCCTCCTCTGATTTTATGCTGATCAAACTCTTTTTCTGTCCATAACTAATTTTTTAGCTTCTTTTCGGAAGATGGCTCACCGATCTTTTTAACTTTTTCGAGATTCCTCCCCATGTAAGCTCGGCACAAAAAATCGACGGGGTTCTTCTCACAGCAGTAAATACAAACCTTACCGAAATCACACACCAGAAGATTGTGCTGATAACTCGAGGATCTTTGTATGGCAGCATGAACCTGCAATCTATTGAAGCACTGCATAGTTCGATCCATGTCTTGGCGCCTCACCGATCGTTCTTGTCGCCTAATACTCCTAGTACTTCCAGCAGTCCTAGGGTATATTGGCTATCCCGCATGGACTGTGCATGATGAATTCTGTCACAGTACAGACAATGCACTCGGCCGCAGCTGATGCATGAAGGCAAACCTCTGCTCAGGCACATACAACTGTCGAAACAAATGAACCACGGATTAAGCTCCTCAAGATTGGGATTGAATGGCACTGTTAAGTGGAGTTGGGGCGCTTCTTGCCGACCTTCTTTTCTTCATCTACATCCACAAGAACCTTTTTCCCCCTGTCCATACTTGATCCTGAGCTGAGGCGGATGGATCGATATTTGCCGGCGCTTCCTTGCTCAATTTGAATTTCGAGCCTAAAAGGCGGGCTCAGCGGCCAGGGAGAAACCCGATTTCTAAGGGCGGCCTTCACTATCACTCTTTCTCTCGTTGTAACTGTTATATATAGGATTTAGGGTATTTAGGGTTTACGAAATCTGTCCGGTTTCCCGCCTACTTAATTCTGGCCGTCTGCCTTAAATGCCAGTCTTGTCCTATCCTGTCCCAGAAGTTTTCGTCTGCTAATCCCCGCCACACATCCCTAGCCCGATAGCTGACAAGTGTACCTTTCCTATTTTCTCTATACTACTCATTATTATGGCTATCCGTAGCTGTCATGATCCCTACTACCCGTCATGTGCAGTCATATTCGTTAGTTTACGACGTTCTGCATTTTATATATTTCTACCCCCCCCCCCCTTTTTTTCCCTTCCTGTCTCCGCCACGTGTCCCATCTTTGTAGCCGGACAGACGCCTGGTGCTATCTCCCCACTTTGCCACGTTTCATCCCCTTTATTTCCAAATTCCTTGATTTTCCACATTTTTAATTTATTTTATTTTATTTTATGCCTATACCTATTTCTTAACGGCTCTGAGTTTTTGAATCGCCCGTCGCCGGAACCTTGAGATCCTCCTCCCCGATGCTCCCCTTTATTCTCCAATTGTGTCTGTTGAGTCGCCTGTTGTCGTTCCTTATCTATCCCAAATTTCAAATTTTCTACAACCATTGTATGTCATGATCTAGCAGTGTTACGCCCTGTTCATGTACAGATATCTGGCTGTTCTTTCTCGGCCAGAGCAATCATACATTTGTATACTACATAGCTTATTTCCTAAGAGGGATGAACATAGTCTAATCCTGTACAAGATTTGAGAAAACTAGCGTATTAAGAACCATGAGAGCTGGGAGAAATGCACTTAGCTGGACATTCCCGTCGGATCACCCCGCACCATCGCCACCCGCACCATCGCACCATCGCCACCCGCACCATATGTTGGTGACCATATAGTGTTCAAATCTATCTATTTGTGAAAATGATATTGATGGACGACTTCCACGCAGTAACCTTAGATAAATCAGCAGCAGCAACCAGAACATTATAATCACGGCCTATGATCCTAGCCAACTTTTGAACATCATCTTTATGGCAAGATAAATACAAAGACAACCTGCTCCTCTTGCTTGGGGATGAATCCAATCCCTCAACATTCCACAATACTAGGTTCATGAGTTCATGAGGTCAAAAAGGGATGCTCCACGTCCATGCCCCTAGCATCAATCTCTGCAATATCCATAGCACAATCTTCTACTGGCAAATCTGCCCACCGTGTGGTAGAATGTGGCAAGGGAGCTTCCTCTCTGTTCCACCCTTCCATTATGATTGGTAACGTGGTGAGGGGGAGCCTCCTCTACGCTCTGCCTTACCATTGCTTTGACATGTATACAAGAGGAGAGACCTCCCTGTCAAGAGACCTTCCAGAGTGATGGTCGATATGTGACAGGAGAGAGTCTCTGCTCTGCTCAACCCCTCGATGAGCAGTTGTTGACACAATTACTGCAATTAGGGTAGGTTGACCATATTTATTCCTTGCAGTCTTTTCCAAATTGACCCTTTGCCACCCATCTTGTTCCCCATGCTCTTGGGCTTCCTGGATTTTTTGCAACTTGGACTTTGTGGTAGTGTTAAAAAGATGAGATGAGGAGCCTGTTGTAACACCACCAATGGGATTGGCAACATGCACTTGGAATCATACTTGTCGGAGATTTTAATGCCAGGACAATTAATGATATGCAGGCAACATCATATGAAAATATAGGGATAACTTACTAGAGGAATACATGGAACTTGAGTCTATTAGATCTTAGGAATAGCAGGGAAGATTATTTGTTAGTTAGAACTAGCAACAATATGTAGTTTGAAAATATTGAATGAAACCTCATAGTTCGCAAGGACAAATATGGCCATGTGCTTTACTCCTATAGAGGTTAGCACAATGGATTATTTGTTGGCTAATAGGTAGAATTCTATAAAAGACTTTATGATTCTAGAAAAAAAGATGGAATCAGATCATATGGGCTTAATGTTTCAACTCACAAGACAAGTGCATAGACAGCCTACTGGTAGAGTTTTCCAAACCCAGAATCCTATTAAAATTTAAACATAAAGACAAGTATCAGGAACATTTGAGCAGCATGCTCAAGCATTTGCAATGGAATGGGGATGCTGAATTAGACTCTCAAAACTTGACGAGAATAATATTACAGGCAGCTAGCATGAGCTTGATGTCAGTAGAAAAAGATCAGGGAGATAGCAGTCGGTGGGATGATGATTGCAAGACGACAGAGGCATGTTTGCTGAAAGCATGCAGAATAAAACCAAGATGGTACATGAATCTCATCAAAGCAAGAAAAAATCAATTCCATGCTAAAAAATAGCTCGAGCTTTGCCGCATTCTCTGGGATGATCCCAAACTATTTTGAAAGACTCTAAGAAGTAAACTGGCTGCAGTCGATCTAGAGGTAGATGACATCTTAACCCTGGCTTAGAAACTTTATTTTAAGCCAGATGCAGGCGAAATACTAATAATGAATGTCACAGAAGACATTTATAGTGTAACAGAAGTTGAGAATCAACTCAAACATATAAAAAATGACAAGGCAAGGGACTTGATGGGCTTATCAATTGAATTGTTGAAATGGATGGATGGAAGATTATCTCAGAAGATAGCAGGCCTTATGAATACGGCTATCCAGAATAAGATTGTTCCAATATACAAATTGGAATGCAGGAAAGATGTACAGAACTACTGAACCATTATGATAGGTAGTCTATATTTAAAGTTTTGGGAGGCTTATTAGAATGAAAGATCAATTAATGGGCAGAGGGACATGACAAGGGGGGCCATTGCCAGACTGGTTTTCAAAAAAAAAAAAAACCCGGCAAATCCTAGCCTTAGACAAAAGCCTAGCTAGAATTAACGTCTGAATAAGTCAATCCTTATTCAGCATGATCAACCCATACAAAGCCTAGGCAATCTTTGATGGTACTCTACTTCCTTAGTTTCTTACACAAATTCTTTAACCAAACCATATAATATCTTTCATATAATATACAAGCCACAAGACACTCTTGTAAACTCCAAATGTATATTTAATTACCAAATAAGTAGTGGTATTAATTCATTAAAGCCATTGTAGAAGGAAAGCCAATTTGTACAACCAGTAGTCATAAGAATTATAAAATATATACTCTTGGCCTGAAAACTCCAGATATGTATGTCTTATGTGGACCCAACATGTATTTGTAATCCAGTATTTTTAATTAGATCTTAGCATTCTATGACTTTCATGCTTATGCATAATGTTAATAATACATACCTGTAGCATTAATAATCTGAACTTTAAGATGTTAAGTGAAGAATTTTCTCATTGTATTTAGCATGAAAAACGAACATCTATGTTTCTGTAGAACAGGGGCAGCATTTAGATTGGCCAATGAAGTTAGAATGCAGACCTATAATGATTATTCATACTATCTTATGTGGAACTAGCCTTTATTCAGAATATCATAAACAATGTAAAATTAATCCTGCAAGAGTACATACTCATTGACATACCATAAAACCCTGAAATATCAGCCCATTTCTATTCATTGATATGATGGAAAGAGTCAAAAC
Organism: Isoetes taiwanensis; assembly: GCA_021234155.1. Classification (NCBI taxonomy): domain Eukaryota; kingdom Viridiplantae; phylum Streptophyta; class Lycopodiopsida; order Isoetales; family Isoetaceae; genus Isoetes; species Isoetes taiwanensis. The sequence goes on along the minus strand of JAJEKV010000002.1, from coordinate 1,141,699 downwards.
AGAGCTGTCATTAGATGTATCCTCTGTATGAAGTTTGTTATATGACTGTAATAATGGATGAGCTTACGCAAAATTTAGTGCAGAACACGTGGAAACAAAATATGCCTGGTTTTCATGAAAGCTGGCCAGACATTCTCAAGATTAAAACTGTTTAGGCAGCTTCATATTAAGTATATTGTAGAAAAAACAGAAGCTACTTATAGAAATGATAGTAAAGCAAGATGTATGCTCCCTCTTTTGTGTCACAACATATTATCTGTTCATCCCTTTGGCAAAATCCAGCAACTCCAGATTGAATTCCTTCTACCAGCCAAACACCAACTAAGCAATAGAGCGACAAGGGAAGGAGAGTAATTCGTACCTGCAGCCAACCATCAAAACATTAGCAGGAAACTGGTAATGATTGAAGGGCCAAAAGGTACATGTGATTACTCTCAGTTTATCACATTTCACCCCTTGTAGCCCATTACCAATCATTAGTCCTAGCTTAAAATAGAAGGAGAAGTACATACGAAATATAGCTAAGGGCTTTAAACCCCAGATCTAGTGTATATAAAAAATATCAAATGCAAAATCTGAGACCAAATAAGTGTATGTTTATGGGCAAAGCCTTTTTGAACACGCCAGATCACTTGATTATATGAAGAAACGGGTGTTCCGGGCCATTTATTACGAGGTGAACCATATACAAAAACTTAAGCAATTATTATGAAATATACCGATCGTTGTCTTGTTGGATACAAAGCCCTCATTTTCTTGTGTTTTGGAACGGATATAATATTAGCCCCCGGTCGAGAACCATCTTTGGATCTTATTATGAATGGTATCTCCAGAGGATTTTTCTTGCTAATAGCTACAACGATTCATCCTTACTACGTTTTTGTCCATGTGCTTCATTATCCTTAGCCATCAGGTTTCTTTACTAAAAAGCTGCAATCCGAGACTATCTTTGCACCACTTTGGATCTCCTTTTCAATGCATTCTATATTAAAGGCTCAAGATGGGAGGAGGAGATAAAGTTATCGTGGTCTGAATCTGAATCCATTTTGTAGCTACTTAGGGTTATCTGAAAAGCAAATGTCAAGGTCTAAGAAATCACATCGACTCTTCATAAATTACATAGACTCGAGGCAATCTTATTCAGCAGAGAATCTATGAATGGTAAAGCTAATGCATGTGGCACTGTAAAACCCTGCTAGGTACACATACCTAAGATCATTGGGAATGCGGACGCCTCTTAATGGTATTCGGCTGGTCATCTGGTCCTTGGATGCAAAATCCGGCATGAACTATTATGCTTCACAAATGCCTTTAGGGTAGAAAATAGAAACTGGTATAGTGTAACTTAACCCAAAGATATCGTTAAAGTAACCTTATTTCACATATTTTTTAAGTCCAACAACCATAATATGTAATTCCTTACCATTAGAGGTTCTATTTAATTATGCTTTAGGGGATATGTTCCTAGAGGTATGTAATGGTGACCCATATGACCAGTCAACATGTTTCTAAAGAAAAAAAACCCTACCACCTCCCGAAGGAAATGCTAAGACCTCTGTATAATTCTGTAATTATAGGGAGGGCTGACCCCTACCATTACAGTTGAGGTCAGACCACTCCCTTTAGCACCTGCCTAGCCACTCATAACCTTTTAAAACTTAAAAGTATTACCTCAAATATTGTGGATACTCTCTTGCTTCAATACTTCAATGTCATACTTGATACCAGGGAAGTTGCTGCAATGGATATATTTGATCACTCTGCTTTTCAGGCCATGGCGGTCAAAACCATTATCTATAAACTGTCGTATCAGATTAACAATATCTGAACCTGCTTTTACTGGACAAGAGTTAACATACATGAATGGTAAGATCTGTGATAGGATAACATTACGAGCTTGATGGTATGGCCGACAACTACTGGCATGAATGTACTTCAAAGCATTAAATGGCAGAACGTCTCTCTTATCATATTTATAAGTCCAATATGACCCATTAGCTCTCCCAATAATCTCAATGCACATATTAAGAAAGTTAGCTTTCTGACCAAATGTATATTTACTGTCTGTCCCATGTAACAACCCTGTTTCTTCTTTAATTTCTATATTGTTTAGGTCATAAATCCATATACCTTTATTGGCGTCCATTGTAGCCTTATCCAGGAAGTTTCTGATGATGGGGCAGTTTACAGCTAGTAAATCATCCATATATCTGTATACATGTTTAAACTGTTCCATTTCTTTATACCTGCCCTGTTTTGCAAGTTCCTTAATGAAACTCATTTCAAACCAAGCTAGAAAGAGGTTACACCAGCATGGACTGCATGAGAATCCCATAGGGATACCGCTGACTTGTCTCCAAGATTCCTTACCCATATGGATGAAACAGTTGGTTAACAGCCAACAATTAGCATTAATAAAAGTCTGACAGCCCATTCTGGTCCAGCATTCACTAGTGGGAGCATGTTTAAACCACTTGGCAACATATTTGTTATCTTTAGTCCTTTTTATCCAAATCTCATTTTTATGGTGCTTGCTTTTGTTCCATTTCCATGCCGCCTCTATAACCAGAGTGATGATCTTGCAAATGCCCTTATCCCCAAGCAGTGGGATTGTTTCATAACATTTAGTTATGTCTGCTACATACACTTCATGTATCTTGTTAGGAAGGTTTATGATAACGTCATAAACTGAATTAACCATCCAGTTGGAATTGACACTATGCGGGAATAAAGTACTAACCTTGGCGCAGAGCATTTTAGAAATATCAGGCCATGCCTCTGTTATGTCATTGAGGACTGCAGTAATAATATCAGCAATCTCTGTATAGATAGTCCCATGGGCGTTAGTTATCCATCTGTAATTCTTCTTATGTGCTTTATAAACACCAAGTAGGTATGGAAGCTTCTCGTGTTCGATACAAATTTGTCCCAGGATATCTATAATGTCTGCCTTGATATTTGAGGCCACATTCTCAATAGTGGTCTTAGTAGATATGAAATCCTTGCTGCTTAACCTCTCTATTGCTTTGTTCCTAATATGCAGTGGACAAATGAAGCAGGCATTATTTGTAGCCTTATCTACCCCTGAGATGTACAGATTCTTCCTTAACCATTCTAAATTTTGGATAATGCTTGGGTCACTCAAAGGGAAGAGTCTATCACTGTCTGATTTTATGGCCAGATCTATTTCTTCCTTAATTCTGTAACATATCCTCTCTTTAGCCCTTTCTTTATCATTATCAGTGAGAAGTGGAAACTGAAATCTGTGTAATTCGAAGAAGACATCACCCATGTTTTGTATCTCTGTTTTTAGCTCCTTCCATACCAACTTTCTGTCAGGGATATTATTTAGACCCTTTCGGAATAGATTTCTAAGTCCTTTATTCTTCACAATATTCACATTAGTGGTACGGATATGACCAACTACCGGGTCAATGAATGTTTGAAGGTGTGGGCTCTTACATGGGCATGGAGTTTCATCATTTTGGGCAAATGTCAGATAAGGTTTGTAGCATAAGTCCCTAAGTGTCTCCACATATCTCCATGAAAACATGATGTCTGCCATCATGAGTTCCCCATTGCCATGGAAGATCTCGGTCATTACTTCATCAAAAATCTGTGGGATACATATTTTATCTAATATCTTGGAGAAAAAAGTACAATGTATGATTTTCTTTTTGTTTTTATCGGTACATGTAGCTATGTGCAATCTGCCCTGACAATCCCTCACCATCTTCTTAATAATCTGAAAAAATTACTAAACCAGGTTATTTAAAATACATACTTAAGATCAAAAGAACCTCTCTACATTCTGGTAGGATAGAAAGTAGTAATGGGCCAAGTGGCATATTTATGGATAGCTCCTTTATTTTCTGAACATTGTTCTTGTTTCCATCATATGTACAACATTTAAGGCGTAACATGTAATCATGTACACAAGCATTTCAAACCTAATTCCTTGTATGCATTCATAAATGAAATAAATTTAACTTACCCTTTTTTACTTATGGTGCGTAAGTTTTTGCACCGTCGTCCTTGTAGTTGTCCATCCTCGTTTCTTTGCCCTTAGTAACAGAGTGTCCCAAATTGGTAGGAGTATTTAACCCTTCCACAGTTTCACTATCTGAGCCACAAGTAATAGCTTTTATAGGTGCCATGGTGATCCTAGGTGGTCCTTGATCATCTTTGTTGTGGCGGTAATGCGATTCTTAGGGGCTGCTTTTCCATATTTATTGACTCTTCCACTACTAGTGCTGGCTGATCCTTCATTTGACTTAAGGAAAGACTGGGGTTTAATACTCTTCTCACATATGTCAACTAACATGCACTTAGGCCTGCTAAGTTTAAAATCTGCCCAGGGGTCTGTTGCCAATTGGAGTGCCATATCTATAAGCATACGTCTGGCTACTAAATAGGAAAGAAAGGCCATGACACTAGATTTCAGAGTAGTTTTGATGCAGGTCCTGAAGGCTACCATTTGGCCAGCAACAGTCATATCCGGGTAAATTTCATCAAGATTGTTAAACATATACCAAATAGCCTGATCAAACCATGGGTGTAAATATGGTAATGCTACCCAAAAAAACGCGAAAGCACTTAGCACTTAAAGCACTTAAAGCACTTGGCTGCGCACGGCCAAAAGTCATGCCGTAAATGCTTCCTGCCTGTACTTTGTTCTCGGCTAAGTTAGATTAATAATTATCACCTCTGATACTCTCCAATCTTTGCATTTTGATGCCGTAATGTCAAATTTTTTTTTTTGAGATACATTACATGGCGGGTTTAGATGTTGGATTGGTTTCAATAGAGTATGGAGAAAGTTAGAGAGAAAATAACAAACAAAGAAGACTGGTTGTCTGTTCAAAAAGAAGTAATGGAATTGCAAGGATAAAACTAAGAAGTAATGGAATTGCATGAATAGTATTAAGATTGTTTTAATACAGAGACGGAATTGCAAGAATGTATTAAGATTGCTTTGATACAAAAGGATCTCAAAGCTCACGATTAACAAAGCTTGATCAATAATGTAAATGACTTAAATGTGAATGCACGCAAGACTACTCACAACAATATAGAACAACAATGATCATATAAAAGACAATGTTAACCCACTATTAGTGAAAATTGACCAACTTTGAGAGGTCATTTCTCCCAAGATCCAAGTCAGATTTAATTGATTTAAACTGCAAGAGAAAGGCCATAGTGTCTACTTTTTAGATGCAGGTAAAATCATCAAAAATTATTCATTAAAACTCAAGATATCAAATTTGAAGTTTTGGTATATTCTGTGACAAAAATCAGAGTTGTCAGAACAAAAATCAGAACTTTGAGAGACTGTTTCTCACTCCTCATAGTTCAAATTTGAGTGATTTAAATTGCAAGAGAAAGTGCTAAGTGTCTAGTTTTAAATGCATGTGAGATCACTCAAAACCGATCAGCACCACTCAAGATATTAAAGTCTGAATGTTGTATATTCTTGTGACATCAATTTCTGCACCCACTGTAACAGAAAATCAGCCAAGTTTGAGAGGCTATTTCTCACTCCTCAGAGATCGGATTTATGTGATTTTGATTGCAAAAGAAAGAGACCGAAGTATACTTCTAGATCAAAATAAAATCGCTCCAAATAGATTGGTAGAACTCAAGATATCAATGTCTGAGTGCTCGTCAATTTTCCCATTTGGGGAAAAAAAAATAACGTAGATCTAGGATACAACATTAGAGATGCATAATACATTGAAAGAATGGAACAAAAATACTCTTAAGAAAAACAAAGAGTAATCAGATTGTCTCTTCTCACTTGATTTGAATCCTAAAAAGCTTCTTCCGGTTAAATGGATGCTTTCAAGAGAGCTGCCCACAATTCAATCTCCAATGCAACAGAGATTGAATTATCAATCTAAATCAAATTGCAATAAAACATTGCTAATTCACCTATGATTTCTATGCCGATTTGAACTCTAATTTGTGTTCTTATACTGCATTGAAAAAGAGAAACTCCATCAATCTTGTCCCGCCAATGGAGTTCCCGCCCTTGAAGATCCTCGTCAGCGATCCTTACCATTTCGGAGATCTCCCACCGCAGGATCATCCATCTCATCGATCCTTACCTCCACGGAATGATCCATCCTATTTCTGGAGTAACAACCCCCCGAGGTCGTTGAATGAAAAAGCACTCGAGGGTAAAGCACTTAAAGCACTTGTCCGGATAGTGCTTTTTGGGTAGCATTACCATATTTACACCCCCATGTCATATTATCCTTACATTTTTTGGTATTGACGTTACCCCTAGTAGGCTCGCAGATGCATTTGAAATATGGGCAGAATGTTCTCCATATTCGCTTAAGATAAAAGTCTCCTCTTGTTTCGCTTGGGTACGCCATGTGCCCTTTCTGATTGATGTATATAAATTCTGTTTTGTCACAAGTCTTGTCAAAAACCCGTGATCTTTTCTGAAATTTGACTCTCTCTTGTTTGACCAGTTTCTCCATCTTGTAGGCAGCGGCCCTAGCAGCAGCTAATTGAGCTGGAGTAATATTTCCAAGGGTAATCCATGCTTCTTCTGTAATGGGTGCCAGAGCTCCAAAGTTCTTGGATCTCCAAATGCCTTGATTATATAACACTGAATAGCTCTCCACAATCCTTTGTGGTATGATAGGGAACCTGTGACAGTTAGCCAGATTAAAGCCAAGAAATCATCTTTGTCAATCTTATTACCTCCCGTGGTCCCCGCTTTTAAGAGTTTCTTTGTCCTTTTTCTCGAGAGGAGGTTTTTCTCCAAATGGGTCTTCTTCTTCATCCACATCAACATTTAGGCTCTCCTCAAATGTTAATTTTTAATTTCATTGGCCTTTTTCCAAGGTCAAAGCCAAAGAATAAACCCGCTTATTGCATTTATCTTCTTCTTGAGTCCATTTGTATATGAGGTCCGGTAGAGCTTCATACATATTGTCAATACAGCTTGACAATGTTCTCCAGAGTGTCACTTGCTTTTTGTTAATGACAGGACTGCTTTTAACCATTATTTGAAACCCATATGTGAGATGCACGAGAACTCTCCGTGTCCCTCGGCTTTCTCGAACTTGTATGTGTTCGTGTACCCTTTTATCTTTGATGCAACATATCGGGGTTTGTACATCATTGCATGGGCATTCCATGTTGCCCTTGATATCCAAGAGCACGTAGTTCTTTGTTCCCATAGGCAAGCACCATTTTAAACCCTTCATCATCGAAAAGTTACGTGTATTCTGTTACATGAACATTCGAATATCAAATCAAGAATGGTTAGTTCGTAAAAGCTCGTTATTAATAAAGCCTAGAGTCCCCTGCTTACTAAAGGAAAAGAGCATCACTTAGGTAGAAGACCAAGGAGTTCAAGTATCAAAAAAAAACCGGCAAATCCTAGCCTTAGACAAAAGCCTAGCTAGAATTAACGCCTGAATAAGTCAATCCTTATTCAAGATGATCAACCCATACAAAGCCTAGGCAATCTTTGATGGTACTCTACTTCCTTAGTTTCTTACACAAATTCTTTTTAACCAAACCATATAATATCTTTCATATAATATACAAGCCACAAGACACTCTTTTGTAAACTCCAAATGTATATTTAATTACCAAATAAGTAGTGGTATTAATTCATTAAAAGCCATTGTAGAAGGAAAGCCAATTTGTACAACCAAGTAGTCATAAGAATTATAAAATATATACTCTTGGCCCGAAAAACTCGTGATATGTATGTCTTATATGGACCCAACATGTATTTGTAATCCGGTATTTTTAATTAGATCTTAGCATTCTATGACTTTCATGCTTATGCATAATGTTAATAATACATACCGAAAGCATTAATAACTGAACTTTAAGATGTTAAGTGAAGAATTTTTCATTGTATTTAGCATGAAAACTAACATCTATGTTTCTCAGAGAAGAACAAAAGCATTTAGATTGGCCAATGAAGTTAGAATGCAGACCTATAATGATTATTCATACTATCTTATGTGGAACTAGCCTTTATTAATAATATCATAAACAATGTAAAATTAATCCTCGCAAGAGTACATACTCATTGACATACCATAAAACCCCGAAATATCAGCCCATTTCTATTCATTGATATGATGGAAAGAGTCAAAACAGAGTTTGTCATTAGATGTATCCTCGTATGAAGTTTGTTATGTGATTTGTAATAATGGATGAGCTTACATAAAAAAATTTAGTGCGTAACACGTGGAAACAAAATATGCCCGATTTTCATGAAAGCGGCCGACATTCTCAAGATTAAACCTGTTTAGGCAGACTTCATATTAAGTATATTGTAGAAAAAAACGAAGCTACTTATAGAAATGATAGTAAAGCAAGATGTATGCTCCCTCTTTTGTGTCACAACATATTATGTTCATCCCTTTGGCAAAATCCAAAGAACTCAGTGATTGAATTCCTTCTACCACCAAACACCAACTAAGCAATAGAGCGACAAGGGAAGGAGAGTAATTGCACTGCACCAACCATCAAAACATTAGCAGAAACGGTAATGATTGAAGGGCCAAAAGGTACATGTGATTACTCTCGGTTTATCACATTTCACCCTTGTAGCCCATTACCAATCATTAGTCCTAGCTTAAAATAGAAGGAGAAGTACATACTAAATATAGCTAAGGGCTTTAAACCCCGTGATCTAGTGTATATAAAAATATCAAATGCAAAATACATACCAAATAAGTGTATGTTTATGGGCAAAGCCTTTTTCGAACACAGCAGATCACTTGATTATATGAAGAAACAGGTGTTCCAGGCCATTTATTCTGAGGTGAACCATATACAAAAACTTAAGCAATTATTATGAAATATACCTGATCGTTGTCTTGTTCAGATACAAAGCCCTCATTTTCTTGTGTTTCTGGAACGGATATAATATTAGCCCCTGGTCCAGAACCATGCTGGATCTTATTATGAACTAGTAACGGTGCCCAGCGTTGCTGGGCATGATTTAGAACCTGCAACTATTGGGACGCCGAGGACATTGCATCGGAATAGGAGATTTGCTTCTTGGTGGTATTGAGCATGGCGTTCAATTGTAATATTGTTTTGTAGTTGTGCTCATCATGTTATTTTGTTGTTGCAATTTAATCAAAGTCATCATGTTGTTAATTGTAGTAATTTTAGGAAGTGCAAACACACTTGCCTAGGAATTCATTGTCCAAACACCTATTGTAATGCCGACTACTATTTGTAACGAATAGTTTGTCTTTGCTTATTTATTGAGCCTTTCCCTTTCCAATAAGGAAAATCTATGAATCTTTGGTCATAAGTTGAAAGCCAAAGCATTTTCTTGTTACTACCATGGGTTAATGGAGACCTTAGTGGTTGCCTTGTCTTTGCTTATTTATTGAGCCTTTTCTTTTCCAATAAGAAAAACCTATGAATCTTTGGTCATAAGTTGAAAGCCACAGCATGTTTTCTAGTTACTACCATGGGGTAACGAAGGCCTCAGTGGTTGTCTCGTCTATGTTTAAGACATCTCTTTTTAGGACACAATATTTAAACAAATACTACTATCCTTGCCATTGCAACATTCCTTACAGGGTTTGATGTGGTTTTGCTAGGGTTGAATGTCGTTTTCTACATGTTTACATCAAAGGCAGAAAATTTTTTAAGCATTCTCCTCAATTATCTCCTCCATTTTCTTTTAAACAAAGATTTAAACAATAAGATTCGAAAATGTTAAAACAATATGATTTCGGTCGTAGCGTCAATCTACAATCGCATTAATCGATATCAAAACATATTGGAAATTGCATATGCATTAAGCAAAAGGGCAAAGATAATTGGAATTAGAACCACTTGCAAAATAGGATGTGAGATATTTTCTGAGCACTTTTGCATGGCATTCATGATATAAATGCTTGGTACAATCTGATCATATGTACCTGAAGAATAGACTTCCTCATAGCAATCACATCTACTGACACAACCAAATCAATTAAAGTTCTGGTGGGAAAGGGAGTAACAACAATGAAAGATATTGTTGTCAAGCTTGTCAGCATAATGCTGAGTGCCACATCCCCATTAGATACGTATGCTGCATAGCTTGATAGTTGAGCACTAGCAATGCATGCGGTGAGGATAAGCCCAACAGTGAATGATGAATACCCATAAGCCTTACAATCGGAAAGCCAAGTATGCTAGAGGCATGTCACAACGTACCTTTGTATAATTAAAGCAAAATCAGAAACTGAAAGCTGCATTTGGATAGCATAATACCACCAAGATAGGGAGCATAAAAATCCTTGCTTACCCTGATGCACATTAGATGCTAGCTTTGGAGCTTTTAACATATCAAAAAAATTACACAAATTGAGAAATGAAGTATGTTACCAAGAAAATGAAGTTGGATTTATCAATGCAGATGCTGCAGTGGCAAGGACAATATAAGGAAGCAACGTAGATAATGATCTTGTAAGAACTCACCATGTCTCCACCCAATTAGCAACCGTGCAGCACAAAAGGATTCTTGAATCATCAAATGAATCATTGACTGCAGGAATGGGCATGGGGAGGGCTCTTGAAAAGCACTTCAAATGCAAGATGCATGTAAGAAGTGCAGTGGTAGGAAACATATGTTAATGCCCCGGAATTCTGTAAATAGATGATGCAAGCATATGTGCTATAACATAGAGCTTGTTGTATTTGCTTTTAATGTACATCATAGGATTAATACTAAGAAAAAAATAACAAATAAAAAGCTTTTACATATACCCTTTAATGTCTGCTTCAATGTGATATGCCTGTGTGAATCCAATTTGCTTGCGTTGTTGCTGTTGCAGTTGCTACCTTCGTGAAGAAGATTTATGCAACTCCAAGCTCTCAAGTCCTGCAAGTTTCTGACTTTATTCTTCATCTCCTACATAAAAAGCAATGTTAGATTGGTGCAATGCAGCAAAAGATGGAGCAGATAGAGAAGATTTACTTTTATTGCTCCTGGTGCTTCTTTATAAAGAAGATTTGCTCCTCAACACCAAGCTCCTAAGTCCTGCAGATTTCTGATTTTATTCTCCAGACCTCCTTGCAAAAGGTATCTACACACCCAAATATACTCACTAAAGAAAAGCAGAGGAGCAGAATGTGTGTCCCTTGGGTGGAGAAACAGAAGAAATGGGTGCAACGGGAAAGAGAAAATTGCCTTGAGCTCCCGTTAAATGGGTCAGGCTCAAGCTAAGCCTGGAATCCAAGCTCGTCATTTTTTGTCTTAGATCTTTTCCCTATAAAAGAGGACGAAATTAAACTAAAAATCAATGTACCTTCCAATTTTACATACTCTGTATGCCCTTGCAGTTCCAGCCTCTAAGTAAAAATTCCAGCTCCAAGCTGCAACGTTCTGAAAGCTCCAGTTCCTATCATTCAAGCACCACCGATTTATCATAATGATGTAAAGCAGAGGACATCCGCCATCATATCCAAGACGGTGGCCTTCTTGCGATCCTAGGTTCAGCCATGCCCTCTCTGAAGCTCCAATGCAATAAACCCTAAACGATAAAGGCCATGCTGTTGGAAATGAGTGCTTACAGAAATTTGTGCTTACATGTAACAACCGATTTTCTCAAGCTTCTAAAATGGATTAGAAGACCCACGGTACATTTGTTCCATACTTGCTTGCAACTATCAGACCACAGATCCAAAATGCACCAACGGCCTTCCAATCAACGAATCCCAGCCTTATTTACATAGACCCATCACAATGGCAGACCACGAATGGAAGGGAAAAATGAAAGAAGAATATAGAAACACAGAGAGCTCCACCTATTTTTTTGCATAGATTCGTCTAAGGCGTGGATTCCTGAGTCTGTAGTAATAGCTGGCTCCGGCTTTGAATAGCAGCTCCCACGTTGAATAGCAACTCAAAACTCGATCTGCATGCAGTATTATGGGCTGGTGCTCGGCCTCCAAGATTTTTAAGGCAAGCTATGACTACGTGACTTCCTGTGCGCCGAACCCTAATCGAGCTAGCGAGTGAACCACATCAAATCTCAACCATTAAATTAAATGATCAAATCTCAGCCTTTGGATTTAGGGCTGGGTCCAACACTTACACAATAACATTATAATAAAGGATGGTATCTCCAGAGGATTTTTTCTTGCTAATAGCTTCAACCGATTCATCCTTACTACGTTTTTGTCCATGTGCTTCATTATCCTTAGCCATCGTTCGCGAAAAGTCGCAATCCGCACTATCTTTGCACCACTGGATCTCCTTTTCAATGCATTCTATATTAAGGCCAAGATGGAGAGGAGGAGATAAAGTTATCGTGGTCCTGAATCTGAATCCATTTTGTAGCTACTTAGGGTTATACGAAAGCAAATGTCAAGGTCTAAGAAATCTGTCAGCTCTTCATAAATTACATAGACTCGAGGCAATCTTATTCAGCAGAGAATCTATGAATGGTAAAGCTAATGCATGTGACACTGTAAAACCCTGCTAGGTACACATACCTAAGATCATTGGGAATGCGGACGCCTCTTAATGGTATTCGGCTGGTCATCTGGTCCTTGGATGCAAAATCCGGCATGAACTATTATGCTTCACGAATGCCTTTAGGGTAGAAAATAGAAACTGGTATAGTGTAACTTAACCCAAAGATATCGTTAAAGTAACCTTATTTCACATATTTTTTAAGTCCAACAACCATAATATGTAATTCCTTACCATTAGAGGTTCTATTTAATTATGCTTTAGGGGATATGTTCCTAGAGGTATGTAATGGTGACCCATATGACCACCAACATGTTTCTAAAAAAAAAACCCCACCACCCCGCCAAGGAAATGCTAAGACCTCTCAGATAATTTAATTATAGGGGAGGGCTGACCGTGTCGCACCACTCCCTTTAGCACCGCCTAGCCACTTAACCTTTTAAAACTTAAAAGTATTACCTCAAATATTGTGGATAATCTCTTGCTTCAATACTTCAATGTCATACTTGATACCGGGGAAGTTTCGCAATGGATATATTTGATCACTCGCTTTTGCCATGGCGGTCAAAACCATTATCTATAAACCGTCAGATCGATTAACAATATCCGAAACCTTTTCATTGGACAAGAGTTAACATACATGAATGGTAAGATCGTGATAGGATAACATTACGAGCTTGATGGTATGGCCGACAACCACTGGCATGAATGTACTTCAAAGCATTAAATGGCGAGTAACGCTCTCTTATCATATTTATAAGTCCAATATGACCCATTAGCTCTCCCAATAATCTCAATGCACATATTAAGAAAGTTAGCTTTTTCGACCAAATGTATATTTATTGTCCGGTCCCATGTAACAATCGCTTTTCTTCTTTAATTTCTATACTGTTTAGGTCATAAATCCATATACCTTTATTGGCGTCCATTGTAGCCTTATCCAGGAAGTTTCTGATGATGGGGCGCTTTTTGCCTAGTAAATCATCCATATATCTCAGATACATGTTTAAACTGTTCCATTTCATTATACCCGCCCCTGCTTTTGCAAGCTCCTTAATGAAATTCATTTCAAACCAAGCTAGAAAGAGGTTACACCAAAGATGGATCTGCATGAGAATCCCATAGGGATACCGCTGACTTGTCTCCAAGATTCCTTACCCATATGGATGAAACAGTTGGTTAACAGCCAACAATTAGCATTAATAAAAGTCTGACAGCCCATTCTGGTCCAGCATTCACTAGTGGGAGCATGTTTAAACCACTTGGCAACATATTTGTTATCTTTAGTCCTTTTTATCCAAATCTCATTTTTATGGTGCTTGCTTTTGTTCCATTTCCATGCCGCCTCTATAACCAGAGTGATGATCTTGCAAATGCCCTTATCCCCAAGCAGTGGGATTGTTTCATAACATTTAGTTATGTCTGCTACATACACTTCATGTATCTTGTTAGGAAGGTTTATGATAACGTCATAAACTGAATTAACCATCCAGTTGGAATTGACACTATGCGGGAATAAAGTACTAACCTTGGCGCAGAGCATTTTAGAAATATCAGGCCATGCCTCTGTTATGTCATTGAGGACTGCAGTAATAATATCAGCAATCTCTGTATAGATAGTCCCATGGGCGTTAGTTATCCATCTGTAATTCTTCTTATGTGCTTTATAAACACCAAGTAAGTATGGAAGCTTCTCGTGTTCGATACAAATTTGTCCTGGGATATCTATAATGTCCGCCTTTGATATTTGAGGCCACATTCTCAATAGTGGTCTTAGTAGATATGAAATCCCTTGTCGCTTAACCTCTCTATTGCTTTGTTCCTAATATGCAAGTGGACAAATGAAGCAGGCATTATTTGTAGCCTTATCTACCCCTGAGATGTACAGATTCTTCCTTAACCATTCTAAATTTTGGATAATGCTTGGGTCACTCAAAGGGAAGAGTCTATCACTGTCTGATTTTATGGCCAGATCTATTTCTTCCTTAATTCTGTAACATATCCTCTCTTTAGCCCTTTCTTTTTATCATTATCATTGAGAAGTGGAACCGAAATCGGTGTAACTCGAAGAAGACATCACCCATGTTTTGTATCTCTGTTTTTAGCTCCTTCCATACCAACTTTCTGTCAGGGATATTATTTAGACCCTTTCGGAATAGATTTCTAAGTCCTTTATTCTTCACAATATTCACATTAGTGGTACGGATATGACCAACTACCGGGTCAATGAATGTTTGAAGGTGTGGGCTCTTACATGGGCATGGAGTTTCATCATTTTGGGCAAATGTCAGATAAGGTTTGTAGCATAAGTCCCTAAGTGTCTCCACATATCTCCATGAAAACATGATGTCTGCCATCATGAGTTCCCCATTGCCATGGAAGATCTCGGTCATTACTTCATCAAAAATCTGTGGGATACATATTTTATCTAATATCTTGGAGAAAAAAGTACAATGTATGATTTTCTTTTTGTTTTTATCGGTACATGTAGCTATGTGCAATCTGCCCTGACAATCCCTCACCATCTTCTTAATAATCTGAAAAAATTACTAAACCAGGTTATTTAAAATACATACTTAAGATCAAAAGAACCTCTCTACATTCTGGTAGGATAGAAAGTAGTAATGGGCCAAGTGGCATATTTATGGATAGCTCCTTTATTTTCAGAACATTCTTCTGTTTCCATCATATGTACAACATTTAATACGTAACATGTAATCATGTACACAAGCATTTCAAACCTAATTCCTTGTATGCATTCATAAATGAAATAAATTTAACTTACCCTTTTTACTTATGGTACGTAAGTTTTTGCACCGTCCCGTCCTTGTAGTTGTCCATCCCTGGTTTGCTGCCCTTAGTAACAGAGTGTCCCAAATTGGTAGGAGTATTTAACCCTTCCACAGTTTCACTATCTGAGCCACAAGTAATAGCTTTTATAGGTGCCATGGTGATCCTAGGTGGTCCACTGATCATGCTGCTGTGGCTGGTACGATTCTTAGGGGCTGCTTTTCCATATTTATTGACTCTTCCACTACTAGTGCTGGCTGATCCTTCATTTGACTTAAGGAAAGACTGGGGTTTAATACTCTTCTCACATATGTCAACTAACATGCACTTAGGCCTGCTAAGTTTAAAATCTGCCCAGGGGTCTGTTGCCAATTGGAGTGCCATATCTATAAGCATACGTCTGGCTACTAAATAGGAAAGAAAGGCCATGACACTGGATTTCAGAGTAGTTTTGATGCAGGTCCTGAAGGCTACCATTTGGCCAGCAACAGTCATATCCGGGTAAATTTCATCAAGATTGTTAAACATATACCAAATAGCCTGATCAAACCATGTCATATTATCCTTACATTTTTTGGTATTGACGTTACCCCTAGTAGGCTCGCAGATGCATTTGAAATATGGGCAGAATGTTCTCCATATTCGCTTAAGATAAAAGTCTCCTCTTGTTTCGCTTGGGTACGCCATGTGCCCTTTCTGATTGATGTATATAAATTCTGTTTTGTCACAAGTCTTGTCAAAAAACCTGTGATCTATCTGAAATTTGACTCTCTCTTGTTTGACCAGTTTCTCCATCTTGTAGGCAGCGGCCCTAGCAGCAGCTAATTGAGCTGGAGTAATATTTCCAAGGGTAATCCATGCTTCTTCTGTAATGGGTGCCAGAGCTCCAAAGTTCTTGGATCTCCAAATGCCTTGATTATATAACACTGAATAGCTCTCCACAATCCTTTGTGGTATGATAGGGAACCTGTGACAGTTAGCCAGATTAAAGCCGAAATCATCTTTGTCAATCTTATTACCTCCTATGGTCCTGCTTTTAAGAGTTTCTTTGTCCTTTTCTGAGAGGAGGTTTTCTCCAAATGGGTCTTCTTCTTCATCCACATCAACATTTAGGCTCTCCTCAAATGTTAATTTTTTAATTTCATTGGCCTTTTCCAGTGCAGTCAGGCAATAAACTGCTTATTGCATTTATCTTCTTCTTGAGTCCATTTGTATATGAGGTCTGGTAGAGCTTCATACATATTGTCAATACAGTTGACAATGTTCTCCAGAGTGTCACTGTTTTTGTTAATGACAGGGACCTGTTTTAACCATTCGCTGAAACCCATATGTGAGATGCACGAGAACTCTCCAGGTCCCCTCAGGCTTTCTCGAACTTGTATGTGTTCGTGTACCCTTTTATCTTTGATGCAACATATCAGGGTTTGTACATCATTGCATGGGCATTCCATGTTGCCCTCGGCATATCCAAGAGCACAGAGTTCTTTGTTCCATACGGGCAGTACCATTTTAAACCCTTCATCATCTGAAAGTTCTGTGTATTCCTGTTACATGAACATTCAGAATATCAAATCAGTAATGGTTAGTTCGTAAAGCTCGTTATTAATAAAGCCTAGAGTCCCCCTGTTTACTAAAGGAAAGAGCATCACCCAGAAGACAAAGGAGTTCAAGTATCAAGAAAAACCCGGCAAATCCTAGCCTTAGACAAAAGCCTAGCTAGAATTAACGCCCCAATAAGTCAATCCTTATTCAGCATGATCAACCCATACAAAGCCTAGGCAATCTTTGATGGTACTCTACTTCCTTAGTTTCTTACACAAATTCTTTAACCAAACCATATAATATCTTTCATATAATATACAAGCCACAAGACACTCTTTTGTAAACTCCAAATGTATATTTAATTACCAAATAAGTAGTGGTATTAATTCATTAAAGCCATTGTAGAAGGATAGCCAATTTGTACAACCAGTAGTCATAAGAATTATAAAATATATACTCTTGGCCTGAAAACTCCAGATATGTATGTCTTATGTGGACCCAACATGTATTTGTAATCCAGTATTTTTAATTAGATCTTAGCATTCTATGACTTTCATGCTTATGCATAATGTTAATAATACATACCTGTAGCATTAATAATGAACTTTAAGATGTTAAGTGAAGAATTTTCTCATTGTATTTAGCATGAAAACGAACATCTATGTTTCTGTAGAACAGGGGCAGCATTTAGATTGGCCAATGAAGTTAGAATGCAGACCTATAATGATTATTCATACTATCTTATGTGGAACTAGCCTTTATTCAGAATATCATAAACAATGTAAAATTAATCCTGCAAGAGTACATACTCATTGACATACCATAAAACCCTGAAATATCAGCCCATTTCTATTCATTGATATGATGGAAAGAGTCAAAACAAATTGTCATTAGATGTATCCTCAGATGAAGTTTGTTATATGACTGTAATAATGGATGAGCTTACGCAAAATTTAGTGAGTAACATGGAAACAAAATATGCCCGGTTTTCATGAAAGTGGCCGACATTCTCAAGATTAAACTGTTTTTAGATGACTTCATATTAAGTATATTGTAGAAAAAACAGAAGCTACTTATAGAAATGATAGTAAAGCAAGATGTATGCTCCCTCTTTTGTGTCACAACATATTATCTGTTCATCCCTTTGGCAAAATCCAGCAACTCCAGATTGAATTCCTTCTACCAGCCAAACACCAACTAAGCAATAGAGCGACAAGGGAAGGAGAGTAATTCGTACCTGCAGCCAACCATCAAAACATTAGCAGGAAACTGGTAATGATTGAAGGGCCAAAAGGTACATGTGATTACTCTCAGTTTATCACATTTCACCCCTTGTAGCCCATTACCAATCATTAGTCCTAGCTTAAAATAGAAGGAGAAGTACATACGAAATATAGCTAAGGGCTTTAAACCCCAGATCTAGTGTATATAAAAAATATCAAATGCAAAATCTGTGCACCAAATAAGTGTATGTTTATGGGCAAAGCCTTTTTCGAACACAGCAGATCACTTGATTATATGAAGAAACAGGTGTTCCAGGCCATTTATTCTGAGGTGAACCATATACAAAAACTTAAGCAATTATTATGAAATATACCTGATCGTTGTCTTGTTCAGATACAAAGCCCTCATTTTCTTGTGTTTCTGGAACGGATATAATATTAGCCCCTGGTCCAGAACCATGCTGGATCTTATTATGAATGGTATCTCCAGAGGATTTTTTCTTGCTAATAGCTTCAACCGATTCATCCTTACTACGTTTTTGTCCATGTGCTTCATTATCCTTAGCCATCAGGTTACTGCGAAAGCTGCAATCCAGACTATCTTTGCACCACTGGATCTCCTTTTCAATGCATTCTATATTAAGGCGCTCAAGATCCCCTAGCTTTTCTATCATATGTCTATAAATAATTTTCGGAATACATATTCTGTCTAAAACCTTAGACAGGAAAAAGCAATGGATTATTTTCTTCTTGCTTTTTTCCTTTGATTCTGTCATATGCCATCTGCCCTGGCAGTCTTTAAGGATGGTCCTACAAATCTGTTTAAATTAAAACTTTAGTAAGTGTGTTAAAGTATCCTAACTCCTATTGGTCATCTGAGCAAACATGAATCTCCATAGCTGAACATGGGCAAATGGCATGTTAGCTAGTTGTGTAAAACTGGTCCTTTCCAATTTTTTAGAAAGTCCATATATGATAAGTTTTTATCCATAGAGTAGGTTAAGAACCAGACAGAATATAATAATCCTGTAGTAAAACATGTATTTATCATACAAGCATGATTTTTGTATAATGAAAGCATACCTATTTCTCATAAGTGAGTTGCTGCGCTACTCCATCAGGTATTTTTCGAACATGTACTTGTTGTTGTTTGGTGACTGAGTTATCCACTAGATTGGGGGACCCCAATTGCTCAATGTCTGAGTTATCAGCAATGCTGGACCCCGACCTGGTTGGATTAATGGTAATCCGAGGCGGATTATACCCCTTTACCATGTTAGCTGCATTTGTTGGGTTTCTCATGTGCCTAGACTTTCTGGCTGTTGTATTGTAACTGGAACCGCCTTCCATATTGAGCATGAATGTAACCTGCTTAATACTCTTTTCGCATACCACTGCCATTCTACAATTGGGGAAATTTAGCTTGAAGTCTGCCCATGGATCAGCAGCAAGTAAGGAGGTCATGCTAATAAGTGTGTCTCTTATTTCAAGATATGAAAGGAATGCAATGATCCCATCTCTTAACGTGGTTTTAAGAAACTTTTTCATTGATACCATCTGAGCCACATTGGACATGTCAGGAAATACACTATCCAAATTGTTGAACATGTACCAGACCGCATGGTCCAGCCACGTCATATGCTCCTTGCAATTATTACCTTTCCTCCTGGGTTCGCAAACACATTTGAAATAGGGGCACATGCTCCTCCAAACTCTTTTCAGGTAGAAAGCATCACGTGTAATAGTTGAGTATGCCATGTGTCCTTTTTGCCTTAGATAAATAAAATCATCTTTAGCGCATTTCTTGTCAAAGAACCTATGGTCAATGTTGAGTTTGAACTTTTCTTTGACCACTATTTTTTCCATTTTTTCTGCTACAGCTCTGGCCATATTTTCTTGGATAGGTGTGATATCCCCCAGCATGATCCAAGACTCCCTACTAATTGGAGCCAAGGCTCCGAAATTTTTAGTTCTCCAAATGCCCTGGTTACAAAATGCAGCGTGACCTTCCACCAGTCGTTCTGGAATGATGGGGAACAGGTGGCAGTTATGCAATGTGAAGTTAAAGTCTGCATCTGCTTCCCCTTTCAGCATGTTAACATTATCTTTCATTGCTAATTTTTCCTCTTCAGACAGAAGGGAATCACCAAATGGATCATCCTCTGCATCAACCATGCTTCCCTGCAGACCTTTTTCTCTTATGTTGTTGCCAAGGCAGGAATTTTTAACCTTATTTGCTTTCTCAAGGGCCAGTACCCCTGCAATAAACTGGGTTTTGGCCTGGTCCTCCTCCATAGTTCTATTGTACACCGTGGAAGGTAAGGTATTATAAATATCCTCAATAACCTTTAGTGCATCCTCCCAATCTGTACCAGCTTTATTAATCTTGGGAACGAGAGCTAACCAGTCATTGAATCCCAGGTGTGAAATAGCAGACAGCTCCTCTGGTTTTCTAAGTGCTTCTCTTTCCAAAAGTAACATATGTACTTTAGGATTTTTTATGCAAGAGAGCAAAGTCTGTACAGCAAAGCTTGGGCATGCAATTTTACTGTCATTATACCCAATAGGTCCAAGTGTTCTGTTCCACGTTGGTGGTAGATATTCCATGTTGCAATCTCCTTGAGAGTCCTCAATGTCCTGAAACCAATAAAAATCAGAATCTTTTCATAAATCCTTCACTATGCTCATATTTTATACCAAATGGAGTGATGCCACACTGGTAAGACCAATGAAACGAAATTTCTAAAAAAAACCCGGAGCCAACTAGTTCAGGCAACAACCCTACTAGCAGTTCAAACTGTCTCGGTCAATCCCTTAACAGCCTTATCGTTCCATACTTTTAATCGAGCTAATTAAAGATGGAGCATCAAACCATGGTTAAAAGACTCAAAACTTTAATATATTTCCACTCAAACACTCTTCATATTTTCCTAATCAAACATGGATGATTCCCATGCACTGTAGACCTTTGATAAACAAGTGCCATATTTTACAGCTAGAAAGCTTGTACTTTGGTTTAGAACAGTCACCTTTTCTTATGCCATGAGGTCTTTTCATGACACCAGTACCAAGGTTTTTCCATTTGTAATCCCCAAGTGTCTTTATGTAAAAGGGAAATAAAGCCTTAATCTTCTTAATCATATAAACCATCCAAGAAACAAACATATGTTGTCAAACATAAGAGGCACCTTAATTCTTAAAATACCCATGTCTTAGGGTTTAAATGCCCTATTTTAGCATGTGGGGTTTACAAAATATGAGCCTTTCAAAACTGTATATCCTCTCACATCTATTAAGCATTTTAAAAGGTCTGTCTACTCTCAGGGGCTTAGCCTTTTAGAAATTTCCTGTATATCCCTGTATTTTCATAGACTGAATCATGTTTATAGTACCAATACTTATTTCATAGTCAGATATTGTATTTAAACATTTTGGCCAGCAAATCATGCACTTTGTGCAGGTTCATAAAGGAAAAAACAGCAAATAGCATGAGTAAAAAATCTGTGCACGCTGTTTTTTCAGAAAATATACTCTATATTTCTTGAAAGGACTTTCCAAAACATGTTCCATTTAAAAGTTTGAAGTTTTACATAACAGTAAGCTTCATAACCTAAGACTGAGTTTTCATATAATTCCGAAAACAGGGGGCTTTTACCAGTGTCAAAGGTGTAATGATTTTCTGCATTCCCTGTATGAAAACCATTTAAAACAAAGAGCAGAAAACATTCAACTGTTATACCAGTAGAGGAAAAGATACTAAGTATATAGGTTCTTGTGACGTTATCTTGTGGTGACAGCTATCCACTGTCATCATTCATTAACACATGCATTTGTTTCATTGCTCCAGCTGAGTCCTTGTTTGATCCATGTTCTCCTCTAAGCAAAAAACCAACAACGAAGCAAAAAGGGACAATAGTAGAAGAACACCACGTACCTGCAGCCAACCAGTACTGAATTAGCATGAGAATGGTAAAACAGCAAGGGCCAGAAGGTACATAGGGTGTTCTTGGCTTATCGCCTTTCAACCATTGTACCTTCTGCTCCTGTTTAGTAAAAGCAGAAAGGAAAACTTGCAGAGATCAAACACATGAAAATAAATCTACACACCATCTTACATTCTTGTAATTATCAAGGGTTATAAGCCCTGATTTTGTTCCAAGAATAATAGAAAAAAATATATAAATACATCCTTTACTTAAACATTGTAGGCATGTTACTAACGGTTCCCAGTAACTTATGGGGCACAAATTTGTGCATTTCGTGCATCAGCACCATTCTAGATCATCAGCTTTCTGTAGAAACAAGGTTAATTTAAAGGAATGAACCGTGGCCTATGTTTCTACGGAACTGAGTATATTAGCCTCTGTGGTTCAGATCCTTTAGTAAAAAACTTTGGATATTTGTATACCTGTTGTTCCTCATCCTCCGAAATTAGATCTTCTTCC
Source organism: Isoetes taiwanensis (assembly GCA_021234155.1). Taxonomy (NCBI): domain Eukaryota; kingdom Viridiplantae; phylum Streptophyta; class Lycopodiopsida; order Isoetales; family Isoetaceae; genus Isoetes; species Isoetes taiwanensis. The sequence continues at coordinate 1,119,230 of JAJEKV010000002.1, read as the reverse complement.
ACTTGGGTCTCAGGCACAAACTGCTCATTACTGGCATTTCCTCTCTGAAAGGACGTTGGCCTTCTATTGAAGTTTCCTCTTTTACTAGGATAACCAGCGTATCCATCACTAAAGCCTCGCCTTGTGTCAAAGTTTCTACTTCCGCCTCTCCTCTCCATACTTAGATTTTTGAATCCAAGGGACTCTAAGCAGGCCTCACATTCCCTGTTTGTATCAGAATAGAGTTCAAGGTCTTCATCCGAACTATGGCTTCCGGACCAGCCGTCTGAGTTAAAGCCCATTTTTTGAGCAGTGAACCACAAGTCCCGGGACTTTAACCAGTCATAAATTTTGGTAGCTCAATTTTGTAGCTGCAGTCGAGGTTGCATGCGATCGTCTCGAAGCATTCTGCCCTAATCCGGTCTTTAATGGTATGGTCTCCTTTCATCAGATATTTTGTAAAACATCTTAAGGTCCAACCTAATTGAATTTGAACTACTAGTATTTATACCCCAAGTGTATATCCAACATAATCTATGGTGTTTAACTGGAATAGGGGCATACCTTGAAACCTTCCGGGTATGCTAATATATAGGTAAACAAAAATTCAATCAATTCCAATAAGGATGCAATTAAGCATTTAGAAAAAAAAAAAAAAAAAAAAAAAAAAAAACTATACCTTAGATCATCTCCTCACTCTGGAAGTTCTATTTGAACACGCCAAGAAACCTAGAAGAGCACTCTACTTAGTCTACATTGATTTCTGGAAAGCCTTTGACTGTTTGACACGGTACCTCGAGAAAAATTATGGTTATGGAGCAACTTGGTATTCCAATACATGGCGAGGTGGTGTTGTGCGCTTGTATGAAGAGGTTTTAGCCAAACTGTCCACTAAAGTGCCAAATGAGATTCAGAGTACAATGGGAGTTAGGCAATGGTGTCCGTTGTCACCTAGTCTCTTTGGGTTGTACATAGATGAGCTGGAAGAGTGGTTACAGAGCAAGGGATAAGCAGAAGCTAAATTGTGAAACAATTGCTAATGTACTCTGATGACGTAACATTGATAGCGGATTCCCCAGAAGGTCTACAAGAGCATCTATACTGCAATTCACGTAAAATGAATGTAAATCTTTCCAAAATAAAGACCATGATGATTGACACAATAAATCATCCCGGAGTTAGAAGAAGTAGATTGTTACAAGTCTCAGGATTTGGAAATATGCTCAAATTACAAGTGGAAAGAATGTGTATGAAAACGAATTATGGGAGATAAGATGGATTTATATTCAATGATGTCTAAACGCCATAGTTCATCTCTATATAGTTGGGCAATTAAGAGGATTCTTTTTAAAAACCTGGTCTAACAATCGTACTATATGGTGGTCCCATTTGGGATCCTTCCCTACACACAAGAACATGGAATCAGATAGAATATGTGCTAAAAATATTTACTTAAGAAGAACTAGGTGTGCAAAGGCAGATATCAGTTGCAATCTTATTGACAGAGACAAGACCTCTACCTCTAAAAATCGAGGCTTTATGCTTGATACTGAACTTTGTAAATAGATTTAGGGATATGAATGATAGCAGGTTATCCAAGATGTCAATGGATCTGCCCTCTGGATATCTCAAAGAAGTGCATAAATGGGCTAGTCAGTGGAGAATTATGGCAAAACATTGGCCGGATTTGGAAATAGGCATAAGAGAAGTGGTACAAGAAAATTTTATCAGGAAAGGAAGAAGCGAGGCTCAAAGACAACCTAATGGATGAAACAGACTCGAGAGGAGGGGATTTGTGACATTTGTAAATCCGGCCAAGTGGAAGATGAGGAGAATGTTTTCTTACATTACTTGGAATATCAGAACATACAAGATCAATATGGCATTTGTTAGCCAAAATTTCATTCTCTGTTATCATTAGATCGTAGACAATTAGGATGGTTTCTAAAATCGGTAGAACCCCATAGAGGGTTTTTACTCAGCCTAATACAATAATAGGCGTTATTCATTATAACTATAGCTTCATGACCCTTAGCTTTTGAGAGTGTAAGTACGCACTAGTATAGTGACCCACAACCACAAAAGAAAGAAGGTTATCATACACTTCTTATGCAGTTCATAATCAATATCAGCCATATCCTATTTAGATGCTTGAAGAGTCTCTTTACCTGATAAAAAAACATCCAACTTGGGCAATTGGATATCCAACTGAGACTCTTGTGCCTTCAATACATTCAACAAATTGCTAAGATATTTCTTGTTATTACAAACCTACAAATTAGAGGCAGAGATCATGGTGGCAGAAATGGAAACCTACAAACTCGGCATAGGTACTCAAGGCAAAATTACTGATAAAGCACACCTTGGAAAAGCCCTCGTAGTGTGCAAAATCTGACATCCAGAGAGGGAGAAACATAAGAAACCATCACCACTACATTCATGCATTTGTCTTTTATTTCATTAGGCATCAAAGGAAGCCCATCACCATCCACACATAATTCAAAGCCATCGATCTTACAGTAGCTAAATTTCTATTATAATTTTTGCATATGAAGACTAGTGTATTTTTTGCTTCATCAGCTTTAGATATGTAGAGATGTTCCAAAAGCCATCTCTTTCTTTCATGGCTAACCACCGAACATGCATTAATCATAGGATTTCTAACTATGCTATTTTCTTCTTTGGGAATTCGTGTTAAATCCCATTTAATATAAGACACCTTTTTCTCAAAAATATTGACCTAAGCACCTCATCTATAACTTCTTGTCTGTCATATTTTCTCATTGCAATATGATTTAAACCACATTCTAGTTGTCTCCTTGACCCCCTATCGATGCATATATGTGTGAGGAGTGTTTTACATGTTCTCATCCATCGCATTCTATTGTAAAACCTTCAAATCTTTGCATGGACTCAAATATGCAATATAGATTATCATTGCATGAGAAATTGCAAAATGTATACCTTGGTTTATATAAATAGGAATTTATATTTGACACGTATCTCCAACCAACCACATATGATATTATCGAGGATCAATCCATCCTCAATGTAAAGGGGAGGAAATAACTTTATTAATTGTACTCGTTGAAACAATCTATTCACATATAAGAGATTTACAAGAAGTAAGACATAACTTCATTAATTGTACTCGTTGAAACAATCTATTCACATATAAGAGATGCACATAGAAGGATTCACTTATGTTGCATGTTTTTCAAATTTTTTACATCGATAGCACCAAAGTTCTCACAACCTGTACATAGAAAAGCTATTTTAGAGTCATAGTATTCTAGCATAGAATTCCAAGTAAACTCATTCCCAATCATGGTAAAATATTAGGTTGTAGGGGAACTCTTCATAGGTTGCTTGCTCCTCATAAGGAGTGTCACCAACATCCTGACATTAGCTAGAGTACTTTGTCTATACTGCTAGTTCCGACCACACGCCTTCCTAGGGGTTGCCAAAGGAGCTCTATCACCCCTATGTGGTATTCTGCTTTTAGTACTTCTCATAGTATTGATGATCATCTTGGAGAAGATCGACCTCCTCTAGATCTACCAATACCATGTGCAGAACCTCTGGAATTAAAACCACGACATGGTGAGGAGGCTTCTTTTCATCTTTTTTGAATTGATCTTAGCAAAACTAGGTGATGGGCCGCCACCTTGGTGATGTGGATTCTTACCACTTCGGCCATTTCTTTCATGGTCACTGCCTCTATTCTTGCCAGTTGCCAATTCCGTTTTAATATTTATGACCATAGGGTTCTGATGGACATTTGCTAAGATCAAACATAGCCAAATAGAAGTTTCTAAGTGGGGTATTATTTTCAATGATGGATGCACCATTTCTTGTAAAACCAGCATATTTAGCTATCAATACTGGAGTGTAATGAGCCCTCAACCCCACTAAAATAAAAGTATGCATCATACCAACATGTTATATCTATGCAGTCACACAATTTAATCTTTTTTCAGCAGACATTTCCACAACTCGTTTGGGTACCATATAGAAGAAAACAAAGAAAGAAAGAAACCGGATGCATCAAAGAAGCGAAATCAAATAAACAAACCGCAGTATTTTATGCTTCAAATCACATGCATGTACGAATCCGCAGTCGGAACATCCGAGGCCGCACTGCGCTGTGTGGAGCTCCCGATGCAAGCTGCTACAATCTGTTCAATCTATCCGCTACAATTTGATGAAATCTGCTCATATCCAATGCAATCTGTTCATATCCGATGCAATCTGTTCTACAATCTATCCGCTACAATCTGTTTTCTTCAAAGGATATCAACTGCAACTCAATATAGAAAGTGAGTGGGGGAATGGGATCCTTTTTTTTGTCTTATCTCAGCCTTCCAATCCAGTTACCTCGCTATCTCCACCATCTATTCATGATATTCTGCGTATATGATATTCTGCGTATATGCTAGGGTATGCCCTTCGGGCAACCCAAAAAGGAAAATCGGAAAGCTTAAGAAATTTCAACCAACAACTCTAACAGTACGGCAAATGCACTTCAGACATTCTCTTCTCTTATGTTACTGTTGCTTCCGACGATACAAACCATCTCTTATTTCCAACTTTTCCTCTGCTATAAGACGTGCAAGAAAGCCTTGAAGTTGTTGTAGAGTTTTATCGTATGGCGGGTCAGACACAAACATCTGCTTAAGAATTCTCAGAATGAGTACAAATAAAAGCTAATTGCTTAAAAGCAGAAATTACTTTCGTCACCTTGAGCATGTTATGAATGCGATCAAGTGGTAACGACTCAAAATTGGTCAGCATTCCAACCACATAAGACTGCAAAGGAAAACAATAGAATGAAATTATCCTTTGTTTATATAAAGCCAACTAAAACTTCAGTAAATGTTATGCATATAGATGATTTCAGAATGAATAAATGGAGTCCCAAAATGAGTGCAATATGCATGCAAAGAACTTCCTGGACAGAATTGACATGAACATGCAGGGATAAAAAGTTAGAAACACATAATCTGTATACAGCCTATACGATGATTTGTAAGATGGACAATAAGGCAAGATGTGCAACCTGCTACTTACATGGCCAGCACATATGCATTTACATGTTAATAATAGAATTGAAGACATGCACGAACCTCATAAATGTTCATTTCCTGCTGCCATTGCTCCTCCATCGATGCTACTGCACTTTCACCTTCTTCTTCTTCAAGCAAAGGAACAGCCAAATCTCCAGCTGTCTGTGTGGCACCCAGGGAATGCTTTGCAGATTCGCCCATACTTTCAACAACTTCGTAGTATATCTCCTCCTCACCAGCTGCACGAGATTCTAAAAGGACCCCCTGAAACATGCAAAGCATGAATATGGCAAGGAACAAGAAAAAGAGCTAAGAACATTTCATTTTTCCATCACTTGCATCCTATGCCACTGCACATGAACACTTGGTTTCAGTGCATTCTGGAGAGTACATGTTCTCTGAAGCCAGGGGACATTTAGGATGTAAAATCACGTTCTCCCTTCAATGCAGAAAAGGGAATAGTTTATACTATTGACAAAATGAATGATAGCCAAGTTCAGGTGTCTTACTTGATTTACCCAAAGCATAATTCTCCTACGCAGTGTGGTCACAGGTACTCCAACAGCTGCTGCGAGGTCTGTGCCAGACCATCTGTATGTGACAGAATGCCATAATTTATCACTTTTATTTATCATACACACTATGTTCTATTTAGACATTCCCAATGAAGCCAATGCATGTCATCTTGCAAACCTAAGAACAAACAAACAAGCCTGACATGCAAGTAAAGATCTTACCTCAGATAATCTGTCTGCTTTATTTTTCCTAAATAGGTGCTGTACTCCCAGTCATTTTCCTTGTCTTATTACAAAAGAAAGGGGACGTGCTATAATTCCTTCAAACAACTGCAGATTCCAGAACATGCTTTCTGGGTAGTTCTTGATCAAGAAAGTTCTAAGTGTATGCATTTTGTGAGAGAAGAAATGCAAGAAAACCAGTCAACGTCCTATTGAAGTTCCCTTTTGGTTAGTAACAGAACTTTCAGTTGTTAATGTTTTTCCTGCACTGTTTGACACAACACATACAGAGTTCTATTATATGGGTAACATTTTATTTAGTGAGTCATACTTGAATGAAAGGGGACCACCCATTTAACTTCATAATGGTACATGGAAACGCGATGGATCAGTTGATCTCACTCAACATGATGTAGGAACTGAGATGAAAGGTAGTGTAATGAGAAAACAGATTGTCATTTCTAGCCAGAAGTTCATACTTGTTCCATAGACATTTTTGGTCTTATTGGACATTTAAAATCCACTTGCCACGTAATTAACAGGCAGGAATGGATTTGGACACTCATGAACTCTGCCACTTGTCCCCAGGAATGAGATGAAACATATCCAAGATTCACAAAGCGCATACATCCAGAAACTGAAATGTACCCAGAAACTGAAATGTACGCAAAGGATTTAGATTGCTATTAAAGCAAGTGACTGCTCTTTAGCTTAAACTTCTAATATCAATAAAAAGAACAGAAAACCCTGATATCCAATAAAAACTACAGCCTAGAGTTGGCCTTTTCCCACTTTAAACATCTGGCTAGACCTTAATGATTAACATATTCTGATCACAAGACTGTACACCTAAGTCCAAATATATCATTTAAAACTTGCAGACTCAACTTCCACAAAAACAAGCCACAAAATTCACCAGGCCTTTAAGCATATCCCATACCTAGGCTGCTTCTCAAATAGCAATATTATGGAAGCATGCAAAGGTGAAACAACAAATTGGGCTGTACGGTCCTCAAATTGTAGCTCCAGCTGATAAAGAAACATATAAGTTAAATGAGAACCCATTTAATTGAATACATGCCACAAAGAGGAAACTACGGAACCTTGACTGTCCCAAGATGTGTCTTCCACTGCAATTTGCGAGGGGCCTTTATAGCATGGTACCGTCGTGCATAATCTTCTAGCAGATTGTTCACTATATCAGGCACCCGTATAGTCTCTGACTGTCAATGGAATACGTTTTGTTAAATGCATCAACCGTTTTGAATCAAGATGAAGAACGCTGGATTAAGAGAAACAGAAAACAGGAAAACAACAGGAATGAAGAAATGAAAGAAAGAAGAATAGGCAGATGATTTTTCTAGCGTCTGCAACAGGTTCCTTGGTTCTATGAGAGCAATTAATACATGTGATCCATTTACAACCTTCAAACTAAAAACAGAAAATACAGCTTCTGGATGTTGTGTATCTCTATGCACAACTTTTATGGTTTCAGCATAAGTGCACCATTGAACATGATACTAGTCAACTGCCCTTCAATATTACGTCCATTACAATTGGCGGCTCTCAGAGATAAAGACAAGCTCCCTCCACTTGAAGTGGCATTCCTACTACTCCAAATAAAAGAAAATATATACACTGTACCTGGAATGGAGGCCAAAATAGTGCAGAAAGAATTGTAGCATCAATGACTTCTAGTGACAATTGATCTTGGTTTTCCTCTGAGAGAAATGCAAGCGAGTACAGGATCAACACCAAACTATTTGTTCAAAGACTATAAGCTGTAAACAAGAAACAGCAGACTACCAGGTTGTGGGCTGGTTATTTGCATTTCTTGGTTATTGGTCTCTGCATGTATTGGGGTCAAACTTGGTGTACTTGTCGGTGCACTTGCAGTGGCTCCTGCTGCTAAAGCAGCTTTAATATTAGAGTTAATGCGTTTCGAGTCTGCCACATCCTTCAACATAATTTCGCACCCATGCATATTACTTTCTCCAAATCGCAGCTGCCAACAGAAAGTCCCGAATTTAGTCTGGATGTTGGCATACAGCACGATTAATGTGAAAATTAACACCTTTAATAGCTCAAGTGTACGAATATCACGGTCTGTGTCATAATCGGATTTGTTTAGCAACTTTTCAGCCAACATTACCCGATATTCATTCACAAACAGCTCTTTTGACCCATATATACCAACCAGCATACTGATTATGTCCATAGACCTTCGACTCTTGCTCGTTCTTGATGGGTCTGCTTCGACAGGATCGGGCTCCCAGCTGCAAAAAGTGGATTGACATCAAAACAAGCCTTGATCTTATGGCCTATAGGTAGGGAGGTAGGTAGGTAGGTAGGCAGGCAGGCAGGTAGACAGGAGTTTATTTTCACTTGGATCCGAAAAATTATACACCCTTTTGATTATATAGCAAGTATACAGAAAATGAAAGAAAAAGTCGTGAAGATCTAATAAAGATCCATAAAATCTAAGACCACATAAGTACATCAGATCTAGACGTGGGCGTGCTAAGCAAAGCTAAAAAATGCAATTGGGCAACAGAGTACCGCTGAGCAGCAGCCCAAGCCTCCTCGCCGTCGACATCAACTTCATCGTCACTATCAGCATTCTCAAGAGCAGTTGCTCCTCTACTCAATTCTTCAAGCAGGCTCTCCCCAACTGTTCCAAGTCCACCACCACCCCCAGTGCTTGGATCATCTGTTAGCATAGTCACAATACAACGAATAGTGTCCTTCCGTCCACGGAGGTACTCTCTAATTGGCTCTCCAACTGCCTCAAGAACTACACCAGTTGGATCCATAGTGCGAAGCGCTTTAATCGTTGATACATATTGCATCAAAATATCTGTAGTAGCTGCTCCAGCTGTAAGAAGCCGTTGTCTTAAAGCTGTGCGAAAGGATTCAACAAGTTTGGCATGATGTCCTGTATTTGCGAGGCATTCTTTCAGGTCCTCTATAGCCGCGAGACTGCAAAATAATCGTTGTATATAAGGGAACGAGAAAGAATATAGGTTGTCATGTGAGATATATAATCTAAAAGAACTCGACTTACCTCTCAGGATAATCAACAATGATATCGAAAAGCTCATTAATACGCAGGTCTCCCAATGTCTCATATGCGAAAAATTGGAGCCTCAGTCGCCAACGTACTACCCTTTCCTTTGAAACTGCTGTGCAACTCTCTGGCAGAGAAGGCATAGAGGCTAAAGGCGATGGAGAAATTGATATCCCTGTAAAGTTTGTCGGAGCACCTGAAGATGCGAGGATCACACATAAGAATCGCATTGGAACGGCCTACAATATATAGAACAGAAAAAAGTGTCAGAGCCTACATCACCTTGGGGAAGTTCTATGGAAATTAAACAGGGGTAGGTACAGAATTGAAACCTCGATCCATTGACGAATTGGAGCTAGAACAGCTGTATCATATCGTTTATCAGCCACATAAAGTATTTTAGACTGCAGAAGAATGTATTTAACTATCAAATAATCCAAGAGGTAATTACCAAAGAACGGAAAGAAAGGATAATAGATGCTACCTTCAAAAGGGATAAGATTGCAGCAGCATATGCTTCCTCACACATTGCAGCAAATCCAAGCTCTCTCAGATGTCTAACCACATTTCCAACATCTGAAACCCAGCTCTCTCCTGCAACTTCTACAACCTCATGCACGGCCATACTGCTGCCTAGCTTGTAATCACTAACTGATGAATAATGCAGTTCTTCTGCATCTACAGACCCATCTTCAATCCCCAACATTTGATGGATGCTTTCACGACGATTATCATTTATATCCATGTCTTCTGAGGCGTGCTTACTGCCAGATGAACTCCCCATATCGTCATCTTCCTCGCTATTGACCTGATAATCACCTTCCTGAAGACCTGAACCTTTTCGGACTCGCCTTTGGACTGCTCTATTAAATTCTTCCAGGCGAGCCTTGAAGTATGCCTGCAACAACTCTGAGGATACGGATCTCAGATTCGACCATGCATTAAGAACAGTTAACCACAAGCTTCTCAAACTTAAATAGCCATATTTTTCATGTTTTCAATAAACACCAACAGACACAAAACTATAACGTAATTTCAGTTATTCTCACTTCCACTAATTCTTAATAAGTCCTAGAGATGAACATGCTTTTGCTTGGTCAATGGCCCTTACATCATGATGTGGCATCAAATAATAATGCTAGTGTACTATGATGCCAGTGTGTTTGCAGCATTTGGCTTGACCATAAACTTCTCATGGACATAAATCTCTCTTCAAAGATTAGAAAGCCCGATTATTACTCTATGGCTAACCCTGCCATTTTCAATTTCCACCTGATGACCCATTTGGTGTTTTAGTCTTCCAGCTAAAGATCCATGAGTGAGGCACTAACTTCCAAACGTGATTGTACATTTTTAAGCAGTGACCAAGACATTGCATAAGCTGCCTCCATCAGAGTCGAATTAGTAGCAGCTAACGCTACAGCATAGGACTAATAAGTTACACGTTAACATAAATATTGCTTAAGGATGCTTTACCTGGGAAGTACTTTGGTGCACTGGTCAATAGTAGTGCAGTTACAGTTGTTTGATATAATGAAAACAAGTAAGGTGCTCGTACATTTGCTGGGAGAGCTCCTCCATTACTAGACAACCCAGCAGCATTAGAACGTGCACTAGCTTCAAGCATATGAATTAAGGACATAAGGCACTCCTCATGTCCTGATTTGATGGCACAAATTTCTGCTAAGGCCATTGAAAGAGTCATGTGTACCCAGCTATTGAACTGCATTTATCATCGATATTTCATTTCTTTAGTTATTCCTGGCAATGTAAAAATTTTGCAGCAACGAGGGTATCAACCATCCAAACCAACTGCAATTGCAAATAGTACCTGCTCAGTAGTCTTGTCCTTGTTCTTAAAGGAGCTAAAATCCTTGAAGTGCAGCCAGAACTTTGGCCGAAACTCTTGCTTAAATATTCTCTGTTATATTGAAATCAAATTTAGCAACCAAGCAGTCATGGCATTAATATTAGAACGTGAGTGTTAAACATGGCAATGGCGATCAAGCATTCAGACTATTGTACTCTTCAGCAAGCATATTGACTATTAGAATGTTAGACAGAAAGGATACATTCAAAATGAAAGTGTTTAACAGCACCAACCTCCAAGTGGTCCATAAAGTAGCCAGTTACCAATGATGCAAGACCTTGCTCGCAAAGCGTCTTCAAACTCTTGGTCAAGTCTTGATTCTTAAGGAATAAGGCTTTGTGAGGGAGGCGGGGAGTTGGAGATGCCAGACCTAGGATGTTGGATGCGTGAGAGCTGTAGACTTGCCATGCCTGTGCTACCTCTACCAACCTGGCCTTCTCCATAGCTACCAAAACCTCCCGAGATTCAGGGTTTAGTTAACGAAAATGAGCGAAAATTAATAAACATTCCATTATATTAATCATATAATGTGAACCAGAGTCAATAGTCAATACCAAGAGGCCATCAATGGCAGTTTTGTGAAATGCCTGGAATATTCGACGTTTGTTTACTTTAGGTATTAGGTTTATAGGTGTCTGGTGGCGCCGCTTACAGCGCCGCCACAGCTCAAAGAGTATTTTCCATTTCATTTGAGCCACGGCAGGTGGCAAAGGTAAAATAAGCAGATCATTCAGGCGCCGGGCATTTGACCCAGATCATTCGGCATATCGGATCATTGAGATCATTCGCGGACGGCAAGATTCAAGAGCGAGGCATTCAAGAGCAGAGCAGGGCATTCAAGAGCAGATCATTCGACCGGCAGATCATTCGGCCTTGTTTCAAGCCTCAAGATTCGTCCAGCAGAAGCGTTTCAAGCGTTTTGCAGCGGCGTATCAGAAGGCAAAAGAAGAAGGGTTTCCATGATCCGGCAAAAGAAGAAGGCAATAGAAGAGGAGGTTAACCTCCTCCTCGAGGGGGTTGTGCAAAATAACCCTCAGAGGCCGGCAGGCCGAGAGGGTTATTTTGCATGGCCCCCGAGAGGAGGAGGTTGACCGACCTTAACCACAGGCCCGAGAATGAAGGTTTCTGCCATTTGTCTTGCAATTTTTTGCTATAGTAAGATGGGCTGTGCAAAATGGTCTTGAAGAATTGAAGAACCGGTCGGCCATTTTCTCTGTAAGTAGCGCTCCAGGTATAGTCTTAACGGCTCCTCAGCTTTCCGGAAGAAGGTATGCTCCAAGACTTTTCTTCTGCTGCGTTCTTTTCCGGCCAGTTTTGCTGCTAAAAATCCTCAACATAATTGAAATGGTCCTCCACATGCTCTGCTGATTCTTCCCAATCCATGCCTATGCAAATTTGGACTATCTATTTTATCGAATTCCGCCTAGATCTTCATGTGGGCTGTAAGATAAGCTCGGATTTCTCCCTTTTTGGTCGGTTTTTTCTCAAACTTGCCCTGTTTTCTAGGTTGTGATCCTTCCCCCTTTCTGCTCTTTCTAGCTATGGCAGAGCACGGCTTTTTTGCCGGAACACAGAAAATAGACTTCTAGGTTGTGATCCTTGCTCTTTTCTGCTCTTTCTGGCTATGGCAGAGCACGTAGTTTTGCCGAAACACAGAGAATAGGACATAGTAGAGTCCGGAACCACACAGTGTTTTCGCCACATCCTAGGATATTCTCTAAAAAAGGTATATTTTGAAGATTACCGTCAATAATCCATAGGATATTCTCTGAAAACGAATATTCCAGGGATTATGGGATATAACCCGGTTGGGGACGGTTGGATTAAAATAACTTCGAGGGCCTGTTGGTTAAGGGCTATAAAAGAAGAAGGCAAAAGAAGGGTTATACATGATCCGGCCGTTTTGCTTCTGGATGAGGCCACATCAGGCCTGGATTCATCAGATCAGAGCAGGTTCCGGAAAACTCCGTCTTCAACGATTGTAGAGATTGAAGGGCCGAGAAAACACCCAAAATCGCAAAAAAAACACCGAGAAACACGCCAGATCCAAGAACGGAATTTCACAAAACTGCGGTTCACGTTTGGTAGCCGGCCGGATTGAGGGGTTTCCGGCTGGTAAACCGGCAGGCGGCGGCACCGCCGCGAGCGGCGTTGCACTTACTAATGTTACCATTAGCATTATTACTAGTGTTACCATTACTAGTGTTCACGGGTTATCAACGCAGTTCTCCGTTATAATTTGAGTACTCCGTTCTATTCGTTGTGCTAAACATAAAATACCTCTAGCTTCTGAAAGCCATTAAATAACTAACGCACTATTTGATTCATATTTGGCTTTTACTATTACTTTCATCCGGCAAACTGTTTCCAATCTAGCTTGAGGCTTACACCATAAGCTTAATATATCGCGGCACATGCCCTAAACATGATTATATTATATATTGGGAGATGGATATGAGCTCTCCTTGTTAATTTTGGGTTCTTGGCAATGGAGGTTGAATTGTATGGATATGAAATGATATTCAACATTCTTATATCGCAAGTTATATCTTCTAGTGACAACAACAATTTCTTTGCAATGGATAATGTTAAAATAGACTTGTTTGTCAATTTTCGAAGCACCCCCTCGATTCGTATAATAGAAAAAGGTCAACTGGCAAGAAAGAAGTGCTCTATTATGGGCTCTTTCTCGATGACATTAAAGTAAGTGCAAGTCATCTAAAAAATGAAAAAGAAGAGATTTGTCTATCCAAATCAACATCGATCATGTGAAATTGAGACAAATTTTGAGTAATAGTTGCTGCTAATGCTCCTATACCCTAATAGTAATATTGAGGAAGAAAATAAAACTATGAGATTACCCCATTTAAACATGATCCTCAATGTATCAATAATAGATTGGTAATAGGTGCAATTCTGAGATATTAAGAAAAAACATAAATGAAGGCAAGGCCTCAGAGGGAGCATACCACTTTTCGAAATATCTGTTGAAAGGGATGACTAATACAAGATGCTAAATTACGCTCTCTGGATCTCAACATAATACGCTTATCAAACTTCTTCAAAAAGTTCCTTAGTCCTATAGTATTCAATTTTGACATACTGTGTAGAACATTTAAAAGCTCCTTTCAAATTTCTCTGCATAAGAATCCAAAATTTAATAATTGAGCTTGATACTAATAATATCAACTTTAGACAGATAGACAAGTAAACAGGCAGACATACATGTAGACAGATAGATAGGCAAGCAGGCAGGCATGCAGGTAGTTATGTAGATAGATAGACATACATATGAGGAAAGAATCGAAACAAATCTTAAGAGGCATATCAGGTAAACATTGTGAGCAAATTCTGAACCTCAGGCGTGTAAGTTGTTGATCTAGAAGCCTAGCAAGTAATGAAACTGAGAGACTCACTAAGCTGCATTTTCTCATGAAATTAATAAAACAGAGTACTTAGAATTCTTGCTACTAAGTGCAAGCTGCCTAAACTTCAAACATGAGAACGTCTCTCAATTTGAAGCATACCTTAAGCCTTGCCATCCATTGCATATATAAGGCTAACTTTGGTACGTGTAATTGGCACCAATTATACGTAACAGAGTTATGCCTTGTATATGCAATGGACGGACATAGTTCGAACAAGACTATGGCTTGAAATTAGGATGTTCTCACACTTTCTTTAAGTTTTAACAGACTGCAGTTGTTGCTTCACCATTAGAATGAGTTTCCCCTGCTTCAATTTTGGAGTCTCTCTATGTAATAGAGCTTAGCAAATAACTAAGCTACATTGACCTAGAGAGGTATCCAAAAAGGGATAGAGGAAAACTCGATGCTTCTCGAAGGAGATAATAAGAGTTCCTAGAACTCTTTATTGTGAGCCCTGAGATTTTGTAACCTAGCTAGTTGACACACTTCACTCCAACAAAACATGGAAAGTAACTATTTCCCTCTAATTGCTAAGTGAAGTGTGAAAAGGTCCTCTAATTTCAAGCTATGGTGCTGCGTAAGCTTTGTCCATCCATTGCATGTATAAGGCGCAACTATTGTTAATAAATAATATAGTAGTAGTTAATATTTTAAGCGCAACAACAATCTAGTTGATCTTGTAGATAACATTTATCTAGACAATATCTACTAATATCTTCATTTAACAATATGGCAATAGACTTGCAAACTTGCATTCATAATAATGCATTACATCATATATCAAAACTACTTATACTGAACCTTAAGTCAATATTTCTATCAATGCACTTACTCAAATATCAGCAATTTACAAAACGATCTGGAATTGAAACCCTGCCGAATACTGGCTTGATCAATCACAGATAAGAATGTACATTAATTCATCTTGCTTTAAAGCTCGGATCCTGACCGACCGGAGTCGGTTTAGATCGGTTACGGTTTGTCCTGATCCACATGTTGTGGAACAGTTCGACCGATTTCAACCTTCTACTTTTAACCTTCATACACAATCTTCAATATGGTTTTTCAACCGTTACACTCAATATATTTAACCATTGACCTTTGCTGATAATGTTAGGTTTTTTGATAATATAAACCTAACCCTTTTGTCTAGACTATTATCTCCATCTTCACAAATAGTCTAATTAATCATGTTGTCATCATAATTTTGTCATGAATTCTCACATTCTCCTTTCATGACTAAATTTGCATCTGATATCCTTTTGAGACGATTCCCTTCTATCCCAAGTTCTTTCTGCAATTTTTGAAACCTGCTGATTGGTAAAACCTTTGTGAATATGTCTGCAGTCTGCTCTTCAGTACTTATGTATTCCACCTTGATAAATCCTTTTGCCACTATATCTCTCACATAGTGTATGTGAATCTCAATATGTTTTGTACGTTCATATAACACTGGATTTTTTGTTATAGCCAAACAACTCATACTGTCAACATATAAAGTTGTAGGATCATTCTGAATTGCACCAAGTTCTTCTAATATTCTCCTTGCCCATATGATTTCTCTTGCTGCTAATGATGCTGCATGATATTCAGCTTCTGCTGTTGACATTGCAATACACCCTTGCTTTTTACTTCTCCAAGCAACACAGCTTCCACCTATCATAAGAACATATCCTAATGTGGATTGTCTTGAATCCAGATCCCCTCCCCAGTCTGCATCAGAGTAGCCTATCAACTCCAAGGTTTTATTTGCTAAAGCTAATCCTTCTTTCTGAGTTTGCTAAGGCTAAAGGTATCTTAAGATCCTTTTTCTTGCAAGCCAATGTTGCTTTCTTGGATTTGTTCCAAATCTGCTTAATAAATTTACACTATAAGAAATGTCAGGTCTGCAACAATTGGCCACATAAAGTAAGCATCCAACTAGTTTCCTGTATGGATATTTTGACATTTCTTCTTTTTCACTGTCATTTTTTGGACTCATTTCACTTGACAATTTCTGCCCTGTAGCTAGTGGAGAACTTACACCTTTGCAATCTATCATCCCAAACTTTTGTAACAAGCCTTGAATATTGTCACTCTGTGTAAGTATCATCCTTTTTTCCTTTCGATCTCTATGGACTTCTATTCCAAGGAATCTTCTTAGTGGCCCCAAATCTGTCATGCTAAACCTGCTGCTTAGTACCTTTTTGCAATGATTTAAACATTTCACACTATTAGAAACAATTATGTTGTCATCTATGATGCAGAATTCATCTTTGTCTCTAAACATGTAGAGATTACCATCATTTTCCAATTTTTCGAATCCTTGCTCCTTAAGAAAACCATCAATGCATAGGTACCATTGCCTTGGAGACTGCTTCAATCCATAAACAGTCTTTTTTAGTTTCCATACTTTATTTTCTCCTTGCTCAAACCCAGGTAGCTGCTGCATGTAAATTTCTTCATCAAGTCTGGCA
This sequence comes from Isoetes taiwanensis, assembly GCA_021234155.1. NCBI lineage: Eukaryota > Viridiplantae > Streptophyta > Lycopodiopsida > Isoetales > Isoetaceae > Isoetes > Isoetes taiwanensis. The sequence continues at coordinate 1,102,627 of JAJEKV010000002.1, read as the reverse complement.
TTCGAAAATGCAATTTGTACATCTATATGATGTACTTCAAGATCCTGAGCATTTGCAAATGCTAGCAATATTCTTAGACTAGATAATTTTACAATTGGTGAGAAAGTCTCCTTAAAGTCAATTCCTTGCTTTTGTGAGAAGCCTTGAGCTACCAATCTAGCCTTGAATTTCTGTCCACCATCATTGTTTGACTTTATCTTGAAAATCCACTTATTTCCAACAATATTTTTGCCCATTGGTTTATCTACTACAGCATATGTTTCTGTTTTCTCAAAGGACTTTAATTCTTTATCCATAGCCTCCTTCCATTGTTCTCTATTTTCTCCCTATACTGCTTATTCAAAGCTTTGTGGAATCTCTAGTTCTAGAATAGCCATAATCTCACTGATTTCAATTTCATTTTTATGAAGACTTTTACTAGTTCCTACTGCATTTCTCCCATAATCTTTATCATTTACATTATTCTGGTCATCCTTCAAGAGTTCTATTTCAGTACGTCTTCTGTATCTTTTCCTTTCTTCATTCTTCTGTTTAACTTCACCAGTTGATTCCTTTTCTTGCTGCTCCAGGGATTTATTTTTCAGAATCTTGATCTGTATATTGAATATCACTGTTTTTCCCATCATGTTCTAGAGGTTTAACCTCTTGGTCATCATCTTCTATGTCAGGATTTGTCCTTTTGTTTTCATTATTCTCCACCTTATTGTCTGAGAATAAATCTGACCTGCTATGCAGTATTTCCCTGTTCTTATACAAGATCTCCTCATTTAATCTCACATCTCGACTTATTATTACTCTTTTCCTTTCATGATCAAATATTCTATAGCCCTTTGACATGTTGTCATACCCTACTAAAAATCCCATTACTGACCTATCATCCAGCTTTTTCCTAAGTTGTTTAGGAACATGTGCAAAAGCTATGCAACCATATGCTTTAAGGAAATCGTACATTATTTCGTTTTTGCTCCATAAATATTCTGCTATCTTGCCTTGAATGCTTGCCGAGGGTAGTATATTTTGCACATAACCATTGTTTTCACTGCTTCTTCCTACAAGTAGTTTGGTAGTCCACTATGTTTAAGCATTGACCTTACTCCATCCAAAATTGATCTATTTTTTCTTTCATTAACACCATTTTGCTGAGGGGTGTGGCTGCAGGTGATTTGTCTCCTGATTCCATGTGTCTTGCAATATGCTTTAAAAATATCATTAACATATTCTCCTCCTCTGTCAGATCTAAGACATTTTATTTTTCTTCCTGTGTCTCTTTCTGCTTCAACTTCAAAGACCCTGAAGGCTTTATATGCTTGATCTTTTGTTCTGAGAAAGAAGCATCTGGTTCTCCTTGAGTAGTCATCAATAAAGGTAATAAAATACCTCCTTCCCTGCATGCTTGTAATATTAAGAGGACCACAAAGATCACTATGCACCAATGCAAGTAATTCTCCTGCTCTGTCCATGGTTCTTTTGAATGGGAGTCTTGTACTTTTTCCTAACATGCAACCCTGGCATGTAAATTCATCACTTTCTCCTGCATATATTAGTCCCTTTCTTCCTAACAATTTTATATTGTCAATATGTGTATGTCCCAATCTCTCATGCCATAATTTCAATGTAGGGAATTCCACTGAGTTAAAAAACCAAAAAGATTTCCAAAGCGTTTTGCCAAGAACTTCAATTCATCATTCAAGAAAATCTTACAAACTTGTTTTTCAAAGCAGACTCTATAGCCCATATCTACCAATTGACTGATAGATATTAAATTCCTGACAATGTTTGGTACACATAGCATATCACTTAAATTAACTACTTGACCATTCAGATCAAAAACTTCTAAAATTCCAGGCTCTTTGACTTCCTACAGTTCTCTATTTCCCATTTGCACAAAAGTTCAACTTTTTCTCTTCTTATCTTTCAGACCATCAGCACTTTTAACTACTGATCTCTCTGCTCCACTATCTAACACAAGAATATCATCATTTTTGTTAGTCCTTTTATCAGCAATTGAACAAATTTCATTATGCTTTACCTCAGCATCATCATCGCATTCTTCTGTGGTGGTTTCTTGTGCTAAATTAACTTCCACTGCTGTCTTTTCCTTTAGTTTTTTGGCAATTACTCTTAAGATGACCATATGCTTTGCAAATGAAACAAGGGCCAAGCTTGTTTTTATCTTTTCTTTTTCCTGCATAAAGAATCTCAGCATTTTCTTCTGCTTCTCATTTCAACATTTTCCTCTGTTCTATCTCTGTTCTAATCATGAGTTCTACCCTTTCTCTGTTTTTGGCAACACTCCTTACAAGGGTTGATAGTTGCTCAAATTCAGAAAGCTTTTGATAAAGATAGCACATGAAAATCCTCTGTAATGGGAATCCCAGCTGCTTCTAAATCAATCACTATATTATCATATTTTTGAAAAAAATGAGTCAAATTATCATCTTCCTTAAATCTGAGTTTTCTTAGCTCCCTATCCAACAACTCTATTTGAGACGAATTTTTAACCTCATAGTTTCTGATCAAAAATTCCCACATCTCTCTTTTTTAGTTTCTCTCACATGCCTTTACGTGAGGAAAGAGCAATATAGAAATGAAGAGCAATATGGGAGTCTCCTCTCCAATCGATAGCAATATAGGAGAGAGGAAATGGTACGGTGCCGATTGTGAGCTTTGTATTAAGTAAGTCGCTAGTATGAGTGGTTTCCGCCCGGTCGAGTATGTTCTTTAGCTTCCGAATCTGCCGACTGAGCAAGAAACTGATGAAGGGGCAGACGAAGATACAAATGGATCTTAGCTGTGCATTACCCCGAATATAATTTGATTTCATTTTGTTCCAAGCATTGGTTCATATTTTAATTTGCATATGTAACTTGCACTTGCATTTTAATGATGATGAGTTGGATGACATTGAACATGATATTGAAGACCATTATGATGCTTTATAACAATTTTGTTTTGAATATTTTGTAAAAGTTTGCTTTCACTTGCTTGTTTTGGAATATGATTTAGCTATACAAGAAATTTATCGCGGCGGCTAAGGCCGCCGCGAACATTTCTCTTCCCCCGACTTGCTCCTGCAAAAGAAGATTTGTATATCTGTGGAATTGTGTGAAAGATGGTCTTGAAATGCAAAAAGAGACTTTTATATCCTTTGAATGGCGTGAAAGATATTCTTGAAATGTAAATGGGGGCCTTTATGTCTTTGGAATGGTGTGAAAGATGTTCGTGAAATGCAAGGCTGTAAAGACATCCCTTTCTATTAAGTTATGTAAGTTGGATTCGTTTGGCTATGAAGTTGAAAACTACTGAATTTGATGATTGATTTGGGTTTTCTAACTATTTTGTATTGCATGATTTAAATTGCTTAGCATTTCAAACATTGTTATGGCTTATTGGCATTTCCCTATTGATATGAATTTCTATGTCTCTCCAAAAAACATCATTGAAATGCCATTGAATAAAAAATAAGTGATAGTCAGTGATTTAATTTTCAATGAGCAATCAGAGATTTGGAATACACACGTGTGAGAGACCAAAAGAAAGCTATGGCGGCAGATTGCGAGAACAGATGTTGAATGTAAGTAATCCAGATTTTTGAATCCATGGAACATAGGCTTGGTGAATCTAAAATTCCTAGGCACAGCTTTTACAGCCAAGCTAGGACATTCTTGCTTTATTTTATATCTCTAGTTTGTCAATTCGAGGGCATAAAAACGAAATCCAGGTAAATCCAGAAATAATCTGCTTTTGCAAGGATATTTCCTCTTCAGTAAGGTTATGTGTTGCTGAGGTGCAACTGTTCTAGTTTCTCTATATGCTGATGCTGCCCAAGCTGCTCCTAGTCAAAAGGGGCCCACAGAACTTCCGGTAGTCTTGTGCAGTAGCACCATAGGGTCCATCAATACACGGCTTTGGGTATCTGAGAAAATAATTTGAGGAATTTCATCAAGCTGCTAAGAAAATGGAAGAGGATTGATTAAACCACTACCTCACAATGTGGGTGCTGCTGTTAAGGTCTCTGATATCGTTATCGTTACTGGACTCAATAACCTTGCATAGTGTAAATTTTAAAGCTTAGATATTGTAGATGTTAGATAGGACCAAAAGCCACATACTCTTACCTCGGATTTAAATATTTTCTTCATCTTTTGGGTCCAATCTCCTGATGTTCGTATATGTACGCTTAAATAATCATCATCATCAGGAAGGGGTGCCTATAATATGAGGACATATTAGTGGGGTTGCATATAGGTTGTTAGTCGCTAATTTTTAGAACAATCCTAGCTGATCTCACCGGACATTGCAAAAATAGGTACATCCCACTTTGATACTTGAATCCTGGGAATTTACTCATTTGTATTGCCAGCATGTTACCAGGATATATGGCAGCCTATAAGCAAACTTTAGTCTCATGGCAATGCATGTTCAATACAACTAACAAATTAGCGTAGTACCTTTAATGTGTTTACTTTGTATTGACGAGCTCGAAAAGCCCTCAGAACACGCTCCCCACGGTACAAAATCAGGGGCACGGATTATACATCCATGTCTGCAAAATGTGAATCAAGTTCAGATTTGGACTAAGTGGCAAATCATCACTTATAGAAATACTGACCGTTTTTTGTTTTCAATCTGTAGTAAGGAACAAACATATGGAATGAATTATAAGGAGAATGTACACCAGGGTAAATAGGTGACGTGAATATGGTAGTTCGAGGAGGTTTCTTCTTGACCAGTGTCGAGGAGGTTTCTTCTTGACCAGTGAGAAGCAAGAACAAAAGCTATAGACATCAAGATGGCCATTGCCACTCCTGTGATCCCTTCAACAGAAAGGACAATATCGGCATAAGATGGCTGATGATACTTGAAGCCATGGCCAATGGTTTTTATAAACTTGGTATTATCAGCATTTACTATGCTTGGAAAATTGCATTCCTCCATGAAGTAAGACACCAAATGCAATGGCTGATGCATTGAGCTGCATTATAGAACACAAAAACAGACTTAGAACTGATTCCTAAGAGGTAAGAAAATCAAAGCAATAAAATTATGCTGACCTTATGAAATTGGATATTATCATCAAACGGAAGAATCGACCCTAAAAGGGTAGATCCGAGCCAGGTTATCAAGTTTCTACAAACTGGCAGTAAAGTTATTGACATGTTCAATTTCAACGTCTCTGCTGCACCCTAGACACAGAATACCATTATGTGAAAACTACTTCTGTACAAACTTCCATTTGAAGAGCCCTATCATGGTAAAAAACCAGACCATCAAAACCCACGTTCTTTGCCAATTATCCACGGCATAGCACTTGGCTTTGTGAATAATCAGCTGCGGCAGGTTTCTTCTCTTTGAAGGGATCAAAATTTCGCTATAACTCTGCAGTGACCCACTATCAAATGCCGATGCTATTGGCCCTCTCATTAAACTCTCCAGTTGGGAGACCTGCCAACTTAAAAAATAGTTTTTTTAGCCTTTTCACATTTCTAGATTGTTGAAAACAAAAAAGGTCTCTTACCTCGACATACCCTATCTCGCTCGCTTACGATCAATGCAGGATTTGGCTTTAACAGAGCCTTTTAGATGCCCAAATCCGGCTTCAGATCTGAGAAAAATAAATAAGTGTTTAATAGATGATATAAAATCTTTCCAAGATCTACCGCATTTAGGTGGAAGATTTTGGCCCGATTTAAATGCCCATCTAGAAAGTAACATGTCCTCAAAGCTGTTTGATGCATCAGAGGATCTGCTTAGAAGCCTTTTTCTGGCAGTCGTCCAAAAGAGACTATGCAACCGCCTTATTCTTGCAGAGCTAGAATGGAAGGGTTTGTTGCCACAGAAGAAAAGCTGAGCTTCTGAAGTTTTGCCCTTTTCTGGAAAAGCCCCAAACTTAAATGTAATGGCCAGTTATTCCATCATAGAAGTGTTTCTATTCCTTGCAATAGATGGCCTACATCTGCCATAGCCAAGATTTAATGCGGAGGAAGTAGAAAATGTGGCCTCCTTGAAATTTTTTAGAGATTGTTTTGCACGCTGTTTTTTCCCACTGCATTTGTATGCATACCTTCAAAATGCATACATGACCAGGAAGAAATCTCTCCGCAAAAGTCATTGAAAAACTAATCTTGAACATCAATTTGCGGAGCAGAGGCTGTGTTTGATTTGCGGACCAAGGGTTGCCGCACCTCCAGATAAGCCAGAGTCCCAAGAGAACCTCTTCCATGAGCAGCTTTCTTTTGCCGTGGTTGCTATGGCTATGTCGGTGGCCTTCTCTAAAACATCGACGGTATAAAATTGTCTGTAATTCCATGGACGGCTGAGATAAGTGCCTCAATGACGAAGAATATGCTAGAGAATCGTCCCATTAATCTTTATATATGTTCAGATAAGACATAAGAATATGGATATATGCATAAGAAGAAACACAGATGGTAGATGGTGGATATTATATTTAAGCAATACTTCTAATGTTTTTTCCCTCATATAGTGGCATTGTTTTAAACTATGGATTTCTACTCCAAAACACTACAATGTTGACATGTCCTTGACACAAGCTTATCACAAAAGTTGCCAAAATATTGCGGCAAAATATGACACAAATGAATAACAAAATTGACCCAAAACTTTAGAACTAACGACGTTATGATTGACATAAAGCTATTTTTATTGTTGACTTTAAATGATGTCACAAACTTTCTACAATACATGTGCAATTAGCAATACAAAAGCTAACATAGGTATACCAAAAAATTGACACAAACCTTTCAGAAAAATGACGTTGTGGTTGATACAACTGTATTGACACAAGTTTTGACGCAATTCAGTAAATTTGTGTCACTTTGGACATTCTGACACAAATTTGACAAACCTTACAAGATAATGACGTAGAGCTTGACGCAAAAAACCTATCCTGTTGTAGTGAACAAGTGACATAAAAGCTAAATTGTAATGAATGAGCCATAGGAGCCCTCCTTTCTATTCCAAAATGAAAATGTACATACACTTCGAACAAAATCCCTCATGCCCACTGGCCTTTTTGGGTGTACAAGTATAATCAAATACCATGACAAACTTGTATAGTGGACTACAAGGTGATAATGAAAAAAGCTTTAAGCCTACCACTCCGTTGGTCGCAAAACAATGACCCCAACAACATAAGAGTTCGGCAAACTGGAGAGAAACATCCACTCATCCGAACAACCACCCAACTCCATGAGGCGTTGTTATGGCACAAGCTCGGGGGAGTGGCTCAGAGGATTTGCAGAGATGAACACAGAGGCAAAGGTGTTAGTCATCATTAGCAAATGGGCAGATCTGAGGAACATGATGATATGATAAACTTTTGCTTTCGTCATGCCTGCAATTCTGCTAAACAAATTTGTGTAATAGTTTTTCACTTCCCATAGCATCGTGAAACTACACATGTCAATAAAAATCATTGTGGCATTCCCCGACACCAGTACAGACACAGGGATACTGGATTTGGTGATATGCTGCACGGTGTTCCTCTTCTTCTTTATTTTCCTTGCCTCTTCTGCTTTATGATATGATAATAGCCTCCAAGAAAGAACTAGGAAGATTTTCTTGCATTGATTCTTTATTATAGTTAGCCTTAATTTAGTCGAAATCTGTGTCAGCAATATCCAGCAGTCGTTGCTCAGAGAGATCTAAGAAACATGCAGCTAACTCTTCAAAATTTCTGTATTGCTTCTCTGATACACAATTGACATAGGACAACACTTCACAATGCATTAGTGACAGTGTTCTGATGTCCAAGGCTCTCTATCGACAATCAAAACGGCCAGTATATCCAAACTGCACTTTTATGAATATTTTGCCCTCAAGGATTTTGTCCATCAGTTTGCTCACCACGGCATTATTCATTCCTCGAGGGTATCCTAGGAATATTTTGTTAAAAAACTCCTTGAGGGTTTATCTGGCAATTCCCCATGATCATCAGTCAGCTTTCGCGCTGCCCACTTGTTAACAACATTTACAAGCTTGGACCATGATTCTTCTTGCATAAAAAGGAATCGCTTTTCATCCTTAAATTCTTTAACCTTCAAGGTGGTTGTAGCTACTTCAACAAAATCTTGTAAACAAGATCTTGTTAGGATCGCGACAACGATCTTCTTTAGCATAAATAAAAAACTAACCTTCCAGGCAGATGTTACTGTAGTGCCTGTTGGCCCTTGTGGAGGGCAACCAAAGGCCTTGTGCTGGTTCCTTAATTGTTGGAGCTTTTCAATTTGTGGCTCATGCCGCTTGTTGCACTGTATGGATAACTAAATATACTCATTGTTGGACAGATTTCTATTTAACACCCGGCTTCTTCGCTTTGCATATACTTTGGCAAATTCCATCCGTTATTTGATATTACCCATCATAGTACACAGAATCTGTGCAACAAAGATGTTGTGATTACAAAAAATAAGATAAAACTTCTTGTTCAAGAGTTTCTCGGTGGTGCTTCTTGTGCATCTGAATCCCTAACTAGAGGAGGCATAAGCATATTCTGACCAGAGGGATCGGCAATGGCAGAACGGCCAGGATTCACAATAGTATAGGCTCAGAGGACATCAAAGGTTCTTTGAGAGTTGATGGTTCGCCTACAACAGCCAATGGGACCATAGATTTCTTCTTGGCCACCGGCCCCAATCAATTAGTGTCCATTCATGAGGGCAATCTGTTGCCTTTTGTAGCCTTCAAAGCAATAGGAGTTTATTGTCAGCCGAAAGGCCCTTTCTGCACATGCTGGATCTAACGGGTATAAGTTGTATTTAATTAAAGTGGGTCTCATTCCATTCCCATTTTTTTTCGGGTTATTTTACACAAAAAGGAGATGGGAAAATTACTCCGACTCGAAAAATGTCCATAATTCGAATATTTGTCTCTTAGTGTGGGTCCAAGCTTTCTCCCAGTTTTCTCGAATAGCGAGTCGAGAACAAGAAGAATACAACTCAAACAAAGGAAATTCATTACATATTGAAACCAAAGTTATAGTTGAAAAAGAATTTTTATTAATAAATTGAATATGTACAATGTATTTTACATCAGACGCAGAGACCATGGCGGTCTTGCTGTCACTAAAGTTACATCATCGTGGTAGGTGGTCCACCTTAGGGGATTAACGCATGGGCTTCTTCATGCCGCCTCAGAAGCCTTGGGGCAACTCGAAGAGTGTGGAATGCCTCACAAGGAGGTGCCCCCGTGAGCCACCCACCGACCCTGCTCCCACCCGATTTCTCCACTCTCCTCCCGCAACTTTTCATCGAATATGCTCCTTCCCCAACCTCCGTGGATGTCATGCAATGCTTGCAAGATGTTTTGAGCTTTCTGGACTTTCGAAAATTTCTTCCTCTCTTCTTCTTCATCTCGAGCGTCTACATAGCGTCTGCATTCACGAGCAACCTTATCCCAAAGGCTGGGTAAGAGTGTAGCGTGAGCGGGGGAGCGGGATCTCTGCCGCCTTGAGCGGGATCTCGCGTCCGCTTCTAGAGTGGTCTGCGGATGGCCCGAACGGATCTCGCGGGGTGCTGGATCAGGTCGAACCACCTGGAGCAAGGAGAACAATTACGGTGCCATTAGTCAAAACGAAGAAAAGAATGGAGAATTCAAAATACAATGGCGAACATTCATTCCATATAGCTGCATCCAATCACGTGGTCGAGAAAGGCCCTGAAAAGTCAAAATACAACCATTTTCATTAGAATATGACTGCATCCAATCACACACGGAAGCATACAGATGGTCTCGTGAACGGGACAAGCAGTGCCTTTCTCGACTCGCGAGTCGAGAAAGGCCCCGGAAAGCCAATGTACAACCATTATCATTGTAGAATATGGCTGCATCCAAACACAAACAAGCATACAAATAGTTTCATCAATAGGACAAGCATGCCTTTCTCGACTCGCGAGTCAAGAAAACCAGCGAAAATTCAATGTACAAGTATATTAATTACAAAATATAGTACATTTCTTCACGTTTCTTTACAAGATTCACACAACTTTGCTATCTGAAAGTAGAGGTCACTCTTCTTGATCACCATAATATTTGTCGTCCATAGCTTTCATGATCGCGTTGCTCTCTTGGATCGACCTGCTTGAGGTTCGGATAGCTCCTAATCACATCGGCCACAAGAATGGCAAACAGGGATTCCCCCAGCACAGGAACGAGATTGAAAGACAACCACCTATCCGTTTCATACTCTTCTGGTCGATAACTCTTGGCAATGATTGTATTGTCCGAGTTATGATAGCACTTGTAGGCGGAGTCGTCTATGATCAGCGTGTTGTGTTTGTTAAAGTCCTGGTATGCTTCATAAACCCTATCCAACCTTTTCACTATAATAGGCTTCCCCTTTGTGATGGTTGGATCGAGGTCCGACACATGCTCGACCCTTTCCTTTCCCCAAACAAACTTGAACTTCAAAACTGGAAGGCTGAGAACACCAAGGACATTGACAACATTTTTCTTTTCCATACAAGACCATATGGCCACTTCGAATCCCCGTTACAGGCACCATTCAATAATTTTCTTTGCTTTAGGCCGAGGATACACGATTTTAGACCCCACTTTTGTCGGCATCTGCAAGGTGTTAAGCTCAGTGGACGCCTTTATCGTGGTATACCGCAGCCAATACCCATTGATGTCAAATATTATAAGCTTGGTGCCTTCCGATCCCAGCTTAGAGTTTGGCTCTGATCAGATTTCCTCTTGATCGGGATCCATATGCGGGATCATTATTCTTCCAGGTCCTTTCTTGCTGCCCGCACTGTCTTGCTCTTGACTGCCTTTTTTGGATGCAATATCCTCCTCATGAACTGAACCGCTAGCAGATCCCTGTGATAGTGTCAATGATCCGGATTGGTTGCGCTCGATGTCCCTGGAATGATGAAAGACGCCAAGCATTTAAACGCAGGTTCTCACCACGAGTCGAGAAAGGAAAGAAGACCGGGAGGTTTTCGACTCATGAAGTCGAGAAACACTCCGAGAGCAAAGTGAACTCACCTCAATCTCTGTTGCACTTTATCCCAGACAACCTCAAGGAATCATAAGATGGCAGGTTCCAACTATACCCCTTTGCACTAGTAGGTACCCCCTTGCCACTTGCCAGTTTGTTTACCTTGCTTGCAGTCATGATGGAAGGATCATAGTTCTGCCATGCAACACATACTTGACAAACTGGAGTTGTTGCATATCCTCCACGCTGCATATGATTGCATCCTGCACATTATTCTTCATGCGATCCCACATAGCGACTATTATGCCCAGCTGTTCGAAACCCTTTGACCTCTTTCCATTCCTGATAAAGAGATAGAGGTCCTTGCGACGGTCTCATGCCACATGTGATTTGGCCTAGGCTATTTCCATGCACCAAATCTGACTTCTATCAAGAATTATGATCCGCATGGGTTCTACGTTGGGCCCACGAAAAAGATCCAATGTTGCAAGAAGAATTCAAAAGAGGTAAGTAACACGGTTCACAAGACAATGTCTTGGCAAAACTCAGACAAGGGACGTGGCCGCTATCCTTGAAAGAAATATACAGGTAAATGACACAGTTAACCCCACTTGTTTACCCTTTACAAGAATGTTCTCGCCAGGATCGCGGCCGCGATCCTTGTTAGTAATACATTAAAAATATTTTGTATGTAGTAGTCACAAGAATCGCGACCGCGATTCCTGTAAGCATATTAGACACTAAAAATAAACAAGCGCTTGTCGTGAACATCGAGGTGGCGATCCTATCGACCTCACACGCTGCTTAAAAAGACATGCCTAGTGCTATAATGACAATACTAGTTATCAAAAGCGCGGAAATTACCTTCTTTCAAGGCTGCGGCGCGAGACATGATGGCGCTCGGTTTTCGCTGAAGGCGCTCCAATTTTTTGCAAGGCGCTGGTAATTTGGATCATGAAGGAATCTGAAATTTGGATTGCCTGTTTATTTGTAGGAGCGCTGTCATAATGACGAGCACTTATTACCCGCCACGGCTGTCATTAATGCTTCTCATAATGACGACCGACACATTAATTTTCGGTGGGCGTAATAAATTCCGCCAGCGCAATTAATTCTGGTGGCGGGTGATTTGGAATTCTCACGCTGTGTACGGACGCGAAAGTAAAGTTTTAGATTCTGTACTACGGGGATAACTTGTTGCTATTCATGGGCCGCGGGAAAGGACAATATAAGACCCACGGCACGTGAGTTTAAATGAGACAGGGACAATAACAATACGACGCAATAAAGCCCCGCCACAAGGACATGAATTTGAAATTCAAACTCAATTCACCCACCGGAATGGCCTCACCAGCCATTCATACTAACAAAACTCAGGAAGGAGGCATTTGAGGCACTGAATAGGGAGTCGAAGGCAATCATCCAAATTTGAATTATGCAAGGCGTTAAATAGGAAATGGAAGGTGCTCGTTTAAATTTAAAGGCATTTTTCCAGGGTTTAGACTTCTGAATGCATTGAAGCCTAAAGGCAGGCAAGATATTCTATTAAATTGTGTTTTTACTAAACTCTACTATATATATTCCAATTTAAAGCCTGTTATATGAAATGCATGATTTAAAGAGTACAAGTGACCCACGTTTGCATCTTTCTATTCTCTTTATGGTAGTTTCTTGGCTGAAAACAACTTTAGAAAATGGGAATGACCCTGACAAATCAGTCATAGCAAGTATTCGTGACAAATGCTGTGTTGCACCAGTCAAAAGATGCCATTGCATTACCTGTTTGCACTCTTTTGGTGTGTTATTAGTCATGTTCATCAGATTCAGGTCATTGATATGGCTCCATAAGTCCGCATCCGGATTGCGATGGCGATCTTCATCAGCATTCAAGAGGTATGTGGTAGTTATCATTGTAGCTAACTTATTGCAGTAAAAATATATGTCAATTTATTATATCTATCATCTTTAGGTCTTTGGTACAACCCCGTGAGTCCTTATCTAGATCGCGGTGGTGATCCTGAGCAGCATTAAAGAGGTGCGTGGTATAACTCTGCACTCAGGTCTCATACTGTTGAATTGCATATTTGAACGAGCACTAAGAGCTTGGTAACATCGCCATGACGTCTTCCATCATGATTCCAGGATGGCTGACTTTGTGATGTTCCCCACCAAATATATGACGCCCCGTCGTACATCTCGGGGGAAATCCCCCATCCAGCATACCTGCCGCATGGGCCCTCCGTCTATCCCGCACCTGGGATGACCATGGTGCGGGAAGGGGACATGAAGGTGTCTTGCGCGCCCTTCCCTATGGGCTCCTATAACAGCAGAATCATAAAGATAAACATCAGCACTAGCAATAATAATACAATCAGCTACCTCGAAGGGTAGTACCATCTATCCATCCATAGATCCATCATAGATCACAATACATCATAAAGTAATAGCTCCTACCCAGGCTCAGACTCATAAAGGAGGTAGATGTGACGTTCCAGCACAGTATACGGTCCCAGGACGTATACTGTACTGCCTCGTCACGCGTACACGCCACCCCGACTGACGTGTACGCCGACGTGTAGCCAAGTGGGTAGCCCCTAGGGGGCAACTTGCTAAGAATGTGCATTAGAATTAATGTGCACATTTTCCAATGTACACATTAATGTGGGCACACATTTCCATGTGGCCACTTGATGCCAAGTGGGCCATACCCAAGTGTGCAATTAATGTGCACATTTTCCAATGTACACATTAATTGGGTGCACACATTTCCATGTGGGCACATTTGGCCACCTAGCCATTAAAGGCAAGTGGGCCCATTCCCAATTATCCCACATACCTAAAGGGGATAATTGGAAACCCTAGCCAACCCCCTTGTCTATTTAAGTAGGAGAACCCTAACTTGCCCATTTTCGTTTCTAGGGTTTTAGAGCTCTGTTTTGGCTGCCTCAAGAGCTAAAACCGCCTCCCGCACATGCCCGAGAGAACTGCATCATTAGTTTCCCCTTGATTCGAGCATTTCAGCCAGGATGGTCGAAGTTCAGAGGTGAGAAGCAAGCCAAGGATTAGGTATTTGGTCAATTTAATAGCTTAAACCATCTTCTAGTCATTGAATCAGTAGGTTTAGCCTATTAAATTGCCCATAGCAGCCCTTCAGATCTCTAGATAGCAGATTCTAACTAAAGAACCTAACTCTATGATGTAGATTAGATCTAGTTCTTTAGTTCTCTGTGAAGTATATGTATGATGTATCTCTATGAACTCGTTGTATTGGGAAGGGGGGTAGAGACCTAAAGCTTTGTAGTTGATGCTCCTAGAGTAGCCTCTCTAGCACACTGTAGATTCGGCCTGTGCACAAGAGCCACACCGGGATGTGGGTGAAGGGGCCAGACTGGCTGAGAAGGAGGTTCATGTCTCGACTCTTGAGCGATCCCTCGGGTGTGTAAAGCCCTACCGGGATCATTGTGACTAGGTCCATGGCTTGCCACCGCGTGTGGGCAAGGCATGGGCTCGACACCCGCGTGGAAGTGGTGTTCACTTTCCAGTGGGTTCATCAATACGGGCAGTGGCCTCTAATCACCTTGAGTCAAAGATGTAGATCTCTGGAGGGAGTGATCCCTACCTGCCCCATCGGAACTGGGAGGATGAGCCCAGGAGTAGCCCTTTGGCTATGCATCCGGGCTCTGATCAGTCCCGACATTTTTCGCACCACCTCGCAAAGTGTGCAATGGGAGGGGCGGATGGAGTGGACAACCTAAGCCATGTTCATATGCCGCCCAAATCCATTGCCATGAATTTCATGCGCAATGAACTGGAGACCCAAGCCGCCTGGCCATCCCTTTGAGTCCGAGCCTTGGGTAGGATTCCCTATGTGATGTCTTTGATCTTTGTCTTTGCAGATATGTGGAGGACCATCCTTCGTGATGGTCATATGATGTTGATGTATGTGCTCTTGACATGTATGTTTACGCCCGCAGCCTAGGTAGGCCCCGAGGGAGCGGTGCAATGACCCTTCCACTCTTCCCAATTGGAACCGCCACGGTTGCAGTGTCATGTGGAGGGCCCCTATATTAGCATGGAGTGGTATGGGGATGAACTCCTGTTTGTATATGGTGAGGGCAATCGTACGAGTAGGGGACACGATGGTTTAAAAAGTCAAAAAAACTTAGAAAAGTAACTTGGTAATTCGAATAACTGTATAAATTCGAATAACTGTATAATTCGAATAAACTTGGTGTTTTAGAGTAAATTATAACTGTATAAAGTTACTTAATTAAGTTAAGTTATAGAATTCTAGCTTTTGTTTTAGTCAAATTGGAGCTTTTGAGCAAAATTGAGACGATGTCTCACACGTCGCGCCAGGACAGATTTTGAGATTCTCAAAATCGGGCTGGGCGCAACGTGTGAGACCATGCCCAAAAATGCCCAAAACTGCCCCAAATCGACCAAATAAGGGGTCCATTCTGCCTAACTCAACGAGATAAGTCGGATTAGACCCTTATATCACCCAAATTGGACAATTTTAAACCATTTTGAGCCAATGTCTCACACGTCGCGCCAGGACAGATTTCGAGATTCTCAAAATCGGTCTGGGCGCAACGTGTGAGACCTCCAAATTTTGAACCTCCATAACTTGAGCTACAGAGCTCCAAATCGCCTGAAATTTGTTGCGTTAGGACCGTTAGACAGCCTAGAATCCATTTATGACCTCAAATTAGGATAGAAATGTCAAACCCTATCTCAAAATGACCAAAATTGCTCAAACCCTTGAATTATTTTCCCAAACTGTGGTTTGTTGTAAATAGAAGCATACCCCATTAGTAGCTCGCAAGTATTGATCTCGGCTCGAAGCTGATGCCTTACTCCTAGGTAGAAGTGCTCAGGAACACCCCTTTGTTATAGTCATCTAGACCTTAGCATAGCAACCCAAGTCCAACTGTTGGTACACCACCTGCCGAGCCAAAGGCATAAACCTTGACCTAATTACGTGTCCTTCTAATAGAGTTTGACTTATATAGCCACATTGACACTCCCTATTGCCGGGATACCTAGAAAGGAGCTAGAGCCTAGAGCTGCCCAAGTCATTCCATGTGTAGAGATTGGACCCCCAAACCAACTTTGCTGGGACCTTAGAGTATACCTCAAACACCATGAGGGCTTTGCAAAACAACCCTTATGTCATGCCATACCACACGTCCTAATGTCCATAGACTTGTAGATTATAGATATGTCTCTAGTAATCTTTGCTCGAGCCATCTTGCTTGCTTATAGAGCCGAATATTGTAGGAGAGCCCTTCAAGTAGACCCTTAGACTCTAGGATACCGAGCGTTGCTTCAAGGACGGGCCGAGCCACAGACGAGCTAAGGGCGCAACTTCTTGAAGACATCAAGGTCCCAAACCATGTACAAACAGATAAGGAGAGGAGACCGAAAAGCGGCACCCAAGAGAGGGAAGCATGACAAACACCTCAACCGACAAGCAGTAGAACAGGACACCACCGCCTATCATCAATCGTCATCAAATGGGAAGAATATTGGTAACCAACGGCACCAAGAATGTTCTAGATGTCAACCTCCGGCTACCACGCCCACGAGCTCACATCGGAAAAGAGGATCTCAACGCCTTCACCAAACTCGACGCACATGAGTTTCAAATGGAAGAACGCAAGACAACAAAATACGTGCATGTGAAGATGTTAGGCATCGATGTCGCGTTAGCATCACGAGCTAGGGCCGAGGGCATAATCTTCCGTCGAGGAGACAACTCATGGCGACACGGAGCGTATAGAAACCGGAGGGAAGATCACCACGACCTTTGCCCCAAAGAGCTCAAGCGCAACGTCAACAAAAAGGAGTAACCAAGCTAGGCAACCACAAAGCACCTAAGGCTGACCAAGATGAGCCTCCGGCTCCCTTGCACCATGGGAGAACTTTCATCGGTTCCAAAAAGGTAGGAGACCATGAGAGGGAGGAGACGATATCAAGGAACATTTCGACTCGAAGGCCTCAGACAAGACTAGGGGCAAGACCAAGGAGGAGAATATTCTCGCTCAAACAGAATTCCGGACCCAGGAACACCTAGAAACCAAAGGAAGGACGGCTTTACTACGTCAGCCAAGGAGTGCGAGACTCGAATGGTTAGGACCCAAAGGACGGAGGAGACGACCTAGCCAGCAGGTACAAATCACGCAAAGGCAAACGAGGAAGGAGCCATGGTAGGGGCAATGGAGATGACCACACTTCGTGCGCGGGTGAGCCACCTCGAATAAAGCAAAGCCCAAGCAATGGAGTCGACTCGGAAATTCAACCCCGCTGGGGAATGACAATGCCTGCCTACCGACCACGATCTCAGAGCTTCGAAGACATTCAAGAATGCCCGACTGCAACAGCCAGGTGACCCTACTCAAGCTCGATCAATGGCACCAAGAAATCAGCAATCTTGCAACGATACAACCGCATGTAGGGACGTGGCGGTTACCGATTCCTCGCGGACGAATATACACAATAAGGAGGAGCATCTTTTCAAGGGATCACATCGACGAACACTCTTCGCAACTTGAGGTGATCAGCTCGGATCAGACACGAAGCTCAACAATAGTAGCAGCATCTCAAGGAATCCCGGAGTCAACCAGAACGAAGAAGATGCAGCAAAACCGAAGTATCAAACGCGATCAAGGAGGGGAAACCCTAAAGGAGTATAAATAATTAGGTAGATCTTCGTAGTTGTTTTGCAAAAGTGGATGAATTAAAATCCCAATGTAAATGCGTATATGTCTATTGTATATCTAGGGTGTCCACATATATAGTGGAGAAACATGATCAGGAAGCTCCTTCACTTCGACTACCAAAGGAGGAAGCAAGGAGGCACAACTATAGCCCAAGATCAAAATGGAAGAGCAACTACGAGGGAGAAACGACTAGAGGCCAAGCAAACCTTCAACTCCAAACACTTCGGGAAATGCCCTCAAGCAGAAGACTGCTCGGCCACCCAATGTTAGAATAAGAGACAACACCGGGTCATGTCAAGATCATCAACACGGCACTGCAGGACATCGCCGGCGCAACACTACCTCTTGTAGCGGTGGCGACTTGACCTAACCTAGGACATGAGTGGCCTCAACAATGAAAGGAGGAACGCCCCGACATCAACAAGCCAACTAAGAAGGCAACATCTCGACAACCATAATTCCAACTTATGGTAATATAGGGTGATGCGCTATGACACGTGTATTAGATGGAGATGCACTCTACGAAGGCACCGCGACAAGGAGATATGCCTCCAACAACTAGGTGATGGCTTATGTCAGGTACTCCTACCGGTAACTAGAAGAGAAGAAGCTTCCACCATATCTCCGACATGTGGCACGCCAAACGTAAAGGTAGAAGCATTCACTTTTAACGACAAGGATAGTAAATGAAGCACCTTTGGCTAAAAAGAGAGTTCAAGATAATAGCCGTGCTATTCAACAACAAGAGTATATCTAAGGCGGTGTACTTCTTCAACATAAAGGGTCAAGCCGCGCAGAGATAAGGATCCATCATCCCGGACAAACCGAGCCATCGTGGAGGAGAGTCATGATGCCTTACTTGCCAAAGAGACCGACATGCATAGAAGGACAAAGGTCGAACCGAAAGATGGAGAAGTGCTAGCAACCGACTTCTTCCACGAAGCTTCCCGTGAGGCAAAGCGGGGAGGATCAAAACGGGACGAAAGCACAATAAAGCCAACGGAAGGTACCTCAAGACAAGAAGGCGGCAAGATAGTGGAACGTGACAATGTCCAAGCCATGTGATCGAGGGGATCAAACGAGGAAGTTTGGAAGCTCGATGGAGAACCAACTAGGTGAGGCGAGCCGATGACTTGCACGTGCCTTGCATGCAACTTGGTGAACCCAAGGATGAACGATTCAAAGAACAACCGAGAAGAGAACAACCCGTAAGAGTATTGCCAAAGGAATCGCCAAGACAAACCTCAAGAGACGCCTCCAAATAGCTTCAAGTATCATGAAGGGGAGAACAATTACAGCCCGAGAACGAGGGATCGAAGCGTAATCGGAAATGTCGAAGCATCAACGACCAAAGATACCTTTCGTTAGAATGTGATGCAAAGCGTGTTGTGCCATAGTCGACAAACGTCGGAGGGCCCAAGTATTTCAACAAGTTACCCGGGTATGAGCCGACGCGACAAATAGGAGGATATAGATCGTCAACACCATTGCACCGGAGGAACACCGATGATGCCAAGGCCAAGGAGTAGGTGTGCAACTCGAATGGAGGCACAAGGGAGACCTAATAGCTCTAGTAGTAATTGTAATTATGTAAGCTATATGTTTTGCATGTATAGTTCCCTTGTTATTTCTTCCCTCCCATAGCGTAACAGATCAAAGGAAGAGATGTCATGCAAGTTGCAGGGGTGAAGCAATCAACATCGTCAACACTCTTCGGGCAACACGATAACGACAAGAGGACTCGATGTATGAAACATCGATGGAGTCGAAGAAACAATATCGGATACAGAGTCGTCCTTTAGCTGCCAAGATAAAGAGTTCAAGATGAAAGATCTTTTTCAAGGACGCCACCTTCAGGCTTTTGAAAAGCGGCATGGAAGATTTCAAGTGATCAACTACACCATCAAGCCACCAAGCAATGAGAGGCTTTCTAGCTTAACAAAGTCAACCTCTACTTCAAAGAGCATCCACCGCCAAGGAGACCCAAGTATCGAGCGACGGAAGAACGTTACCTTGCTCCTTCAAGCAGGCAACAAGTGGATGAGCTTCTAGCAAGCTCAAGGATCTAAGGCCATGGGGCCTAGTAGGTTAAATGTATGGATGGTAACATCCATATTGGGATTAGAAGGCATTTCCAGATATTCTCGCTGAAAGGATTGCCCCAATATTGAGCTAAGCGTCAAGATTGGGAAGGAAATGCATAGGAGTAACTATAATTATACACGATTTAATAAGACATCCAATGTATTGAAACCACTTGGTGAGATTGATCTCCTCACTAAGAAGGAATCATTACTAGGATAATTGTTGACCATGTATAAATCTAGTATCTCCTAAAGAATAATCCAACTGAAAGAAAAGAAGTAATCTAACAAGTCCGGCCAACTTGTTACGATGACATCAATTCGATTGGTAGGAATATTCCAAGAGTTTAAATAACTAAGAAAGGGGGAATCTCTAGAATAATAAAATAATAGTACATGCAAGGTACATCTAAAATAAGAATTATAGTAATCAAATAGTCTTTTGAGACAAAAGGAATTGTCGTCATGACAAAACCTTGTGGTTTAGAATCGTTCTAACTAAGTAGATAACCCATAACTATATTGAAATAAATGATAACATAATATGTGCATCCATCTTAGATGGTTATATATGTTAGCTAAGGCTACACACTAACCCCAACATTTGGTCCACGGCTGAAAACAACAGTAAAAACAAAATACGTGTTGTTTTTTTGAAGATTTGGAAAAAACCTACACGTAGTTATATGGGGGTGTGGTTTTCCAAGGATATACTGTAGTTTTTCTTAAGAATATGTAGTTTTTTTTTTTAAAGAATGGGTGGTTTCTTAAGGAGGTGTAGTGTCTTTTTTAAGGATGTGTTGTTTTCTCAAGCATATGGTTTTTTGAAGGGATGTTTTTTTTAAAGGTGTTGTTTTTTAAGGTAGTGTTTTTTTGAGATGTGGTTTTTTAAGGTTTTCTAAAAATTCATGTATGACCAAGTTGTCCACATGCCATTATTGCCACAAAATGGCAGCATACAAGAGTTATATATGCTTGACACACTTCACTAGCATTTGACTTCAAACATGCTACCTAGGCTCCAACATGCCAAGGTGGCTCAAACATGCTAAGGTGGCTCAAACATGCTAAGGTGGCTCCAACATGGCAACTAGGCTTCAACATGCCAAGGTGGCTCAAACATGCCAAGGTGGCTCCAACATGGCAACTAGGCTTCAACATGCCAAGGTGGCTCAAACATGCCACATAGACTCCAACATGCCAAGGTGGCTCAAACATGACACCTAGGCTTCGACATGCCAAGGTGGCTCAAACATGCCAAGGTGGATCAAACATGCCATGCGGGATCCAACTTGTCAAGGTGGCTCAAACATGCCACCTAGGCTCCAACATGCCAAGGTGGCTCAAGCATGCCAAGGTGGCTCCAACATGCCACCTAGGCTCCAACATGCCAAGGTGGCTCAAACATGCCACCTATGCACAAACATGGCAAGGTGGCTCAAAGATGCCATCTAGGCTCCAACATATGCCACGTGGGCTCCAACATGCCACCTGGACTCCAACATGCCACTTAGGCTCCAACGTGCCAAATATGCCACTTAGGCTCAAACATGCCAAGGTGGTTGAAACATGCCATGTGGGCTCCAACATGCCACCTAGGCTCCAACATGCCAAGGTGGCTCAGGCATGCCACCTAGGCATTTCAAGCGGTGAGATGGCATGCCAACTAAGCAAGGCCAAGTTTTGACTAGGCCAAAAATGAAAAGATGTCCATCTTTGGTCTTTTCATTGGGTGACGTTGGCAAATTTTGGTTGACATGGCTAGATGGTGGTGATGTGGACATGATGACTACAACTTTATGCAAGAAATATGATAACCTTTAGGTGGGCTCCAACATGCCACCTAGGCTCTAACATGCCAAAGTGGCTCAAACATGCCACCTAGGCTCCAACACATCAAGACATGCCACCCAGGCTCCAACATGCAAGGTGGCTCAAACATGCCACACGGGCTCCAAGGCCACCTAGGCTCCAACATGCCAAGGTGGCTCAAACATGGCACGTGGGAAACGATTTTATGATAAATATACATTTTATTTTTTATAATTCTTTGAATCATTCTCAGAAGAGACCTTCAAGTCCATAAGACAATAGTTACATCCAATAAAAGATCACAATAGATCATAGTTTAGTTTGAGGAGTCACGAGTTTATATGGCTTCAATGCATGCATGAAATCTATAGTTTGTTCTCGATCTTTTCACCATGCAGATGCTCGATTAGCTACCAAGGTCTCTTTTATTGGACTTTCTTGAGATATCACTCCCAAACTACAGAGATTAAGCATGCTTTAAGACTATAAGTAGGATGCAAAAGAACATCAAAGAGAGGTTCCTTACATCGGCATATGATAAGTACAACAATAATGAAGACACCTATGAGTAAGTGCAGTGAAGATCATGAATCAATGCCTCCAAGAGAAAGTATTGCCACATGTGTATCCTGAATCATGCTTTTTTCTCCCATGCATTCTGTAGATGAAGGCTGAAATGCATGCTGTAAAGTCGGCAATGATACTAGAAATAACTACGTGCTAGGCAAATGAAAAGAAGTTGACCTGACCAAAAATATGGTGTGTTGTCCTCCATTTCACTGCATGCCTCAAACCTGCCAACACATGTTCAGGTGCACTACTTATTGGCTGAGTCAACAAATGTCCTACTTCAATGTCCTTACATTTTAATGAAGTAAGGTTGCTTGGTGATACGTGCCTCGTTCCCACATTGCCAACATTTGCAATGAAGGATCATGCTGCTGGTGTTTCATTGCTACATCAACTAATTCTGCACTTCTGGTGCTACATAACTCCATATGGCAACTCCATGGGCCTTGCGCGAACACAATTCTTGTTTAAAATGAAGGATGCACTATCAATGCTCCCTATTACTTTGTTGAAAAGAACCAAATGTTGCAATAGAAGACAATATTATTCTAGAATCTGACTTTGAAGGCCAGTGTACCAAAAGACTTCACTGCCCAAATGCATCATGTCCAAACCATGAAATTTGCGATTGTGCCTATAAGTTGGAAGGAAGTTGCCTTTAGTTCCATACATTGATACCAATTTGTAATATAACATACCTGCTAGAAAATCAATGACCATGAGCCTCATGCGGTGGTTCTTCCATAACAGGATGAGTCCATTGTTGTGTTCACAAGAGTGTATCACCTGCAATTCGTGGGTAGTTAAACTGTAGCCAAGGTTCTAAATCCTGGTTCCTAAATCCAAACTTGCTGTGTTGTAGAGTATGTGCGAAGCCAAATGTGGTCTTTTGAAGCTGGTGTGGTGGGTGTAGACCCTATCTAAATTGGTCTTTTGAAGATGGTGTGGTGGGTGTACACCCTATCTAAGTTGGATTGTGTTAAGTTCAGAAGCCATGAAGAAAGAATGAGTCGATTTGCAGGTAGGGCTTTCCACATTACCTATCTCTCTAACGTTCCGCGCATGAAAACTCCCGAATTCCCCGCTCTCCTCCGGCTCCCACGGCTTTTTTGCATGAGAGGTCCACTATCTTGAATCTCATCGGTCCCCTTCATCTCATCGCATGCTCAAATCTGGGCCCTTGTTCTGGTATAAACAAGGCATATTCCTTTCTCACCTCCACTAGACTTAGGGTTGGCCCTTCCGGCAACCCAAAAACAAAAACCCTTAATTCTCGCTTGGCAATATCATAGGAAACAGATATTATAATTCGACGGTAGGGATAAGCCTAGATGAACGGCCCGGATTTCGATCCGTGTCCTCTCATTCTATTGGTTGGACTTAAACGGCTTTGTTTCCCGCCGCCTGTGTATCCCGCCTTTTAGCGCTTTGGTATGGCCATGGCGATGGCTCCAGTGATCCACGGCTCCAGCTGATGGCGAGGGCGATGGCGCATGTAGCATCTTGAAGCTTGCACGAGGCCGGAAAATAGTGTTGGAAAATTCGGTGGAGGATGAAGGCGCCGGCTTGATACCTCGGCCCGAAATCCGGTGAAGTTTTGAAGCTTACCAAAGGTAATGAGGCCAGGAAATGATGTTGGCAACCGGTGGGGGATGAAGGCGCGGCTATGAGATAGAAAGCTTACATTGCGTAAGAAAAAAATTACCTTGTTAGCTAGCTTGATTTTCGCAAAGATTGGAGGTACGGTTTTGGATTTTTGTGTCTACTCTAAACCAAAGCAACCCAATGGCTTATCTCTATCTAGATCCAGCACGTGCAAAACACAATCGGTTTTCCCCTTATCTAGATTCACGATCCGCAAATCGGCCGCTGCTTTGGATTACTTTGTCTGCGGGCCGTCTGGATATGATGCAAACCCCTGTTTTTGAATAAGAGGGCGGAGATGCGTTAACTTACCATGGTCATTTGGCGTAAGAGATCTATGTTTGCTTAAGAGACTTGAAGTTAATCCGAGGAGCTCTAGCATCGCAAAAAAAATGGTCAAAAAAGGAGGCAAGAGCTCAAACCACCAAGCATGAAGACGCCGGGCCTCCTTCCCTCTTTTCCCTTTTATTTTTCCTTCAGATTAATCATTTTTATTTAAACAGGGACATCGATGGGGTGAAGCATTGTGATTCATTGTGGCAAAGGCATTACGCTTGCGTAAAAGCTCATGAGTAAACGATCATCTATGGTGAGCCTACCATGTCGCTATTATTTCATTGATCTCTATTCCTTAACATTTTCATCTTTCTTTGCAGAGAAGCCGTAAGGCCATAGATCTATGGCGCTTGTAAACTGTAATTTGTTGGAAGTGCTCCTAAGCGGCATTACAACATTGAAATGGTCATGAAATGTTGTCCGAACATTGCTTGATTCACAAGCTTTTTAGACAGCTAAAGGTAATAATAACAACTGATATCCTCAGATATTATATTTGGAGGATAAAGTTGTGTTTTGGATGATTACCATGTTATACAAGTTGGAATTAGTCCTTGAGCATATTTGTACCTCACAATCGATTAAGAAGTGCACCTACGTAGGATATCATGATGTAGATTCTTGTTGACGCCATTTTTTGAAAGGTATTTGCAGTAATTTTTGGTTCTCTCTCGTATTCCTCCTTTAGTTAGGATAAGGGTTTCTGTTCTATTGCTTTGGTAGCTTATAATTTGCTGGTTCTACATACAAAGGTTGCAAGACAAACTTCTCGTTTCCTTACCTTTGTCAAAACACGCTTTTAAAGCCTAGTTTCCGGTTTTTTGTTCTATTGCTTCTGTTATCTAAAGCTTTAGGTGTCCCGGTTCTACAACACAGTCTTTGCATAATTGACCCCTGTTTCCTTGCCTTTTCACACATTCAAAGCGTAGTTCCCCAAATGGTACCCCAGATTCATGATACCCCAACCTTGGAAGAGAAAAGAAGGCGGTTCTTTAACTTGGATGGCGATTTTACTATATCCCTTCTTTCCCTTTTATGAAATATTGTCCTAATAAGCCATTGGTGACATGGAATAGGAAACCGTGGCTTTGAGCATGGAACAAATCTAAAAGCAAAGATGTTGCCATAATCGATAAAAGGAGGTCAGTTAGACTGATATGCATTTTTTGCAGATTAGGTTACCAATTAAATACATGTTCACTATTATCGTAAGTGGCTTCTCATTTTTTAGTAGATAATGCTAGCCCATGCTTTTGTAGACATTCTATTTCATTGTTATTGCCTGAAAGGACTTGTTTGGGTTCGATTCCCATAAGGTGAAGAAAATCAAAAGCCTACATGGACATGACATGTAGTAATTTTTTTATAGTGTTGTAATTTTAGTTTCGACGCATGAAAACAATGTTTTTTTTTTTTTCAATGTGTGGACATGCCATGTAGTTTTTCTTTTTACTGTAGTAATATTAGTTTTCCACATGTTGTAATATCGAAAACAACGTGACTTATATTGAAAATAAACAATGTCTAGTTACACTAGAAACAACACTAAAAAAAAAACAACACAGAAAGACCATGAAGACCATGCATTGTTTATAGGTGAATACCACACTTGAAACCATGTTGTTTTTACTGAAAAACACACGTTGTTTTTCTTTAAACCACACATAGAATTTACAGGTTGTTTTACATGGTGAAAACTACACATAAAAACTATGCGTTGTTTTTTCCAAAAACCACGCATAAAAACTACACGTCTTTTATGTGTAAAAAACAACACTAAAAAACTACACGTGTTTTCTAGCATTTTCGGAACATTACTATGGGTGGTGTTTAAGTGTTGTTTTTTTGCAAAAAAGACAGCAAAAAACTACACATAGAGCAGATTTTGGGGTTAGTGTGCTAGTAACTTAATGCGCTAAGTAAGAAGCGTATAACCTCTTAAGGGGAGAGAATAGATATGACGTTGTGTGCAATGTCATTGAAGGGGTGCAGGACCATTTTCTTTTCGAAGAAAGTGGGAGGGCTCAATCTTATGATTGAACGCATTTGCAATCAATTGACCTAATTCAGAATAGAGTTCACTCGGCATGCCGGGTTTAATAGAGCGTAAGATAGATAGATAGATAGCTCAGAGGCCTTCAACGCGGCGAGACCGACGTAGTAGCTTAACTACACCAACTAAGTGGAGCAAAACTATGGGAGCAATGAACGACCAAGTCACCTCCAAACTACTCGACGGCTCAATGAGTGGATGCGCTCTAGCCTTAGGTAAGGTATGCGATGTATTATAAGCTTTAATGTGTCTTATTGATAAGTTAAATATAGATCCTAATAACCGTGATAGAAATTGTTGTACGTGATATGTATCATAGGGAAATAAGTTAAATAACAACGATAATGTGAAGTAGCATGTTAATTAATCCTTCATAAGGATGCAATTCCTTCCAAGGATAGCTATAGGTCCTTATAAATATAAATAGAAAATAGAATTTAGGATATACTTAAGTGCATCTTAGGGATATACTTCCAAGGGTAATGCAGACCCAAGGAAGAGAATAAGAAGCACATCTAATTCTTGTGTATGATAATTAAAACCTTGTCTATGTAACAATAGGTCGGAAGTAGGGTTATTGTTTAAATAATCGCGATCTAAAAGTCGTTAAATATTGCAAAGCTTAGAGTAAATTTAATTGTACTATCGGAAGTAATGTATCCGATAATATGATAATGTTAATTCATAAATATTACCTTAGGGTAATTATGTTAATCACATGCATTAAAAGGAGCCGAAAAAAAAATCGCTCGGGCATGTCGATTTGTGTAGATTAATTCTATGTGTAGTTAAGATTAATCTGCGCATGCAACCTATGCTTGGTATGGATTGCATGCGTTGTTCTGCGATGATGAGACCACTACGGTGATCTCTAGGGCGTGGTGTAATGTCAATGTAGGCATGACCGCGTTTCCGCTTGGACGAGTGGAAGGTAGATTAGAAAGTCTACTTCTGTCCCACGGAAGTAGACGACCTCGAGAGAAAGGAGGTCATTGAGGAATGCATTGATAGGAAAGGCACCTTTAGCCCCATATATGCTTTGATAGGAGGAATCTATCCTTCCCACGGGAAGGATATCCTCCACCGGGCAACTAGAGGTGTAGGCATGAGCGGCATATAGGCATACTGCGCCGCTCCACGGCCATAATGGAAGATTCACCCTCTTCCTACGCCGGGAGATTAGCCATGCATCCATGTAGATAGGTGGGGTGGTCACCATATAACCAAAATTTTATTAATAATTAATAATAGGTAGTGTCGACCTGCAGGTAGTGTTAAACTTTGATAAACTTAAATGTTGTATTAAGTAAGGTTAATAATTACCTTGCGTGGATTAAGTTATGATGTGATAAGTTAATTGGATAATGAAATAGTAATGTCTTAAACATTACCTTAGAGTAATTATAATAATTAAAATAGTAAGTATGTAATTATAGATATTGTAAAATTAATGCAGGATTTTAAGGTGCGAAGACCTGCAACACAAATTTTGTTGGAATGTGTTGCAAGGAATGAAGAGTACCTTAAATAATAATTATATATGAAAGTGTTAAATTGTGATAAACTAAATGTTGTGATAATAGAAACTAATAAGTACCTTGTTTTAGTAGAAGTTACGAATTGACAACTTATTTGATAATGTAATGGCGTAATAATGATTTAAAAATATTACCTTAAGGTAATCGTAATAACTGTGTAAGTATTATAGTAGTATACGTATGCATCGGGTTGATTGCAGGTTAGGAAGATTCAAGGTGGGGAGACCCACGATCTTTGGACGACATCATTTCAAGGTGGGGAGAATGTGGCGTTCCAAAGGCCGCGATATACGGCCCCGGGGCGTATCGCATCTTTTGCCGCCACGCCGCACACGCCACCCCGACCGACGCGGTAATACGACGTAGCCAAGTGGGTAGCCCCTAGGGGCAACTTGCTAAGAATGTGCATTAGAATTAATGTGCACATTTTCCAATGTACACATTAATGTGGGCACACATTTCCATGTGGCCACTTGATGCCAAGTGGGCCATACCCAAGTGTGTGCAATTAATGTGCACATTTTCCAATGTACACATTAATTGGGTGCACACATTTCCATGTGGGCACATTTGGCCACCTAGCCATTAAAGGCAAGTGGGCCCATTCCCAATTATCCCACATGCCTAAAGGGGATAATTGGAAACCCTAGCCAACCCCTTGTCTATTTAAGTAGGAGAACCCTAACTTGCCCATTTTCGTTTCTAGGGTTTTAGAGCTCTGTTTTTGGCTGCCTCAAGAGCTAAAACCGCCTCCCTGAACTTTATGAGAGAACCGCATCATTAGTTTCCCTTGATTCGAGCATTTCAGGGATGGTCGAAGTTCGTGGCGAGAGAGAAGCAAGCCAAGGATTAGGTATTTGGTCAATTTAATAGCTTAAACCATCTTCTAGTCATTGAATCAAGATAGGGTTTAGCCTATTAAATTGCCCATAGCAGCCCTTCAGGATCTCTAGATAGCGATTCTAACCAAAAGAACCTAACTCTATGATGTAGATTAGATCTAGTTCTTTAGTTCTCATGTGAAGTATATGTATGATGTATCTCTATGAACTCCTTGTATTGGGAAGGGGGTAGAGACCTAAAGCTTTGTAGTTGATGCTCCTAGAGTAGCCTCTCTAGCACTGCTTGTAGATTCGGCCTACTGCACAAGAGCCACAGGGATGTGGGTGAAGGGGCGGACCGGCCGAGAAGGAGGTTCATGTCCCGACTCTTGAAGCCATCCCTCCGGGTGTGTAAAGCCTACCGGGATCATTGTGACTAGGTCCAATGGCTTGCCACGCGTGTGGGCAAGGCATGGGCTCGACACACCGCGGAAGTGGTGCTCACTTTCCGGTGGGTTCGGTCGAATAGGCGGTGGCCCTCTAGTCACCTTGAGTCAAAGATGTAGATCTCTCGGAGGGAGTGATCCCTACCCGCCCCATCTGAATCGGGAGGATGAGCCCGGGAGTAGCCCTTTGGCTATGCATCCGTGAGCTCTGGTCAGTCCCGACACTTTTGAGACCACTCGCAAAGTGTGCAATGGGAGGGGCGGATGGAGTGGACAACCCTAAGCCATGTTCATATGCCGACCAAATCCATTGCCATGAATTCGCCCGCAATGAACTCCGAGGAGACCCAAGCCGTCGGGTCATCCCTTTGAGTCCGAGCCTTGGGTAGGATTCCTATGTGATGTCTTGATCTTTGTCTTTGCAGATATGTGGAGGACCATCCTTCGTGATGGTCATATGATGTTGATGTATGTGCTAACGACATGTATGTTTTACGCCCGCAGACTAGGTAGGCCCCGAGGGAGACGGTGCAATGACCCTTCCACTCTTCCCACCGGAACCCGCCACCACGTTTGCGGTGTCATGTGGAGGGTGTGCATTAGCATGGAGCTGGTATGGGGGATGAACTCCTGTTTGTATATGGTGAGGGCACCGTATACGAGTAGGGGACGTCACAGTAGACTGATGGCTGGGCCTCAAGATAGAGCAGACCAAGATATAACAATGATGGTGCTGGCTATAGACAATGGCTAAGGTTGACCACTCGATCTGCCCCTCCTGTGCATACTTTGCAAACGGGCTAAATCGAGCTCTAGCGTGACTATAACCTGCCGGATATGCAATCTCATGGTATCACCCATCGAGACTACTTCGAGTTGCATTTCCCCGGTCCGATGAGGTAGGAGGGGTTGCATCTCCCTCTCCGAGGACTAGTGGCTCCATGGGCGGCTAGAGAATCATGATGACATACGATCCGTATTCGACTGAATCTCCTAAAACAAGAGCCAAGCTGACACCTGCAGCTCTTGAGAGTCAGAGCGACACCATTGATCTAGGAGGTGTCAACCCATACCCGGTCCACACGAAGTGACCGACTATAGGCCTAGCCCACTATGGGTCCCCAGTAGCCGTGCTCAGCAGGGACCTCCCTCCACTTTGCCACTAGCCTCATTGTATGGTGCTAAGCCACTCCATAGCCCTCGTAAACATGTGGGTTCCTATGCACAGGCCGCATCTAATACGAACTAAGGGGTCTAAACTAGGAGCATCATCTAAATAATGGCCACTAGGTCTTTATCCCCTTTCCCAATACAAGAGGAGCAAACATAATCAACCAACATCATATATCCATATAACATGATAAATAATAGAGAATAACATCTAATCCTAATCACATGCATCCGACTTGCAGTTGGGGTTCATTGATTAGGGTTCAAGATCTAGACTGGGGATTCTAGAATGGCTCTACCAGAGATACGAAATGCTAACTCATTTGTAATCCTAAGTTCCAGATGATCTACAAAGGACTCTAACCCAAACGCCTGCTCCCGAGGAACTCCCTCCTGCTCCCGGCGTCTCCACGGCCTTCAAGGTGTTCGAAGTAATGTCCACTCCTATCGATATGCGCACGCTTCGATGGCTACTGTGCTATGCTATGCCATAGCAGACGGTTCTTGAAACGGAGTTTTGAGCACGAACAAGGTTCCAAGACTATTAGAGCCAGAAAAATGGCCTAGGATTAGGGTTTGGCCATTTATGGGTTAGGGTTCCATGTAATAGGGTGAGGCCATGTCGAAATGGCCCTATGCCCAAGGTTGGCTATGTTATATGAATAACTTAGCCATGCTCCTATTTCCACTTACTATAGTGTACAAGGCTATTAAAGTAGATTTGCAAGATGACGTGGCCCAGAAATATACGTATTTATAGCATAATATTCAGGGGAACATCACAGACTTGAGGTCCACACTATTCAATGGTGTCAAAGTTGGCGAGGGCAAAGTACACAGCTTCAGCAAACACCATAACTTGCCCTTGCCCGAGGGTAGCATGGTAGTGTCTATGCAGGTTGGATGGAAGCATGCGTTTGCCATATCCGAAAGCCGAAATTGCAACTCTCGGAGAGTTGTTCGGAGTTTCATTTTGTGGCCTGCACAGTGTATAAGCGTTTGAACCTGATATATCCACTCTGCCAGTACGGTTAAAAAAATTAACTGGCAGGTGGTGGAAGATCAAGAAGGTCCCTTCAGAAAAAACTGTCGTGATGAAGGTGTTTTAAAGGATGAGCTAGTGGAGAGGAACTGCATGCTTTTGCATGACTGCTGCAACATGCCTTATGGACACAGCGTGATCATCTTCATTGATCATAACCAGGCAGTTGGTGACATGAGGTTAGGGAAAGGCTTCCTGGCTGCCATTGTAATGAAGATATGTCCTATGCCAGAAAAGCCGTCAATGAGATGTCAAGCTTGTGCTGAAATGCCACAGGTGCACGACTTGGTCAGGTGGTCCAATGCCTTGGTGTTAGTGGACAATGTTACAGTATCGACACTCTTAAAGGCTATGAAAGAGCAGAACATCGAGGCAGAACCCTATGCCATGCAGGTAGAAGTTCCTAAGACTCATAAGAGGTCTTATAAAATGGTGAATCGCACACCGCGAACACCAACCATTATGCCAGCTAAAGCTGAGAGAAAGATCACTACAGCTTCCATTCTAGACTTCAAATCCTCGCTTTGTTGCATTCGAAGATGTTGTGCCAGTTCCTCCACCTGCAAGATCAAGTGCATGCGGAGTTTCTTTTGGAACATGAGTGCTGCGGACAGGACCATCTTTACTTTCAACATGCTTGACGTTTGCTCAGAAAATGGACAGGTCCAGAAGGTGATGCTAAATAACAAGCAAGTATGCTTGAAAGCATGGCACAAAGTCTACGGTATTCTGATGTCAACTTTCTATAAGTGGCGTAAACTTTTCCTTGCTGATCACAAAGTTGCCGAACATGGTAACACGGGCTCAAAGAAACATGGGTCACACACTCTAGCAGGAAATGTTCTGCTGTCTATGTACATAGACGAGAATGCGGAGACGGTGCCTCACAGTCGAGAATCACTAGTGAAGGTGTGAGAGAAAATGTGAAGAGACTCCCTTTTGTCTGTGATGTTCCAGCATAGTATACGTCCCGAATACGTATATTATACTACCACGTCACCCGTGCATGTCACGGATGACATGTACTTGGTGGTTGTAGTAGGTTGCACCTAGGGGGCAAGAGTTGCACCTAGGGGGGCAACTTTGAATATTGTGCATGTTAAATAAACATACACAATTAATAACCCCCATGGACCCCATTGCCAAATGGCTAAACCCCATTTGCCAATGTTTTAACCTAACCCTAAGGGTTTCTATATAAGGGTTCCCCCTTAAACCCTAAACCCTTTTCCTCTCTTTATATTTTAGGGTTTTCATATAGCTCCTTTCCCTTTTTGCATTTAGAGTTTCCTTGAGCCATTTCGGCCAAGTCAAGACCCCATTCCGCATTGCTCGGCTCTGCAAAGCTGTCTTTGCACAACAGATCATCGAGTAGCAGCCATCTTCAGCAAGATCAGGAGCATGGATGCATTCCGAGGATCCAGAACAGGTCAAGGACCAGGTATCTAGTCATTCTGTTGTGCAAAGCCGTCTTTGGGCTAGGCAGTGAGGTAGTTTAGCATATTCATTTAGCCATAGAGGCCTTATAGATCCCAAGATCATAAGCCCTAACTAAAGAACCTAACTCTGTTGTTTAGGTAAATAGATTAGATGATATTCTTCATTTCAAGTTCTGTGATGATGTTGGTATTTCATTCTGTGACCTCCATGTATTGGGATGGGAGGTAGAGACCCTAGCAGCTTTGTGGAAGATGATCCTATAATAGTACCATTAGTACCCAATTATTGCGGCCTGTACACAGGAGCCCACCGGGTTGAAGTTGGAGGCGCCAGATCGGCAGAACAAGGAGGTACTTGTCCCAACACAGATCAATCCCTCTGGTGTGTAAAGCCTACTAGGGATTCTAGTGAGCTAGGTCTAATGCCTTGTCACTGTGTGTGGGCAAGGCATGGGCTCGACACCCGTGGAGTGATGCGTCACTCTCCATTGGGTTCAAGTCGAATAAGGGCAGTGGCCCTCTAGCCACCTATGTTGAGCATGGAAGCCTCTGGAGGGAGGGTGACCTTCCTCCTGCCTCATAGGGGCTGGAGAGATGCAATCCAGTAGTAGCCCTCTTGGCTACGTATCCGACAGGCTACGGTCCAGTCCTAATACCTATCAAGCCACTATGCAAAGTGTGTACAGGAGGGGCGGATGGAGTGGACTACCCAACAGCCATGTTCCTTTGCCAGCCAAATCCATTGCCATGAATTCTGTCTGCAATGACTTTTGGAGGCCAAGCTGTCAGTCGAACCCCCTTGAGTCAGAGCTCAGGGTAGGATTCCCTTATTGATATTGATCATACTGATGATATTGTATATATGATGATGATGTTGTGCTCACCCTTCGAGGTGATTATATTTATATACTGTTAGTTTGTGCTCATGTTTGTTTATTCGTGCCTCCGCAGATAGGTTGACCCGATGGGAGACGGGTGAATGACACATCCATTCTTCCCTTGCTGGCTCATTCCACTGGGAGTGGAGTCAGGTGGATGGCCCTTGTCAGTGTAGCTGCCAGGGGGAATGCTCCTCCTTCAGATACGATGTGTGCATCGTATAAGGAGTAGGGGACATGAAAGTGGTATCAGAGCATGATCTTGGCAGATCAAGATCGAGCACTGACCATTTTCCCATAGAACTAACAGTAGATTCAAGCCTTGGGAGATAGCCACCCAAGCAGGAACCTCGAAAATTGGAAATTTTATTCCAATTTCTAGTGTAGTAAATAGATTAATGCTAAGTTAGTAGTAAGTTAGTAGAAACCCAACCTAAAACAACCAAGAACAGGTGACCCCTCACAGAGTGCGCCCAGACCAAATCGATTTGCAAACCAATTCGACCTTGGTGCACTGTGTGAGTGGTGGACCCTTGTTGACCTAGTTAGATGTGTAATTTAGCTAAAGTAATGGTACAGTTCAGCTTATCTCCTTGATTCTAGCTAGTTTTGCATGTTATAACACTAAGAAACCCCTTGTAAATTGAAAATTGGACCCAAAAAGAGATGACCCCTCACAGAGTGCGCCCAGGGCACTGTGTGAGTGGTGGATGCTTTTTGGCTAAACAAACCTAAAGTACCTCTCAGATCTTCAATAAGACCTTCCAGATTGGCCCAATATGAAATTGCAGGTCCAAACCCTAAAATTCCCCTGCCTATAAATAGAAAATTAGGGTTCCTCATTTGTCCCCAGCGCCTTCGGAGAACAACTCGTCCCAGAGAACGATTTCTAGGTGCCCGAGCTCGGATTGCTTCAAACAAAGACATGGCCCGCACCAAACAGACAGCCCGGATTACAGTCTCCCCTGGACATGTGAGCGCCCAAGAGCGAGCAGCTCGGCAGAAGGCCCGACGGGCTCAAGAGCGAGCCGAGCGGGATCACGAAGAGCAGGAGGCCCAACCTAACCCAGATACACAAGAGGAGGCCCCTGAGCACCAGGAGGAAGCCCCTGAGCACCAGAAAGAGGAGCGGCCCCAAGGCCTTGAAGAGGTAGCACAAGAACTCACAGTGGAAGAAGCAGCAGAGTTATTGCAGAGGGAGCTCGAGAGAGAAGAGCGCCGCAAGGAGAAAGAGGAGGGGCGCAAGAGAAAGCAAGAGAAGAAGCAGAAGAGGGAGGAAAAGAAGAGGCGGCGGGAGGAGCGCGAGAAGCTGAGGGCAGCGAAAAGAAAAGCTCCTGCGCTGCCAAAGGACTCAAAGCGCAAGATGAAGACGACTCCCGCCAAAGGAGTCATTATCCAGGAGCCAGCCCCCGAGAAGCCTCCATCCTCATCTGACACTGAGTCAGATGAGGGAACTAGGATGCCCGACCCAGCTGAGGGCTCGGGACCCTCAAATACAGCGCGGGAGGAGGACGATGTAGTAGCAAGGGTGCCCCCGTACCTTAGGTGGCCGTCGCCAAAGCACCCCAGCGACAGCACCAAGAAGCCGAAGCCACAGAGGGAGTCGTATATACTCAAGCAGGACCTTGAGTATAGGAAGAACCTGAAAGAGTACACTTCGTACATGAAAATGTACGAAGAATACTCCAAGTATTATGACGAGCACAAGGTCACGTTTGTCGAAGGAGGCCGGCCGACTAAGAACAACACTCTGAAGCCGCCACCTGAGAGACCTGCTCCACCAAAGAGGAAGGCGAACTCCAATTTTTCTAGAGCTGCTCGGGAGATCTGACATTTTCAGCAGAGTTATCATCCCCAGAGTTATCATCCCCAGAGCTCCCTTCGCGAGGCTGACACGGGAGATTTTGCAAGAATTCGACAAGTCCAAGCGAGTTACAGGTGATATGTTGCTCGCGTTATAGGAGGCAGCCGAGCAGCACGTGGTCAGACACTTCGAAGACTCTGTTGCATGTGCTATGCATGCAAAAAGAGTAGCTTGTATGCCCAAGGATATAAGGCTAGCCCAATACATAAAGAAGAAGCCATATTAAGACTGTTGTAAATAAATTTTGTTAATACAATGTGTTAAATCAAGTGTAAGTAGGTTGTGTTACTAAGTTCTATACTTGGAATTAACAAATTTGGAGCAAACCCAAGTGTTTTTGACCCCACCCCTCACAGAGTGCGCCCAGACCAATTCGGTTTGCAAACCGATTCGACCCTGGCGCACTGTGTGAGTGGTCGAGCTTGGTTTGATGCCAAATCTTGTCCAAATGCAGAAAGTAAGTATATCATTCAACTCAGCTCACCTTAATGTAAGATTTGACCCCTAGTTTGTAGAAATTGCCCAACCCTAACTCAAATGGAGCCACACCCCTCACAGGGTGCGCCCAGACCAATTCGGTTTGCAAACCGATTCGACCCTGGCGCACTGTGTGAGTGGTCGACCCCAAAACTAGGCCAAAACTTGTCCAAATGAGGCAAGTAAGGGCTCAATCCGACCTACCTCGACGAGATATGCAGGTTTCCATCCTTAATTTCCATGTTTGGCATCATCCTTGACCCAAATAAGGCCCCACCCCTCTCGAGTGCGCTTGGACCACCCGGGGTTTGCAAACCCAAATCGACCCCGGTGCACCGCGGTGAGTGGTCACACTAAAATTGCCCTAGCTTGTCCATACTTTCCCCAAATTAGGTGAAATTTGTTGCTATAGGATCCTTAGAATGCATTCTTTAGCATAGTTAGTCTGTGAATTATATACCTAGAGCTTAGAATCATAGATATTTCCCAACTTTGAATTTTCCCAAAATTAGGGTTTTGCCTATAAATAGGACCACAAGTGTCATTTGCATCCTACACCCTTGCTCCTCACTCCAAGCCAATTTTTCAGGCCACTAAGGTGCTTTCCCATCTGTTTGACATCCCCAGCTGCTCATAGACCATGGCAACCACTGCATTCAGGCGATGGTACAGTGCCACATCTCATGTGGCCGAGGCTGACATCAACTCAACTCCATCTTTGCCGTCTTCCACAAGGAACTTGATGTGGAAGCCACCATCAATGCCACCCCTTTTTACCAAGACATTATGTTCGAGTTCCATGCCAAGATAGGACCGTCCTTGGTAGAACTCCCACCTTGCATAGGATATTTTGCCCCCAGCATGGCCCTTAAGTCAGCCCTGCAGGATATCCCAAACATAGACAAGTACTTAGAGAACAAAGCAGTCCGCCTACCCAATTATATGTCTATCTCTGTCAATAGGAGGAGGTACTTTTTCTATACAACAGCCATAGCTATTTTCCTATCTCTTCGAGGCCAAACCCAGATAGGAGAACCCTCACTGCAGCCTTTAGAAGTTGAACCCATGGCCATGGCAGCAGCAGAAGAGGAGCAGATGCGCCTCGAGTACGAACAGGAGGGAGAAGAGGAGGAACACGGATCGGATTCATAAGACATCGACCTAGAACAGGAGAGGCAGCAGGCAGAGCAGCAGCTCCAAGGCTTCGAAGAAGGACTCAGAGCAACAAGAAGAGCCCCACCACTTGGGCAAGGAATAACAAGCTTGACCCCAGTGTTCATGGGAGGAGAAGCATACTTAAGCCTCCATGACATTAAAAATCTTCCAGAATGCAGAGACATGGGTTTCAGAGTGGATGAAATTCTGCATCTCCTACGACAACAACCAGATCTCGACGACTTCATCAATCGAGAAACTCAAGACTTCCCCGTCAGCATAAGGGGAAGCCAAGACATACACCGGCGAGACGTCATCGGACATCGAGGCTTACACAGGCATCAGACAAATGATGACCGAGAGGGAATTGCCGTCAGAAGAAGAGTTCCTGGCAATCCAATAGCGCATGGGCATCAAGGGTATGTCGACATCAGCACTCTTACCTAGCTCATCGGCAACGGCACCAGGGCAGCATGGAGGCATCATCAACCTGAGGAAATTAGTGCACCAGGACTTCAGAGAACTGGAGGAGGTGCAGGTTGACGAGTACGCGGGAAGACATAGGGCAACCTCGACTTCTGCTGAGGAAGCAGGGCATGATAAAGCCCTTAGGTTCTATCTTCCATTACTCCTAGATGGAAGAATAACGGTTATACACCGTCAATTCAGCCCACGGGGTGAAGAAGGAGTCTTTATGCTTATCGCCCTCTCGGGATTTGAAAATCATGCTCGGATGGCCCCAAACATCGACCATGTCGTCCTTATCAAGAGAACGATAGCATTAAGTATCTTCAACTTCGCAGTCCCCTACAGACGGCAGGGCAGGTTGGCAATGAGGGAGGTATATACTTCGGATAGGAGGATCAAGGACCTAGTGACAGCACTTCAAGGAGGCACGGCCACAAACATCCTTAGGAACCTAGGGAGAACAATCGGCACGGCCCAAGTGAAGAAAGTTTTGGAGGACAACCCTGATTATTTGAAGAAATTCCAGGAATAAAATTAATAATGTTTTCAATTTTTTGATATCTTGAATGTAAAAGCAATAGTATATCTATGAATATAAACCATGACCTTAATTTTGTTTTCTTGTCATATAATTTTGTCCCCTCAATTACATCATCAAACAACCAATGCAATGACAAAATAATGAACTAATCATCAGAGTATAATCTAATGTGTATGCAGCTAGAGTACCTAGAAATGTTGAACAACAAGGACATCAGGACCAAGAGCGTACTCCACCAAGGCGTTTCTAGCCAAGAAACCTACGCCAAGAGTTTGATGCAGTAACACCAGAGGAAGAGCTATCACAGATTCGATCCGACATTCATGAGATAAGGGCATTGTTGGCAGTAGCAGCAACATGAGGGCAAGACCAGAATATGCCATTGCCAGAAACACTGGCCGGCCGAACAGTGCAGCAAAGGAAGAGAACCCACAGAAGAAGATCACCTAGCTCAGGCGGCTCCTCCGACTCTAGTTCAGACTCTGACTCCGGATCGGAAGAGCAGGAAGAAGAGAGGCAAGACCGCCGGGAGAACCCAAACCATGATAGGGGCATGGCACAATCTGACTATCAGAAGAAGGTCGACTCAGCGCTCAGTAATGTATGGAAAGCAAGGAAGCTGGAGCAATTTTTAGGAGATAGCAGGTCAGGGATGGAAGCAGAAGCATGGTTGGACGAGATGAGGGAATATGGAAATGCCTATGGCATGAAGGACAAGGACAAAGGCAAAGTAGCTACAGCCAACCTGAAGGGAGCAGCTAGGATTTGGTGGAAGGGCTACTCCAAAGCACATGGACTGAGCAGGGACAGTTGCAGGTTCAAGAAGTTTGCTAAGGCTTTCAAGCGCCATTATGTGCCAAGAGAGCACAAGTGTCACATGATGCAGCAGTTTTACCGATTGCAGCAGGGCAACAAATCAGTTCAAAAGTACACAGAGGAATTCATGAGACTAAGGCTCTATGTGCCGAAGTTGAGTGAAAGGCACGCAGTGGAGGGCTATATAGAGGGGTTGAATGAAGAGATCAGGAAACTAGTAAGAGCAATCAACCCCAGAACCGTGTCAGAAGCGGAATCCAAAGCGGTCAGCTTGCAAGGGACGGGACCCCAAGAGAATGCACCAAGACAGTAGTATTTCCATGACAAGGGAAAGGGCACGGGAGGCTATAGCCCAAGAGCGGCGAGCCCAGCAGCCAGCAGGCCTTAGTATAATGCTAATTATAGGAAGCAGGGCAATGCAAACTCTGGCAAGCAGGATAAGAAACAGGTGACCTTCAAAGAGCAAGGAGGGAGATCCAACTATTCCAAGGCAGTGAGACAGTTTTTGCAATCCATTCCCAAAGAGAAGAAGCAGGAGTGCATAAAGAAGCAACTGTGCTTTAGGTGTTTCCAACCAGGGCATAGGACAAACAACTGCCCCCTGATGATGAACGCAGCATTAACGGAAATGGGATGGGAGACACCAACAGAAGCTGACGACGACGATGCACCGGACTATATTCATGGTGAGTGCCATATTTTTGCAGCCATTGATACGGAGAACGCAGAAAGCCAGTACCAAGTAATCTTCACAACTGGGAAAGCCAAGGAAAAATCTTTCATAGTCTTGATAGATACACGGCGCATCCATAACTTTGCCCTTGAAGTCAAAGCCTAGACTTAAGCCCTTGAAGTCAAAGCCTAGACCGGTTGTGTTGGCTAGTGGTGCAATCAGGCATACAGCAGGAAAAAGAATTAACTTCAACATAGACTTGCCGGGAGTCAACGTAGTATTGGGAACCGAAGTGATGAACATCGGCAAATATGATTTGATAATAGGAATGGATTATCTTGGGCCAGCAGGAGCCATCATTGATTGTGGAAAGCGTAAGGTGACCTTAACTACGCCGGAAGGCAAGATCATCGAGATAGCAGGTAAAGAAGTAACACCAATTATGCAATGCATGTCGAGCGAGAAATTACTTAAGTGCATAAGGAAAGAGCAAGTGGCCTACATCTTCAGACTCCAAGCGGACAAGGAAGAGACGGAAGAAGAGAAAGAGGCCAAAGCAGTGAAAAAGCTCCCAAAGCCTATAGCAAAGTTGATAAAGGAATTTCAGGACTTATTTCCTGATGAGATCAAGCAGCTTCCACCCTATAGAGGAGTCGAGTGTGAAATAGCACTTGAACCAGGGACTAAGCCAACTAGCAAGGCACCTTATAGAATGTCAACCGAAGAGTTGACGGAGTTGAAGAAGCAACTGCAAGAATTGCTAGACCTAGGGTTCATAAGACCTAGTGTCTCTCCTTTTGGAGCGCCTATCCTTTTTGTAAAGAAGAAGGATGGAAGCCTTAGGATGTGCATTGACTACCGCCAGTTAAATAAACACACCATTAAGAATAAGTATGCCTTGCCTAGATCAGATGATCTCATGGACCAGTTGCAGGGAGCGAAGGTCTTTTCTAAGATAGACTTGAGATCAGGTTATCACGAGATCAGGATCAAGGAAGAAGACATCCACAAGTGGGCTTTGAGAATGAGATATGGCCACTATGAATTCACGGTGATGCCATTCGGTTTGTCCAATGCTCCAACAACTTTCATGAGGCTCATGAATGATGTCTTCCATGAATTCCTAGATTCTTTCATCATAGTCTTCTTCGACGACATCTTGGTGTACAACAAATCTCTAGAAGAGCATGCCCAACATTTGAGAAAGGTGCTCGAAAAGCTAAGAAGGCATCAACTCTTCGCGAAGCTATCTAAGTGCCACTTTGCCACAGAAAGAGTGGAGTACCTAGGGCATGTGATTATAGCGGAAGGCATCTCCACGGACCCTGCCAAGATTGAAGCAGTGATAGACTGGCCAGCACCAAAGAACACACATGAAGTAAGGAGCTTCCTCGGCCTAGCAGGCTATTATAGAAGGTTTGCCAAGACCTTTATCAAGGTAGCAGCACCATTAACGGATCTTATGAAAGCAGGGAAGATAAAAGATTGAGCAACTCATTGGCAAAGTAAGGCCCAGAAAGCATTTGACACATTGAAGGAAGCATTGACGACGGCGCCAGTTTTGGTCTTGCCAGACCCGGCCAAAGATAAGCTTGTGGCGACGGACGCTAGCAGAATAGCAACAGGTGCAGTCCTCATGCAGGAGGAAAGGGTAGTGACCTATGATTCGAAGAAAATGAATGTTGCGGAACAGCGCTACCCAACGCATGATCAGGAGCTTCTGGCTATTGTAAGAGCTTTAAGAATCTAGGCACTATCTATTGGGAAGAAGATTCCAGCTAGATACGGATCATCAAAGCCTTCAATACATATTTACACAACCGCTCTTCAATTTGAGGCAAAGGAGGTGGATGGAATTCCTTGAAGAATATGACTTCGAGATAATTTATAAGCCAGGAAAGCTCAATGTGGTTGCAGATGCTCTTTCTAGGAAGCCTTTGGCAACAAGAACGCATTGT
This sequence comes from Isoetes taiwanensis, assembly GCA_021234155.1. Taxonomy (NCBI): domain Eukaryota; kingdom Viridiplantae; phylum Streptophyta; class Lycopodiopsida; order Isoetales; family Isoetaceae; genus Isoetes; species Isoetes taiwanensis. The sequence goes on along the minus strand of JAJEKV010000002.1, from coordinate 1,061,154 downwards.
AATGCAATTTCGACGCTCACGAGCGAGTTCAGCAAGAAAATTGAAGAAAGCTTGCCAACAGATGCCGACTTCAAGGAAGTTTGGGCAAGTCTTTGCAAGAAAGCCAGGACCGACAAGGAAAGAAAAACATTTAGGCACTATAAGAAGGAGAATAACTTGCTATACCATAAAAACAAATTGTGTGTACCCGAATCTTCAGGAGTTAGGAAGCTAATCCTACATGATACACACAATAGTCCCATAGCAGGGCATGCAGGGTTTATGAAGACATACTGCAAAATTAGAAGCAGTTACTTCTGGCCTGGCATGAAGAAGGAGATAGCAAGGTACATTCGTAAGTGCCAGATATGCCAACAAACAAAGGCGGAACAACTCCGAATTCCAAATGTCTTGGAGCAGATGAGTTCTTTTATGATCAACTACGGGTACCAATATCTTACCCCGGATCCGGATACTTGGCACAATCCTGTGTCCAAGGTGGAAGTCTCCCAACAGATGCTTTCGGAGATGCAAGAGTTAGTGGAGGAGGTGAGGGGATACCTCCTAGCAGCAAGAAGCAGGCAGAAAAGCATCACCAACAAGCAGGACAGTAAGAGAATTTCAGGTGGGAGACAAGGTGTGGTTGAAGATCAAGGTGAAGCAGGCCAAGCTCCGCATCGGCAATTGCAAGAAGTTTGCTCCAAGATGGGCTGGACCTTTCAGGATTACCAAAAGAGTAGGTACCCAAGCCTACAAGTTGGACCTGCCAGCACATCTAAAAATCCATAGGGTCTTCCACGTAAGTCTCCTAAAGAAACACACTCCTAATCCAGAGGAGATATTGGAGACAACCGAGTTGCTGAAAATGACGGACAATCAGCTTGAAATCGTCCTTGAGGTCCTTCTTTACAGGGCTTATAAGAAGACAAGAAGGTCAAAATTTCTCCAATACCTTGTGAAGTGGACACACTTACCAGTGGAAGATGCTACTTGGGCGCTACAATCAGATCTAGAGAAGCAGTAGCCCGAATTTATGGAGCAATGCAAGGGTCGGCTCGTCACCGAAGTAGTCGACATCGACTCGATAGGTGAGTGGAAGGTAGATTAAAAAGTCTACTTACGTCCCACGGAAGTAGACGACCTTGAGAGATAAGAGGTCATTAAGGTATGCATTGATAGGAAACCACCTCTAGTCAATGCCTTGATGGGGAGGACTCTATCCTTCACGCCCAAATACGGGAAGGACGTCATCCTCCACGCCAAAGGCAACTAAAGATGTAGGCATGAGTTGACATCCTAGGCATGATATGGCACTGTCTCCACGGCCACGATGGAAGAATCATAATCTTCCTACGCTGGGAGATATGCCTTGCATTCATATAATTGTAATTAATGGGTGGTTCCCCTACAACCAACCCTTATAATAATTAAATGTGTACTAACGTAGTGTTGGACCTGCAGGCCAATAGAGGAGTCGAGCGGCAGGGGAATGGCACTACGAAGACTCGCAACACATAATTTTGTCATAATGTGTTGTGGGGACACGGCAAGGAGCATTAAGTAGGAAAAAATTTGGACTATGTTTATAATTATGGTATAAGCCATAAAAATTTTGTGAAATAGATGATGAAGTAGAGGACGAAAGAGCCTCTCACCATAATATGATTTTATGCAAGGATAAATTACAATTAATTAACATATCACCTGGAAGTAATTGCATTGTATGTACATTAAATGTGATTGCAGGATATGCAGGTTTCCAAGGTGGGGAGACGCGTGATGCTGAGGACAACATCAAGTCAAGGTGGGGAGAATGTGACGTTCCAGCATAATATACGCCCCGAATACGTATATTATATGCCACATCACCCGTACATGTCACAGATGACATGTACTTGGTGGTTGTAGTAGGTCGCACCTAGGGGGCAAGAGTTGCACCTAGGGGGCAACTTTGAATATTGTGCATGTTAAATAAACATACACAATTAATAACCCCCATGGACCCCATTGCCAAATGGCTAAACCCCATTTGCCAATGTTTTAACCTAACCATAAGGGTTTCTATATAAGGGTTCCCCCTTAAACCCTAAACCCTTTTCCTCTCTTTGCATTTTAGGGTTTTCATAGAGCTTCTTTCCCTTTTCGCATTTAGGGTTTCCTTGAGCCATTTCGGCGAAGTCAAGACCCCATTCCGCATTGCTCGGCTCTGTAAAGCCGTCTTTGCACAATAGATCATCGAGTAGCATCCATCTTCATCAAGATCAGGAGCATGGATGCATTCCGAGGATCCGGAGCAGGTCAAGGACCAGGTATCTAGTCATTCTGTTGTGCAAAGCCGTCTTTGGGCTAGGCAGTGAGGTAGTTTAGCATATTCGTTCAGCCATAGAGGCCTTATAGATCCCAAGATCATAAGCCCTAACTAAAAAACCTAACTCTGTTGTTTAGGTCAATAGATTAGATGATATTCTTCATTTCAAGTTCTATGATAATGTTGGTATTTCATTCTATGACCTCCATGTATTGGGAAGGGGGGTAAAGACCCTAGCAGCTTTGTAGAAGATGATCCTAGAATAGTATCATTAGTACCCAATTATTGCGGCCTGTACACAGGAGCCCACCGGGTTGAAGGTGGAGAGGCCAGACCGGCAGAACAAGGAGGTACTTGTCCCAACACAGATCAATCCCTCTGGTGTGGGCCTACCAGGGATTCTAGTGAGCTAGGTCTAATGCCTTGTCACTGCGTGTGGGCAAGGCATGGGCTCGACACCCGTGGAGTGATGCGTCACTCTCCATTGGGTTCAAGTCGAATAAGGGCAGTGGCCCTCTAGCCACCTGTGTTGAGCATGGAAGCCTCTGGAGGGAGGGTGACCTTCCTCCTGCCTCATATAGGGGCTGGAGAGATGCAATCCAGTAGTAGCCCTCTTGGCTACGTATCCGGCAGGCTACGGTCCAGTCCCAATACCTATCAAGCCACTCTGCAAAGTGTGTACAGGAGGGGCGGATGGAGTGGACTACCCAATAGCCATGTTCCTTTGCCAGCCAAATCCATTGCCATGAATTCTGTCTGCAATGACTTCTGGGGGCCAAGCTGTCAGTCGAACCCTCTTGAGTCATAGCCTAGGGTAGGATTCCCTTGTTGATATTGATCATACTGATGATGTTGTATATATGATGATGATGGTGTGCTCACCCTTCGAGGTGATTGTATTTATATACTGTTAGTTTGTGCTCATGTTTGTTTATTCACGCTTCCGCAGATAGGTCGACCCGATGGGAGACGGGTGAATGACACATCCATTCTTCCCTTGTTGGCTCATTCCACTGGGAGTGGGAGTCAGGTGGATGGCCCCTGTCAGTGTAGCTGCCAGGGGGAATGCTCCTCCTTCGGATACGATGTGTGCATCGTATAAGGAGTAGGGGACGTCACATTGTCCTAACCAAAAAAAGACATTCTCCATGAGGTGGATGCCAGTGTCATGGAGACAGGCAAGCACATCTCCCCATCTCCAATCCTAGGTAGGTGGAAGTACATTGCGAAGTACATGATGCATTGGGCAACGATCTCTCATGCTGGTGTGAACTCATGGTCTAATGCTTACATGAATGAGGTTATTGACTACTGGTCAAATCTGATGCATGCACTTGGACAGGTTCCCTCCGGCCTCGAGGAAATTAGAGACTTCTAGCCTCTTACAAGACAGTCCATGCTAATGGAGCTTGATTCAGTAATGCTCGATGAGTAGTAGCACGTCCGCACCACGTGGGCCTTGTAAAGGATAAACCGCATAACCCAGTTGAAATATTCGACCCATACCAAGATATCAAAAAACACTACAAGAGAATAGACAATTTAAGTCATTAGTTCTGTCATTTATATACTTAAAATCATGTTTTGAAATTTTTTAGAAATTGATACAATGAATGACTAAACCCGTTGATGAAATAACATCAGTGAAACCATCATTCAATTAAATTGGGATTATGTCTATTCCAAAATCGCGCCGTATAAGCATTTTATTGACCATTATATTGAATTAACCACACTTTTGCACTGTGTTCATTTTCGGGCTGGGAATATGCATTGTATGCGAAAATGCAAAGGCATTCAAATATTCGATGCAAATGACCCATATTATGACAGAATGTAGGCCGTTGAAAAAGCAGGAAATTGCCTATTAATTCGCACATTCACGGACGACAACGAAATCTAAACATTGAAATTGTAATGCTTTACAAGTAAATAACAACAAGCAAGTTGCTACAAAAGAGATTTTTCGTGGTTCAAATCGCTGTGGTGGAGCGATTTGGCATAAATAACGCATTATAATAGAACATAAACTACAAAAACTAATCAGATTCATCGTCCTCTCAGCTGCCTGAAGTCACGAGATCCTGTCGATCATGAACAAACCATGCTCACGGATTCCATATAAGATGGATTACAACATCAAAGGGATCAGGATAGAAGCGGGACGGGATTCATAGCAAGCGACATCAAGCCAGTCCACGAAGTTCTATTTCTAGCTCGCGGCACTTTTCCGAGAGGTCCGCATGGTTCATCTTGCGGGTAATAGAATGTGCCATAATAACAAAGGAGAAGGCGGAGACAAAGAAGCCGATTCAGGGGCTATTTCATGCATACCTATTTATACACACCAAAATAATTGATGGTATATGCATACAAATTATTGCAAGTATAGCAAACCGTACACATAATATAAAAACATAATACGTACAGAGAACCAATAATGATGATAAAAGAACACAATATATATTCAAAACCTTTTCATTATAAAGTATATTTCATATTCAAAACTTTTTTTTGAAAAGTGTATTTCCTGTATACATATATATCAAAAAGTTCCCTTTCTAGAACGATTTTCTCAAGGTCCACATCAATTTCCCCTATCCAGATCAAGTTCTTGGGTATAGTGTTTGTATCTCTTATTAGTTTTTCCTGAAGCTATTTCTGCAGGACACTAACAAAGTTTAAGCAGAAGTCATCTTTGTCAAAATCTTGAGGATGATAGGGTGGCGGATTCAATGGACCGTGACTGATTGAAGCAACACTTTAGAGCGTCATCATCCACGATGATCATGCCTTCCTTATCCTCAACACCTAGGGCATCCATCATGTTGCGCAAGCATTTCACAAATATCTTTTACCCATCGGTTCTTTAGGGTTTGTGAATGAAGCACATTTGCTTTGATCCCGGATGGGCTTAATTTCTATTTAGTTCAGGCACTACTTTCAAAACATCTGTATATTTCTATGCTCCATGGATGACCAAATTGCACTGCAAAGCGGTGAAGGCCTGGTTCAACATCTCCGCCGGATAAGGGCGGGTAAACATATTTGGTACGTGTCTCAAATGGTTGTTGCGCATACCATGACTTTTCAAATTGGGCTTTAGGTAATGTTCTACATAGCACACCATTCAAATCAAAGACCGGTACTTTTGGGAAGCCAAATCATTTACGTAAGGAGAACAATAGCGTATGAGATGACGAAATGGAAAACAAAAATCGCCCGGTAGCGATTTCATTAATGATGCATGTCAACATAATTCAAAAGTATGTTCTAGGAAACTCGAATCGCGCCGGTAGCGATTTCTATATCTTCTAGTTTGTAAAATGCATGGATATTAAAGAAAGGAACATTGTCACGATACCTTTCGTCTTCATCATTCCCGTGTTCTCTTCATCCCTTGCATCTTTATTCGAAGTTGCCTCCGTCTGCTAGAAGCACCAACCACATCGGTTGAGATGCATGCGGTGTGAACTACGCTTTGATAGTTCATTACTCTTTACGCTCTTTGGCTAGTGTTATCGATTTGGAGTCCGCTTCATCATCATTATTGTTATTATCATCATCCTTGGCATTGTCATCACGGTCTATATTTTCGAGGCCAAGAATGTTCACAGGCATGTCGATAGGTACTTGGAGATCCGCTGCTTCGTCCATGTCATCCATGATGTTGGAGCCAAGCAATGCCTGTCTCGAGAATCTCCGTTCCTTAAGCAAATCTGAAGGTATTTCGCCTTAGAGCTAGAAGCTTTGTTTTTGCCACCTGCTTGGATTGGTCCCCTAGGGGCTTCCTCTAGTACTTTTCTCAAAGAAGAGGTCCAAAAAAATTTGGCTCGATCATCGGAGGCGACGCCGGCATTTCCTTGCTAACTTCAAAGCTTCTCACCGATGTAACCTCCAACGTGAAGTTCCAACAAGTTGTTCCCCAATGGATGAGAATGCTTCAATGAGATCTTTGGGAAAGGTCCATAGAGAACCCGTTCTTGTTTAGCTTCCCCTTATGTGAAGTTAGGAGCTCATACTTAATGTGGCCCACAAGGCTGGGTCGATCCTCGTTTTCTTCCTCATCCTCCTCTTCCTCCTCTAACTCTTCCACAATCTTGACAGCCTTCCCCTTGTCTTCTTGCTCCGGATAGAAGGCGTTTCAGAGGATCGTTCATCTAACCGATAGCACCGCCATGCTAGTTTCTCTCCATTTGCTTTTCCCTTAAGCCTTTCATATTCCTTATCATCCATAATGGCTATCATAATAATAAGCACATGAGAAAGTTTACTTCTTTGTCTTTGAAGTCACCGTCCTTGGTTTCATCTATGAGGATCGCAATGTCGTATGACTTTCACGCATTCTAAGTCATTTGCGGCACTTAGAGCATATGCATAGGACATGTCGGAGGGACATATAGTGGCGATTGTGTAATGCATTGCCGTGCAACCACTTTGCATATGTTGAAGAAGCGTATTATAGTCTTCAAGTGACCATCATCGGCGCCTCGACTATCAAGCGAAGAGTGTGATATCATGAGGACCTTCACCCACTTTACGGCAAGGCACACTTGAAACCCGGTGGCCACTTGATAAAAAATGTGGATTAAGTCTCAAAGGTGCGCTTCCACCAGCGACTTTTCGTTTCAAGTCGGATGCAACTTTTGTGTGAATCCCGATCTTTGCAAGCGTTCTTCAACCCGTTGCTTGACAAAGTCCTTGGACCAAAATACATACTTCTTTGGGGCCGTTGGTTGGAGGCGTTATACTTTTGCATTAGTCCTAACTCGGAGCAACGACCACTCACGATGTAAGCCTTTGCAATTCCTCACCAAGCCGCCTTCTTGAGCACTCTAATATTCTTCATTTCGTCACATGCATCTTCAAAAGGATTCCATAGCCTTTGTTCTTTGGGGAGTTTTTCTTGTAAAAGGATTTCCTTTCGATTAACCTATCGGGTGAGATGAGTTCTTGATCTTCCAATCCTGGGCCTTCCTCATCTCTGTTATATGGATATCAAAAATTGATGTGTCGGGGAAGAAATCTTCCTTGTGAATCGGCAACTTCTTTCTCCACGTGGCGTCCCCGAATTCATTCCATTTCTCCCATCACGGGATCACGAAGCAAAAACTATCTTCTTGCGGGCATCCTTAGGCGCAGTTGGTTCTTTAATGACATCACCCTTTTCATCTCCTTTTTTTTCTTTGATCGGTGCTCTTGGTCTTGTCTGTATTATAGTCGACTAAGTGTCCTTTCCGGCAACTTGAATTGGTAGCTTTTGGGTGGCCCTGTGCGGTAGGCATTGGCTTCCCATATTCAATCCGGTTTAGAGCATCCGAAGTTGCTCTATATAGGAATGCAAGGAATAACCCGTTAGCTTTATAATCGTGAATTCAAACAATCCTTCTAGTTTATAATCGCGCCCAGCGATTTCATATTAGAAGGCAACCGTCAGCTATTAGCGATTTGCCTTCGCTAAATAACAAAGGGTTTTGAAATATTAGATGGTTCTAGTCGTATAAGCAAATGGCGCTGGGCGATTTTATATTAGAATACAAATTGCGGCGTGGCTCAACTTGTATTCTAATATAAAAATCGCGTCGGCGCATTTTATTATTTGACGAACGGCGTCTACCATCCGAGAACCCATTGCCTTCTACTATGAAATCGCGATGGCGCGATTTGGTATCTGAAAAATAAAAATGTGGGAAGAGAATTACCTTTTGTATAGGAAAGTTTTCCCATGTCATTTTAGGAGTCGCTTATTTGACTAGTTCTAAGGTGTTGTTGACCGGCTCGGGAACCGCGATTTCGACGAGAATCGACTTATAGAACAAGCGATTCCGGTATCTTTGTGCCTTCTTGATGAGAATCTTACGGGCCTCTATTGAATCTTTGGCCATCTATTATCATAAAATGTATATACGGGTTCTCGATGAAGTCCTCGGCTTGCTCGGATGATTACCTTTTTTGTTACGGTATCGTAAGGCACTACATCTGCGAGGCATTGGCTTTTTTTACGGATTTTCGATCATCTTTGTTCAATATCTCCAAGAGTCTTTGCTTGTCATACCTTCTGGCGATATAAATAGCTTTAGTGGACACGAAAAGCCTATCCACGTTATTTGGATGTGTGAAGGCGAGGCCAGTGGATACTTGTCGACGGCATATTTCTTGATTTGCTCATTGCCTCCAAGCTGCTGGCCTTGTCATCGTCACTTGTAAGGCCTTTTGTCGCCGTAGTTTCTTCCTCTAGAGCTAGCTTCTTCCTTGTCCTTCACTTGCTGTAAGTAGACCTTTGGGGGCCTCGTGCTAATGGCTCGTCGAGCATTTGTAAGCCCCTCGCATATTCTTATAGGAGTCAATGGCTGCGCCACTGTCGACCAAATTTGAAGAGGTTATCGGCCATGTCGTGCGATCTCTTAAAGCGATCTCTTTAAAAGAGCTCTGCTTTGCATCGATTGATCTTCTTTAGGCTTTTCTTATGTTTTGGCCCACTTCAACTAGCTTACGAAGCGAGAAAGAATAGATCTGTACTTCACATGTAATAAGAATTCCCTGCTTCTTCATTTGATCAGTCTCTCTTAACCTTGACATGAATATGAGGTCTGTCTTCCCACCAGTTTTGAATATCTCCACATACCATTCGACCCCTCTATAAGATCTTCTTACGGACATGGAGGTTCTACGAGCCTTTATTATTCGGATGTATCTTCTAACGTCAATACATCTTTGCAGTGCATATGCTTAACATCTTCTTTTGTCCTTTGCTTTTTACGGGTGTAGAGGTCTACCTTGCTTGGTCCTCCCTCTTTTGATTGTCCTTTGTGATCCTGTGAAATTATAGCACATGGGTTAATCTTTTTATGCTCGGATAAAATTTGTCGACACATATACAACAAAAGCGCTTGGCGCGATTTGAAAATGAATACGACAAGTTCATTTAGTTTATTGTGGGGGGGGCGGTGGCGTTTTATCGGTCAAAATGCAATAAATGGCGCTTGGCGGCGTTTAGCGATGACACGAAAGATAAAGAAACTAATGTAATGCCTAATTAAAAGCTGCGCCCGGCGTTTTTGTCCGAATCAAAATGCTCGGGACACAACTAACTATAAAAATGCAACTTAAAGAGTTGAATCTTCATCGGAGGACACAACTAACTATAAAAAAACACAACTAGCTCTTTGAATCTTTGTTCGACTAAGTATACAAGCTTCAAGCGACACATCTGAAATTAAAAGTACACATTAAGCATTTGTTTCCATACATTTTTGGGACATATGAACTCAAACATTAGAGGACATATGCTTCTTATTGGATAATAACTATATTATTACTGAGAAAAACATCCTAAAAACCTAACAAAAAAGGGACACGAGAGATCAATTCTGAACAAAAAGCAGATCAATTACAGGCGCTTGTTGGATTTGTGCTTTCTACTTGTTGAAGACCTCCGGGCTTTGCATTTGTGCTTTGGATCGTCAGCCCACCTCTACCGGCGCCCTCGGCGGCTACCGAGATCCTCTAGGCGCCATTGAACGCAAGTGCGGATAGTATGAGGCTGGGATTTTGGTTTAAACTTATATGTATCGTTCATAATCTTGGCCGTCGATTTAAAACCGTAAATTCAAATTGGCGTCCTTTTAAATTTATACAGCCTTAATTAACCAGCGAATCCGCTCATTTACAAATTTAAAATTGTGTTTTTCTTTTTAGTGCAATTTCAAGAACCATTAATTATTAATTTCAAGAAAGCGCATATGTGGCAATCTACTACCACCTAATCGGCCACCTACTATCAGGGCCCAAGATCATTCCTACTTTCGAGGCGCCCAAGATCATTCCTACTATCGGGCCCAAGATCCATCTAGCGCCTTCAATCCTATTCGATCGAGCCGCCTTCAATCCCATTCGATGTCTGCCGAGCTATGGTGAGTGTGATTCCATTCGAATGCATTCTCTTGTTCTCTATTTTTCGTCCTCTATTTTTTTCCAATGCATTACGGTTCTTCATCGATTGTGGAGAAGAATGCTATCTTTTAACGACAAACTTGAAAGCCAGGAGGTAGGCTTATGTAAAATCAAGATCTGAATCAAGTTCTATGTGTCATGGTGTTCCTCTTGGAAAGCAGTTACGTAAGATTTCCATTATAAAGCTGCAATTCTGAAGATGAGGCTCTTCAAGAAGACATCCGGTATGCGTCTGATTGGTGGCGTGGGCACATTTGTAGCATGGCCAAAGGGCGTCGAAAAAGGTATGTATATTTGGATATTCAAAAGAAATGAATATATCATAACATCTGCGTGATGTTGTGAATTTTGAATACTGTGATGTTCTTTGCTTGATCCATATCAACCCCATGAAACTACACATTAATGAAAATATATAGTTTCTTGGGGTTGGTCATCTTGGGCGGAGGGCATCAAAGGATTCAATGTTTTCGACATTGCATATAAAAAACATAATAAACTAAATGACATAAAATTATAGTGCAAAATGCGCCCGGTTGAAGTTTGTATTCATATTCAAAAAGTGTATGTACATTTCATCTTACGCAAAAATGCTTGGTAGCGAATTCTTTCTATCTCTACAATATGTCACATAGCCCCCTTCGCCGGCCCAATCCATAAAAGTCCCACCCGAACCACCCGATATGGCCGGGATCCTCATCTTCCCTGCCCGGATGTCGAGTCTCCAAACCCAGTGTTGTATCGATCCTTGATAAGATAAAGCAAATCCTCGTACTTATTTGTTGGCATGAGCCTTACTAAGAGCATGAGGAGTACGATATGTCCATAGATGCGATGGAAGTGTACCATTGGCCCTCGTCTGGTGTCTATTGGATTCTCCAACTCTCTTGAACGTTTTGAACAACACACTCAAGTAATATCTTATGCGAGGTCCGAGTTGATGGTCGCTCGTTGGAAGTGTATTTGAACTAGAACCATCGGTCGGGATCAGCTAGTGTCCATGCATAAGGAAAATCCATGGCACTAGAAGAGAGAAATTAAGTCATTAGCAAATGATATATTACTCTCGCCATAAAAGCGATTCTAAACATACATAATTCAAAAGCGGCGCCGTTTGCTATATTTTTTCACGGATCTATTTTTACGCTTTGGCGCCGATTTGTATAGAGCCGTGGTGGAATAGAAAAGCCAAACTAAAAACACGCTGGCGCTTTGATTAACCTAGTGGAAATTCGGAACCTAAAAATAGAAATCGTAGAAGCGATTTCTCCCATTCTAACATATTATTCTAATGAGAATGCATAATGCGAATGCGAATTCAAAACATGAAGCGATTGAATATGAAGGCAGTAGAATATAATAGAATAGAATGAAGGCAGATAGAGCAGATATATAATAATTATACTCCTTGTTTAGTTCAATATTTAGTCCATTGTTTTTAGTTCATTCTTTAGAGCGGATAGAGGAAGAGCTAGTGAAATAGAATAAGAGCGGAATCTGACAAAAATCATATAAGCAAGATCATAGAGCAGATAGATCATACAGTAGATAGATCATAGATTATAGAGCAGATAGATCATAGATCATAGATCATAGATCATAGAGCAAGATCATAGAGCAGATCATTAATTAAAACAGATAGAGGAAGAGCTAGTGAAATAGAATAAGAGCAGATCATATAGGCAAGCTTCATAAATAGAATAAGAGCAGATCATAAATAACCTGCTTATTCAGATAGATCCTGCTCTTATAAATAAATATCCTGCTTCATAAATAGAATAAGCCAGAAATACTAACCTATTTTGTGTTCTGTACCCGAGAATTGAGCCTTTGCCTTTGAGCCGAAACCAAAAAATCAAAAACCAAAGTTGATTTGATTCGAGAAGACAATAGCAGATGATTTGAACCTGAAGAAGCCGAGAAGAAGCAAACCGAGAAGCCGAGAAGCCGAGAAGCTTTAACACAAAAACAAAAAACCAGAAAACATGTTAGAGAAACATGTTAGAGAGCCGAAACGCCAAAAAAGCCAGAAACATGTTAGAGAGCCGAAACGCCAAAAAAGCCTACAAACCTTTGAGCCGAAAACACCTTCCAGCCAAAAACCAAGTTAAACCTTTTGAAAATAGTACTGGTGAAAACACCTTTGAGCCGAAAAGCTCGAAAACGTAGATAAAAGGAGATAAAAAACAGATAGAAGCCGAGAAGCAGACAAAAGCCGAATTTGGAAGCGCCTCGAAGCGCCTGGAACTGGAATCGAAGTGAGATTTGGAATAGAAGCGAGATTTGGAATCGAAGCGCCTTCGAAAGTGAGAGCAAGTTCGAAAGTGAGAGAAAGGTTCGAAAGTGAGAACTAACTGCATATTAATAACTGCCTTCAACAATTTTCGTACCGCGCAATCATCACTGCCGCGAAAATTTATTACAAAGATTTTTTGTTTTAAGGACCGTGACTTTAAAAGTTTAGAAGTTAAGTTATAAGTTATAAGTTAATAGTTTAAAAGTTATAAGTTAATAGTTAAGTTAGTGACCTTAAAACTTAGTTCTAACCTTAAAACTTTTAACCTACAATAACTTTCCAACCTTAAAATTTCTAACCTATAATAACCTATAATAAACTTCTTAACCTTAAAACTGCTAACCTATAATTAATAACCTTAAAAGTTTTGCTAAGATTATTATAGGATAAAAAGTTAGAAAGGTTATAAGTAGAGGGTTTTATTTATATATAATGTTGAGGAAAATAACTTGGGGAATCCCATTTATATAAATAGAATGATCAAATAGAATAAGACATATATGAGGCTTTCATTTATGAACATGTTAGTGAGAGGTTATTTGGATATGCTAACTTACTATATGTTTTTATGCATTCTAGGTCAATGGCATGCAAAATGCTAAAAAAAAAGCCCCCAATGATCTTTGAGCAAGGCAAGGAAAAAATCCCCAACTAATGAACATGATGGCCAAGGAAAGGAAAATACCTCAAATGATGTTGATGATGGCAAAGGAAAGGAAAAAGACTACAAATGATGTTGATGATGGCAAAGGAAAGGAAAAGACCTCAAATGAAAAGGATGATGCCAAAGGAAAGGAAATTATACTTTATACTCGAAAGTTGGACCTGAAAAACAAAAGGTCAAGATCCCGCATGCATGCAAATGAGAGAGGCGAGGGAGAAGGGATTATTGTTCTAGCAGATCCTATCAATGCGGTGAATGATGAAAGATTAGGGGAGGACAGGTTAGGTGTGGCAATCTCAAAATTATATGACAATTGGAAGGAAAAGGGTTCGGGCAAACAAGAATGCCTAGCTTGTGTGAAGCAACTAGAGGTTCCAACTATTGTTGCATGGCCTAGGGGACGATTCAAGCGGAGGGGAACTACACGTTTCCTTTAGATGTAGAACCATTGTCAACAATGTTCACCTGGTGTAGCAAGAGGCCACTTCCAACTTTCAAACATTATCCCACCAAAAGATGCAAGTCGGATTATGATTGTTCTCCGAAGCTATGATGAAGGTTAGAGGAGGTGAATGTTGTTGTTTTTCTTGTGTTAGAATGTTCCACGATAGAGGAGTTGGTGGGAGCAAGAGCTACATATCAGGAACATAAGTGTGATAGGGGAGGAATTTCATGTACACCATATTTGGCTATGCAATTCGGGATGAAAGATCAAAGAAGAAAAGATTCCCATTGAATGGAAAGTGGATATGTTCAAAAGCATGGATGGCTATACATGGAATTCCAACCTCTTCTTGGCAATAACCGGCAAAAGAGACATGAAAATGGTAGTAAAATTGCATTGCATGGGAACATCGCCACGGTAAGGCCTACCTCAAGAACTATAGCTGCAAAGGAAATATTTGAAAGATATGTGGATTTCAATGAGAAAAACATGCCACATAAGAGTAAGAAGGATGAGCAGGGGTAGAGTTATTGTTGAAAGAGATTGCCATCCCATTGTACCCGGAAGAGCATATTAGAGGAAATAAATGCATTGCTTCTGAACTTGGAGTGGCCTCTATATCCCAGCCCAGGGGTTTTAGTAGGCTATGGAATAGGCATTTCAAGCATGTGACCATAGCAACTTCAAACAACTTTGCCAAGTGCAATTTATGTGCCAAGCTGAAGGAGACACTAGATAAGGCGTGCAACCAAGTCTAAGGGCAAAGATAAGGGAACATATGAAGGACCATATGACGGATCAACTATCATGTAGATCAACTTATTGGATATGGAGGACCTTATACGCAATGGAACCTAATAACTATCTATGTATTATACATGATAAAATGGACCAACGAAGACTTATCTTCCACAATTCAAGTACATTCCCAAGTCATGTGGAAGATCATACCCTTCTTGATTTCAATGGCTGGGGCAATATTGCATGGGCGGTCTCGGACCTATTATGGCCATTTCGGTTTAGAGTTGTGGAGTGATGGTCCAGATTTTCACATTGGGAGTATCATGAGGTGTTTAAGAAACTATGAGAAGGGTTACAATGGTCACCTACGAGGATCCCTCTGACTAGCCAGGCACTACATAGTGCATTGTTGGATGGAACCCTAATAGTATTGAAAAGTTTAGCAAGGCAAGATTTAGGATGAATGGACCTAATGAACATGTTGGAGCTTCAACATCTCGTGCTAAACCTCGAGATGCTTGAAGAAAGTTCCTCTTGCAACTAGATAATTGTGCTGGTCAAAATAAGAACAGTGGATGTTTTCTTTCCTATCCTACTTACTTAATTTGTGGGTGTTTTTGAAAGAGTCAATTTGGGGTTCCTAATGCTCCGGACATACTCATGAGGATGTGGATGCATTGTTTGGAAAATATAGTCATGTATTGAGGCGTGAGCAGGTTACCAACTTTCCGGGCTATTGGAAATATTTCATGGATGTACAAATCCATCTCCTATAGGATCTATCATAGAAGAAGTGCACGATTGGAAGAGTTTTGTGGATGGTTATGCTCTCGACATGGAAGGTCATTCTAGACCTCTTCAATTCACTTTTTGGGTGAGAGAAGGGATTCCAATCATGCAATGGAAAATGAGACCCGGAGGAGGAGAAGTGGAGAGGTGGGGGGGAAATTTGGCCTTGAGGGGATGCAAATGGCAAGCCTATGATATCTCTGGTCAACCAAAAGCTCTAAAACCAACTGAAGAAGTCAAGCAATTGGGATTGACTAAGGATGGCATCAATGACTACATCAAGCATTGGCAAACTAATTGAGATGACACTAATCGTGCATTGATAGATTATTGGAAGAAGGTGATCAACTTGTTGGATGAGGTAGACACATCCTCGAAGAGCTGAAAAAAGGGTGGTTCCCTAAAAGTAAGTGGAAAACATTAGCTGGTCTTGCTGCCGAAGATGATGGTACCATTAGTAGCATTGTGAAGGCATATGCTCCTCCTCAATCGATAAACACTATGTTGGTCCTAAGAAGGATAGGCCAAAATATCTAGGCATGGATTCTTATGAACCTTCTCTTGACGTGGAGTGCAACCAATTTGTAGTAGTAAAACCCGGCCAGATCTAGAGACCTATCCGGTGTGGTTGGGATGGACTATCTGGATATTTGCAAAGAAGAAGGTGATGTTAACTTCAATAAGGTGCGCGTGGAATGGTGGTGTCCGGTACATCAGTTGAGTAATGTCTTAGATAAAGAAAGATATTGATTGTTGGACAAAGAGGTGGAGGAGAAATCCAAGTGATCCACGATCTTTGGCTAGACATTGAAACAAGTATTGTACTCTCGTGGACTCCAAAAACTATTCCTAGTAAAGCGAGAGTTACAATACCTCGGGGATGTAAGGAATAAGGTTCTCATATCCTTGGGGATGCTAGTGGAAAAATGAAAAACAATTACTATGTATCTTTTCTACAGTTAATAAAAGTTGTGTACTACTTGAGTTCCATGATATATGATTTTGTAATTTGAAGTTAAGGTGTGAGTTTATATTCCCGTGTGTGATTATATGTTAACGTCTATTCTAGTCTAAGGGCAACAAAGTTACTAAAAAAGTGAATTTAACAAAGTTACTAAAAAAGTGCAATATAAAATTTATCCCAAAATTAAGACATAATCCCAATTTAATTGAATGATGGTTGTGATATCGTCACTGGTAAGATCGTCTGTAGCGTCAACATTAGTATCATCCTTGTGTCATCCACCTTGACATAAAAGTGTCATCTATGGCATCACTTTTATATCACCATTATACCACCTCTAATGCTATAACTAACGTCATCTATTATGTCAACGTATATACCATAGTTAGTATCATTTATTTTGTCACAACTAATTACATTAGTGGCGTCAAATACAATATCATGTATAGGGTCAAAGAGTGTACCAAATAGTATCAAACATACTATCACTATTTATGTCATTCCTAATGTCATAATTGGCACAACTTATAACACTAACAGCGTCAAGTATAATACTGTTTATAGGGTCAGAATGTATACAAAATAGTATCAAGCATACATCACAATTTATATCATTCCTAAAGTCATAACTAGCATACAATACTATCACTTTTATAGTCATTTTACAAACCTTCTAGTGGTCTAATAGCATCAACTTTAATAACATTTAGCAATATTTGTTATATCACCTATTTATCCAATTTCTATTTTGTTTTCCTATTTATATTTTATTTATATTTATTACTTTTTTCCTTTTTTTTTCGATTTTTGCACTTTTTAATTTGTATTTTATTGTATATATATAAAGAATCAAAGTTGGGAAACCACAAAATATATCATAAGGTGGTTCAAATATCCAAAAACTTTATATTAATATCTTTAGATTCTAGAACAAAGATTTCGCGAAGCGCGCATATAAAAATTGAAATTACGTAGTACAATAAAACTGAAATAAAGCATTCTCAAGGGTTATAGGTTTGATTTGAAGTAGATGGTTCAGATTCCCCACGCCGTAAATATATTTCTCGAGCAATATCATGGCATGTTTTTTCTTCTTCGGTGGTGATTGTCTGACTTGCGATCCTTCAGACTCATCTCTGCTACTTGAGTAACTTTCCGGTGATGCACTTGATGAATTAGTGCTGCCATCATTATCAGATGATTCACTTGTCTCCTTCTCGCTTGTCCTACATAGCAGCATTATAAGCATTAGAAAGTTCTTAAAAGAATGTGATATTGTGAACTCAAAAATTTCAATTGTAGTCATACCTCTTCATCCAAACCAATTATGTCTAACTCGTCTTTTGAGGACTCAGCGTTCTCCTTTTGTTCTTGCTCAACAATATTCCCTCCCCCCCTCCCCCTTCATATACAAGAAAAAGTCATCAAGGATTTATTTATCACGCTATAGAAAGGCAATTGTAAAGAAAAAACTATACATATGAACGTACCTTCTCGAAAACCCGACAATCTATAAAAACCGGATGTACCTTCTTATTCGAGACTTCCTGATCTTTAATCCATCACAAAAAACCACCTGCCTTTTTAATCTCACTAAGTTAAACATCCGTTGGATAGCCACAATAGTGCCTAAACTGCATGATCATTTAAGGTCAGTAAGAACTAAAATAGAAAAAGGCATCTTTAGCCACATACAAATTCTGTTTTGATATAATCGTCTCCACCAGAGCCTGTGCATTGCTTCTCTTGCCTTGCAGCAGCAGCTCGTATAAAACGAGCATATACTTTTTTGTTGTCCTCTTTAAACAATCCCCAAGAATCTTGTCTAACCTCGTTGGGTTGATCCATGCTGGGATCTTCCCTCACCTCGTTCCTTAATTTAGTCCTGTAATGTAAAATTCACAAGCATGGAAGATCTAGAAAGGAAGATTTATAGCAAGAAATATTATAAAGCAATATACTAACCTGTAATGGTTCCATTGCCGACCAAGTCTCTTTAACACATCACGCTTTGAGAACCCAACACCATAATGCGCTTTTAACTCAGCAATTACACGCGCTTCACTCTTGGCGATATTTGATGGATGTCATGGCAATGAAATTTCATGTACTCTGCTGCTGAATTCATGAATTTCTTTCCTGTCCTATCGATATGGATTTGTCCGCCTCCAGATATACACACCTAATAATTCAAGACATTGTAAATACCAAGTTATAAGTACAAATAGAAAACATGCTACAGTCTGCAGCAACATCATAAAAAACATGCTTTGTTGACACTGAAAATGCACTTGGATATGTCAAAAGATAGGCACTTGTCTGATTAGGAAAATGCTCATGAGAAGATGGATGCAAAAGAAAGGCAGCCTGCAGTTGGATATGTTGGCAATGTGCAACTGGATATGTAAAAAATTCTAAACTTAGTGCAAGGGCATAAAGAAGGAGAATAAACTTGCTGGTTTCAATCTGTATATAATTAAAAAACAGGCTGCCTCAATCTAAAGGTTCAATCCTTGGATCTGCAAGAGTGATAAGAGGTTCAAAACCTTGGATCTGTCCTGGAAGAGATGCTCCAAGAAGAGATGCAGTGATCAGTCATGGTATCTAAAAGCTCTCTAGTGCTGTACTGATGTAGACCAGCAAGGTTCTCTTTATTATAAAACTCATTGACTTAAAAGAGTTAAAAATCATGCCACAATTGTGGCCATTGGATAACGGAAAGTGCAAGGATGCACCTTGGGTTCTCAACAAACAAGAGATTAAACAAGTCAAAGAAGTGATATCTAAAATGAGAACACCAACGTACGTCAGGCATTTATAAAGGATGGTGAACTTACTGGCTTGAAATCACATGATTGGCACAAGTTTCTTCAGGTAAACCTAGATTTTCTTTTAAACTTTATGTAGCATCTACTACCATGTGCCATAGATAATTGCTTGACACCAAGAATTCGTGACGCCATTTATCGACTAGGCAAATTTGCAAGGTATCATACTAATTGAAAACCTCCCTTTTTTTTGTAATACGTGATTTTAATCATTTACTTTTATATAAAGATGGGTATCGTTAAAAGAGATCAATGCCTCTGAAATATCAATGATGGAGGTTGAAGTTGCAGAGTTGTTATGCATATTAGAGCGGAACTTTCCTACTGCCTTGTTTGACCTTCAACTTCATCTTCTTGCACATATTCCTGAAGAAATCCGTTTGGTTGGACCAACTCCTGGTCATTGGATGTTTTTCTTGGAACGATATATGAATGTTTTGAAAGGCTTTGTTCGTCAGATGGCTAGAACAGAAGCGTGCATGGCTGAAGGGTATTTCGTGCAAGAGATTCTTTTCTTTATGAGTGATGCAATCACATCAATAGATGTTGACGCTCCACGCATATGGCAAAAAGAACAATGTATAGAAGACATGGGAGAAGTTCTTGAAGGTATTGGTGTGGAATGCAAACTTAGCAAAGAAATGTACTTGGAGATAAACAAGTGGGTAATGGCAAACTGTGATAGCCTAGATGCATGGAGAGAACAATATAAGATTGCTTGTATGGAAAGAGAGGAAACTAGAAAAAGTCATGGTTTAAGAAGGAGGGCAAGACGTGGAAAACACAAGGACCTCAAAAGATCTTGAACCGTTGCCAGAAGCAATGCCATGAGAGTGGTTGTTAAGTAAGATGGATAGATAGTAGTTTTAACGTCACGCCACTAGGCAGCATCCAACTGGACATGTGACCACACACCACACTACATTGCTTGGTTGGGCCTTGTTGGGATTTGACCCCCAACAGTACCGAGTGCGATTCTGGGCGGTCTCGAACTCGAGACCACATTGCTAAGGAACTAGTGTGTTACCACTAGACCAAACGCCCGGAAGAAGCAGAACGTCAAGGTGTCAAAATTCCAGTAGATGACTATAATGTAGCTCTTGGATGTTCAAAGAAGGTATATCTCAAATTTACATTATTTTAAGTTTCCACTTTAGTTGTTGCTATGTTGTTAATCTTTAACTTTTGTAGGCAAGATTCTACACATCAATGTGGGCATATGGACAACATTTTTGAGTCATGAGCACTGATAGAAGTAGAGTTACATTTGATAGTGGTATTGCAGCATGCTTTGAGCAAAAAAGTCAAGCTTCAGCTAGAGACACTCAACCATTAGAAAGTGATCTGAATTATGTTGGTCAAATAACGGATATCATTGAAGTAGATTATCACTCCTTCAAAGTCAATGTGTTGAAAGCAAAGTGGTTCAAAGCATGTTATCGAGGGAGAAATTGTACAATGAGACAACATCCATCAGGTTTTTATGAGGTTAACTCTACACAGTTTTTAAGAGAAATGGATGAGCCATTTGTTTATCCTAGACAAGTTGAGCAGGTTTTCTTCCATACAAATCAGAGGGACACTGATTGGTGGATCGTATTTCATGCAACACCTACATCGCGATGCATGATTGATCCTTCTACTTTAATGCATATAGATTTATCATCCTTCGAGACCGACCCAACCCTTTTACTTGAGGGAATTGATGCTCGAGAAGACAAATGAAATGGCAAGTGATCAGGTAGAAAGTCATGATTCGACTGACAACGAGGATAATTCATTTGAAGGTATGCTACGTCTACCAAGGGATTCACCAAATCATCAGATTATAGAATATGACGATGATGACGGAAATGAAGAAATTGGTACTGTGCCTCAACATTTATTGCAACTACAGCTTGGTGATGATGAACTAGATGATATTGCACATGATATAAGAGATGAAGTGGCAATTGAGATTTAGCCAATGTAGAATCTTTTCTTAAAAAAATCAATTTGTGTACTTTGCCAATGAACTTGAGTTACTTTGTTATTCTATAATGGTAGACATGAAAATCCATTTTATATCTAAGAAAATGATACCAATGCCAATGAAGAGTGGTGAAATGAGTGATACTACATCTAACATAAATAAAAACAATAAGAACATCACATTGATACAAGTGGTGATGCAATAGATATCTATAGTAGAAACACATATAGTGTCATATTTGTAGATATTGACACAAGACATTATAGGTGATACTATAACTGATATAAGTTATAACACTTGTATAGTCAGTTTATAAATGGAAGAATTATTGACGTTAATAATGATGCAAGTAGTGATAATATCCATGATGCTATTAGTAACATACATAGTGTCATTTGTGTGTACTGATATATTATTGCCATCACGTGTGATACAATAGATGATGGTATAATTGGTATTAAGTCGTATTTAATTAAAGTGGGTCTCATTCCATTCCCACTTTTTTTTGGAACCCTGTTATTTTACACGAAAAAGACGAGGGAAACTTTTAAAGCCGCATTATTGCTTTAGAAGATGCATGTTTTCCTTTGTGAAAAAAAATGTTACGGAAAATTATGTGGTCTACTTTTCTCGATTAGCGAGTCGAGAAGATAAGGAGCGCAACTAAAACCAATGAAAATGCTATCTCTCTGTAAACAAAGTGCTGATCTGCCATGAATTTTTATTCATAAATAATTGTATTACATTGTATTTTACAATGGTTGAAGATACCATGATGGTCGGGCTGACACAAATATTACATCATCTTCGCACACAGACCACCTACTGGGAACAGCGAGGTGTTCCAAGTCACAAGAGCAACTTGAAGAGAATAGAAATCTGAACACGCTAGCATGACCAATGCATGTCGCCAACATCTTCTCGTCCTCTTTCCTCAATGAACGGGTCTTTCCATGGCTCCCGATCATGTCCTTTCTGTTCGACCGAGAAAGGCAAAATCAAGTTAATGCAAGTGATGCTACAGACAATACAAATAAGAAAACAACCAGTTCTAAGGGCCATTTCTGAAGAATGTAGGTTTGAGGCCCTTTCTCAACTTGCGAATCGAGAAAGATATCTTAAAGCGAAAACGCAAGTCTGAAGGTCTTTCTCGACTCGCGAATCGAGAAAGACAACTCAGAGTGAAAAGCGCAGGTCTATGGGCCAATTCTGTGGAAAAGGCAGGTGTGTAGGAAAAAAACAAAAAAAAAGCTTGCTGAGGACCTTTCTCGACTCGGAAAGACCCTCAAAGCCCCTCTAACAACCTTTCTCGACTCGCGAGTCGAGAAACGTAGCTCAGAGCCCAAAAAAAACTTTTTTTTTTCCTTTTTTTTTAAATAGAAAAAAAAGGTTTTTGAGGGCCTTTCTCAACTCGCGAGTTGAGAAAGATCTCAAGGCCCCTCTAATGGCCTTTCTCGACTCCCGAGTCAAGAAAGGCAGCTCAGAGTGAAAAACACAAGTATGAGAGCCTTTCTCGACTCGCAATCTAAACTTATCTAAACCTATGCATTAAGCCTATGAAAGTATACATTAAAAATATGTAAATTTATGTAATATACCTATGAAAGCACATTGAAATGATTAAACCAATGTAAACATGTGCATTAAACCTATGAGAGCCTATTAGACCTATGCATTAAATCTATTAATATGCATTAGACCTATTAATATGTACTTGTCCCCATTTTGTGTCTTAAACCTTCAAAATGGGTTAAACAAGGTGTAAAATATATCATGATCTTCGCAAAGTTAATTTTTTACCTTAGAATAAGAATAGAATATAATAGAATAGAATACATTAATGTCCCTTGTGCCGTAAGGCCCCTGGACTTGTGTAGCATGGGCGAGCTCCCTAAAAAAGGGTGCTACTAGCACATCACGCTGTTATAATGTAGCCTTTTCTGAAGGCTGACTTTTTTTCTTTTAATACCAGCATCCCGCTTTATCTCGGCTTCTTGGCCGTGCAGTGATGCGTCGTTATCAATCAGCTTTTAGCTGAGCAATTTGTGTGAGGCTGTATGACCCGCTTTGTACAGATCATATTACAAGCCCTCTCTCACTGTGTACTTCTCTGTGTCTGGTCGTCATTCTTTGGATCGCGTCTGCCAGATCCCGTAATGATTCTGTCATCGTCATCAGCCTGTGGACTGGTTCCCCCCACCTTATATTTACGTATGTCGTCACACGATGTCTAAAGTAGGCCGGACCGATCATTAAGCATATGATTCTCATCCTCTATTCTCCCCGTCACATATTACGCATATCCTGTCCTCCTTGTCTACCCCTCTCCATCGTCTTTTTGATTATTAGGTCATGACTTCCCATCCGAATCGGCGGGATGTCCCTGTTTTTTCCCCAATGTGTTATCTCGGTATATCACGGTGTCCTATTTGTTGTCTGGGTTAAAACATGCGAGCCGGTCATCTTGGGTCCTGTGTCTTCATGACCATGCTCTTGTCGCTATGTACGTCCACTCCTCATTCCTTGCCCCTCTTCTATTAGGTCCTTTCGGGTTTAATCCCATGCAATACGGTCCATGTTGCCACATCTTTAAACCATCCAGTGTTTTCGAGGATGTGTGATTTTGCTGATTCGGTGATTGCGATGCTGGACAGTCTCTGAGCAGGTACCTCATGGTTCTCTCCCATGCTCTCACCTCCATCGGCTTTTGCCCTGTTTCGAGGACCATGATTGTCAGCGGCGTGTTTGTCCTTACCCTGAATTCCTGTCTGTGCCATTGTCTAAGAATCCCTTCTTGCTTTTCCCAATTTCTTTCTGTTAGACCTGGTCCCCATGCTACACTCCGTATAATTGAGTAGTGGCTACCGCTGCACTGAGTAGGTAACATTTGATGTCCCAATCAGTTATCTTGCTTCTGTTACAGAAGTTTTTCATGTTAAAGCAGCTTCCTATAGCTGATTGGAATCTGGCGTTAGCTCCCTTGGCCCATTTCCCTGTGCCATGCGCATCATAACCTAGATATCGTATTACATTTGCTTCCTCTATCTCTTTTTCTTTATATCACGAAAGGTTTATGCTTGTTCTTGTGTCCAAAGATGACTATCTTAGTTTTTGCTAGATTCAGCTGTCGGCCAGATCTCCTCCACAGGCGTTTCTAGAATTTTGAGCATTCTTGCATCCCCTTGTTTTTTGTTGCCATCATCATCGAGATCATCGCATATAGCATTATTGGTACCTTCGTGTCTCCTAGTGTGGGGCGTATTCGATCCCCTTTGTTACGCTATGTATCCCCTCAGAAGCGCATCTATGTATATACCAAACAGAGTTGGGGATAACGGACATCCCTACTTTACACCAGTGTCACAGACTATCGGCTGTCCCTCCTTTTCCATCTTAGCGTACAGCTTGTGGTATAGTTTTGCGATCGATCCTACCATATTTATCGGGGCTTGCATGTCCATCGGTCTTTTTAATGGCTTCTCTCTGGAAATTGTATCAAATGCTTTTTAAATCTACAAAGCGTGATTATTTTCTCCCATGCACTTTGTTATGCTCTATTAATATCCGAAGAGTCACGTTATCCAGAACCTTTCCAAACCATTTTGCGAAAATCGAGCTTACCATTATCGTCCTATAGTTTCCTGGGTCTCTTCTATTTCCTGCCTTATGTAGGGGTATGACTCTATTGTATGTCCATCTGTCTAGAAGTCCTGTATGTATGATGCCATTGAAAATGTCTGTAACCTGTCTACCAATTTCTGTCTCTGCACACTTCAGCAGTTCCACGGTCAGGCCGTATAGGTCTGGTGCTTTATGGTTAGCCATCCTGTTTAGGGCTAGCATTACTTCTAGCATGTTGAAGCATGGTTTGTCCGGGTCATGCTGCATTGGTATTGGCACCGGGGGTGCCCCCGTCTTGTATAATTTGTCCAGGTAACTCTCCCATCCCTCGGTTCCAATGTCTTCTTGTTCATTCCTTGCTTTCATATTGCTGCCCCTCCTTTGTTTTTGAGTCCCCTCCAGAATCTTCGGGGCTATTTTGTCAACAATTTTCCCAAATACCATTGGTGCTTTGTAGCGAGGTTATTGTATCTTTTCTTCTGAATAATCTTATGTATCTTTGCTTTTTCTTCGGTATGTCTCCTTTCCCTGTGCTTTTTGTTCTCCTCTTGTGTTCTCTACACTCGTCATCATACCATCTTGAAGCTCTGAATGCCCTGTTTTTTCCTGATTTTGATCTTTTTTTTCCCAAACACGTCATTGCTACCTTTACCATGATGTCATTGAGGGGTGTTTCCATTATCACTTTCGCATTGTGTTTTCCCCAATCCCATGTTCCCATTTCCTCCACGATCGTTTGGATGAAGGTTTACTGCGTATTTCTCACGGAATTGAATCCTCACCTGTCTTCCTTATCATCCTTTTTTTGTGTCGCGATCTTTTTGTGGCTTTCCATCCAGTCTGATTGTTAATTTAATCGGTCTATGGCTTTCCCTTTTCCCAGTCGGCCATTTTTGTAGCATCACCTCTTCTATCTTATCTGCTGCTTGATCGTTCAGAATTATATAATCCACTATGCTCTTACCATGTGTGTTTTGGCTCGTAAAACCTCCTGATCCCTTCCATTTTCTCACGCCATTAGCTATGATCATCCCTGTTGCCGTGCAGACTTCCAACAGTAATTCACCCCTAGCATTGACCTCTGTCTTATCTTCTGTATCCCTCTGCCATTCCTGTGTCCTTGCCGTATACACTATCTGACCATCCTTCTCGTCCGTGTGTGTGCTTTGTGCCTGTTCTTGTCTGGTTCTGGCATTTAGATCTCCTACTATAATCACTGGTCCCTGTTCCTTCCATTTCGTTATGTTCTCTCCCAGATCCAGCAATTCTAGCTTATCACTTTTTGGCGGGTAATATGTAATTATCAGAACTATCTCTTGTTTGTTTTTCAATTGGATATTCAAGACCATATACCTTTTATTGATATCTGAATGTAACATACATGCATTGTTGGCTACACTATTCTTTATATAACAAGCCAGGCCTGCACTCCCCCTCCCTATCTTAAAATCCCTGTCTTTCCAGCATGTGAATAACTGGTATCCTTCCTCCTCTGGCAGCCTTTTAACGTTATGCTCCCCATGTCTCGTCCGGGCATATTATGTAAGACCATGGGCACCTTCTAGTCTTTCTCCATCATCCCATGGGTGCCGGTGCAGTTCGGTACCATAATGTATAAATCTCTTCCCAGGGTTGCTCCTTTGGGGTCTCCATGTTTTCTGTGCCATTGCCTATTCTCCTTGGCCTCCCCCTGGTTTTCATTGTTGGGGTTGGCCCTCCGAACCCACTGTATTTGCTTTAAGCTCTTCCGTTTCCCCGCTTCCGCTTCTTCCTATTACTCCCCATTACGGTTCCCTTCACCGTGATTATTCTCGGTCCTTCCCCCAGTGTCATGTTCTCAGGCCCCCTGTTGTATAGACTTGAGGGGGTATATGTTTTCCTTTTACCTTAGTTGATTTTGCTATCCCCACCCATTTATGTCTGTTCTTGCGGTTGAGTCATTTGCTCTCTTACCCTCTTGTGTATGTAGACCTTGCCATTCTTGACCCCCGCCTGTATCCCTGCTTGGTTCAGTTCCCTGGCTTTGGCCAATTCCCTGTGTAGCCCCTATCTCTGCATCACCATTAAGGACTCTTATACTTTGATTCCATTTCTCAATCT
Organism: Isoetes taiwanensis; assembly: GCA_021234155.1. NCBI lineage: Eukaryota > Viridiplantae > Streptophyta > Lycopodiopsida > Isoetales > Isoetaceae > Isoetes > Isoetes taiwanensis. The sequence goes on along the minus strand of JAJEKV010000002.1, from coordinate 1,034,494 downwards.
GGATCCCATCCGCAGGATCCTCTCCTTGGTTGCCATGTCTCTCAGTGTCAAGTTTATGTGCCTCGATCTCCCCCTCCATTGACCTGATCGGAGGGCTTTGACGATGACGCCTCTGTGTTCCTTGAACACCGTCTCTATCACTTCTGCAGTAACTCGGTATATATCCTCGTTAGGCCTTTCTGCTATCCCAATTAGCCTAACATCATGCTTAATTTTATTTTGCTCCTCATATTCCATTAAATGTGGCTTTATCCTATCAAATGATTCCCATGCATCCAACTCAACATTTGATTTCTCTAATTCAACCAACCTTTGCAAGATCTTTGCTTTCTCTTCTTCGATCTCGTCCATTCTGCGCTGCATTTCCTCGTTCAGCTTCTCCATCCCTCCTACTCTCATGTCCAAGCCATTGATGGCTATCTTATTCTTGTTACCGCGTTTTCACCCGGTCGTTGAGAGCATCGATCCGGGATCTTTGATTCTACCAGCTTATCCATCTCTCGCCGGGGAAGTCCCTAAGATCCTGTTGGCTCATTTGGGGCTCTTGCCACCTCGATCTCCTCTGGCGGCTGGCTTTGTTGATCTTGTCGGCCATAGCTTGTTTGCAAAGGAAACTCGTATGGCGAGGAAAAACTCGGTGGTGGCTCTAGGCGGTCGCGACGGTGCTAGACTCTCACTTGTAAGATAACCGTATTCTCTCGCCTGGGACTATATATTTTTCGCTTCTAAGCGGTATTTTTATTCCTAATTTACCGTTCTAATTTTGAACTTCAAAATTCAAAATTCAAACGGACAAGTAATTAAGTCCGCCTATCTCTTTTTATTATCATTCAACTCCCTTCGATCATTTGCCCCAAGGTTGATCCTTTTGGGTTTTTCGAGGTTGATTATTGGGTGGATACCCTATCGTATTGATTACGTTGGTATTTTAGGTAATTTCCGGGAACCAAATAGCCAACGTACTCTTTGTATTTACGCACCCTTGTAGTTCTGTATTTTTGTATTTCTGTGCATGTGTCATTTCGGTGGGCTGGAGTCATGGAACCAGCGGGGGGCCGTGCCCACGTCCCCCTGGCTTATGACGAGGGGTAGAAACTCCCCCCTGTCCATAATCCCCCTTTTCCATAGTGCCGGTAGGTTCATCATCGAGGTATTCTTCATACCCGCTAGAAGTCATATGTTGTTCGCGGGTATTATGGTGAGTTTTAGTGGTCCGGGTTACCGGTTGGTGGGTCCGGTCCTCGCTATCCTGGTGTCTACGGAGGCTTGGCCTCAACGTCACGTATCTTGCCCCGTCCACCTTTTACTCAATGTTGATGAATCGTAATCGATGGCAGGGTATTCTTCATACCCCGCTGAATAAGTCATATGTTGTCCTTCCGTTATTAACGAGTTTTTGGTGGTCCGGGTTACCAGTTGGTGGGTCTAGCCCTCGCTATCCTGGTGTACGGCGGAGGCATAGCCTCTCTGTCCCGTAGCTTGCCCCGTCCGCCTTTTACTCTGTATTTCTTTTTGTTCTCTTTGTGTACTTTCAAACGGTCCCGCCTTAATTGTACCCTAAGAGGCTCGTTCTGCAATTCATATTATCCTTGTCCCTGCCTATCTGTCACTTATCTGTCGCCCCTCATCTTGTGTTTCCCTTGGTTTTGACGTGTTCGCCACCCGTTTCGTTCTGAGTCAATATCTCTCGCAATATGGTCCATTTTCTCTAAGTTATCTTTTCTGTTCTATTCTATTCTATTCTATTCTATTCTATTCTGTTCTGTTATATTGCCCAATGTAACCCGACGTCGACTGAGATGTTTTCCTACCCTGTTTATAAATCTGTTTGGTGTATCTTATCAGCATTATACTCCCTCAATAATCCTTCGATACTCTTTGTTATGTTAGCATCCATGATTTCCTATAGTTTCCGTAATTCCCCATATACATATTGGTGCATTGTCTCTGTGGGATATAATACTATAGATCAGAATCAAATCATCACTAAGGCAATTTTTAAGAATATATGCCTAGAAAACGTGCATCATGGCAACATAATGTTTAACGTGTGAACATAGTAGCACACTAATAAAAAGAGAAATTGGGGACACGTCAAAATATAATCCTATATTATTAGCATTTATTTTACACTTTCTTTTTCAATGTATTATTTTACCCCCTTTTTTCCTAATACCCCGCCCTTTTTTTCCGCCCATGCTTGAATTTTAAAATTTGGTACATACCTTTGAGACGAAGATCCTTTGTACCACTTGGACTCTTTCTTTCCGGAAGAAGCTCCCGTAGCCATCGCTCCCACTGGAATTGACCCGCAACCAAAAGCTTCACAGCTATGGAGAGTGAGATCCAAAAATGCAGAGCAAAGGACAGAAAGAAGGAGGCAGATGATAGAAGGAGGCAGATGAAAAGGATCCGGCAGATTCGTCCATTCTTCTTGGATTTGCAAGCACTTCTGAACCTAACATGCATACTCTCCTCAAATCGGATAAATTCGGCTTGCCACAGGCCCGATTTTCATTGATTCAATCCTTCACAGGCTTTTAAATTCTCTGCCAAGCACTTTTGACCTGCCACAAGACCGATTTGCATAAAAAAGCCGCATCCTGGCTTGCTCGTTCTTCTGAAAAAAATCAATTTCGGCTTGGCCGATTTGCCCTACTCTGGCTTATCTTATTCTTCATGGGTCTTGGTGGAATGACTTGTAGCAATTGAAAAATAGAATTTGGTCGAGACTCAAAAGGCTCGGAGCTGATTGAAGCAGCAAAGAGCACACAACAGAGGATACAAGAAGAAAAACAGAGGATTCATGGTAGAGGACGATAAAAAGGAGGAGGCAGGGGGATGCCGCTACGTCAGCGCCAATAGCCGGACCTTCTCCTCGTTCTTATGCTGGGAGGAGGTAGAGGCTGCCGGATTACATCTAATTTGAAGTTCTGTGCCCATATTTTTGGCAAGCATGAGGAGATTATCTGTTCTCAAAAGCCAGCGCGTCTTCTATTCCGATGGCGGAGCCCCTTCTCTGAATTCGCGCTATCTTTTGAATGTGTTTTCCTCAGCCAAAACTGGGATAACTATGCAGAATCAGAACCCAAAAGAAGCTCTCCATAGCTGGCGACAGCAGCATAATCCTGAAGATATGGAGGTCTGAGCTGGACAGATCCTGCGGGAAGAGAAGGAGGCATGAAGGAAGCAAGGAAGAGAAGGAGGCCCATATTTTGGCCCCGCCTTGTTTCGCATCCTAGCTCTGCCGGAAGCACAAACATAAGTAGAAACACAGAAGCACAAACAGGGGATTTTCGTCGGCCGCTGCTGCTGCTGCAAAAAACTGGGTAAGCTGGAGTTCTGTGTCTTGATTGTGGAACTTTTAACTGTTCTGTTCTGTTCTATCCATTCGCAGGTCCGGAACATTCTTCTGACAGGTGTCCTGTTTTGCGGACCCTTGTTCTTGACATTTGCTTTCTTGAACACAGTTGCAATAGTTTACAATTCAACAGCTGCCCTTCCATTTGGAACCATTGCTGTAATCACTCTCATCTGGATGCTAGTTACCTCGCCGTTGCTTGTACTTGGTGGCATTGCAGGAAACAATACTAAGGCAGAGTTTCAAGCACACTGTCGTACCTCAAAATTCCCCCGGGAGATTCCCTCTTTGCCATGGTATCCACACACCATACCACAGATGGCGATGGCAATGGAGCCTGGCTTCAGCCTGGCTTCAGTCCCCTGCACATTTTCGCCTTGCGAGGCGAGAAATGGTATAGGCTAAATTAATGTCTAGGCTAAATTAATTAATTATGTTTCTCTAATTTGTCTATTTAATTACATTGACAAAATAATTATATTAACTTATATGTCCTCTAATTAATTAATCTGTAATTTATTTATTTTTCTCTACCTATGTAATTCATATTGTAATTTTCCTTTTTTCTTTTTTGTTCCCTTGAAAAGTTTCTGGGCCGCAATCTATTTCTCTGCTTTATTGCCACGTTTTTGCTGGACAATCCTCTCCGTCCGATTCTGATAACGTGTCTAGCTATGGCGGTGCATGGCGTCTAAATTCGTGTTTTCTGGTCTCGGGCCTTCTGCACTGCGAATGCGAACATAGCCTCAATCCGGCCGGCAAAGGACGAGCATTTGGATCGAACCATTCCATCAGAAATTTATTCGCAATATGCAGCGATCTGGCTGTGCGCAAAAGGATTGCCGCATTGGGTAGACATAGCTTTTGAAAGTTTGATCTCGAACACGAAATCCAGGTATCACTATAAATCCGACCACTGGCTCTGTTTTAAATCCATCCTCTTCGTCCACGCTAACACTTTCCATATATCGAGCATCAAATGGGGCGCCATCACTGAACCGAAGCACAGTAGCAGGGCTGGGATGAAAACTACACGCAACTTTGTGGATCAACCAGATTTATTTTGCCAACTTCAAAAATGATTCTGTAACTGCTTCATGCAACTCATATCCAATTGCGGCTTCGCGGCAAAGATCTGCCCCTTTGATTTGGCAAAACCTGGAAAATGAAAAATCATATTTCAACATATTCTGCTCTTTGGCCTCTCGGAATAGCTCATACGTTTTAAAAGCCTGTTTTCTCAGCTGTGGTGGATCCATAATCACAGTACAGTATCCTGCCAAAGTCCACAGTTTCAAATCCGGTGAATAATACTCTGCAGACTGAGGATGCGATAGCAAAGTGCCTGTGCCTTCTCTTAGCAAATGTATGAGGATATTGCCAGGATTCAACATGGGGTTCAAAAACCTTTGCAAAGGATATTGCAGCCTCTCTTAGCCGAGTATTCATGGTGTTGAGAACAGTGTAGGAGTGGCAGATGAATCGGAATCAGGGTTTCCAGGATTGTGCGTGGCGGCGTTTGCAGCTTCAATCTCGTTCATTCTGTTTCGAAGTTTCTTAGGCTATTTGAGTTTCTACATTCTGAAAATCCTCTTCCAGAGCTTTTTGTAGCTTCTGCTCCTCGCTGTGATCTCTCTTTATAACATCTGCAGTTGAGAAGCTAGTTCAGGAATTCTAGCCTCAGGTTCCTGGTTTTGTTGTGCAGACGACTCTTGAAATTTAACTAAGTTAGTTGATCCTCTAAAGTCCGGCCGCGGACCACTAACTCGTTAGACCATGAAGGCCAATTCTTGAAAACCGACAAACAAATCCCCATTGTGCAAAACCTCAACTGAAGATGAAAACGCTAAAGAGAGCAGAGAGCAAAAAAATGAATCGTATGAATTTAGGTTAAACCTAAACGAGATGAATGTAAGATCTCAGGCTCAGGCGTCAGTACACGCTCACCCAAGAAAAATCCGATAAAAAAAAAACGAACACGCTCCCTCAAAAAAAATCCGACACAAAAAATGCTCTTGAATGTGTGTACAAAATTAAAAATCTCACCTAAGATACGATATACTGTCAGGAAATTATATATTTTCGTCTTGTGTATTCTAGATTCGAATCGTATTGGTTTTTGGTTGGCTGCTTCCAGACCTTACATTAGAATACGTCGATGAGGATGTTATGTGGAGCAGCAACAATGAGCAGATTCCTGCTTTGGAATGGGGCAGCTTTCCGGTTTAGAAGCACCAACCGGATGCGAAATTGCATCCTCTTAATCAATTTGCTCTTCACACTCCAAAGACGAATCTACCATTTCTGCTCTGAAATTATTTCCTATAACTTCCCGAGCAGCTCTTGAATTCGGAACTTAAATTAAAACAAAGTTCAAATGTCCACACATGCCGTCAAACCAAGAAGTGAGCCGGTTGGGAAGAGAAATGTTCGCGGCGGCCTTGGCCGCCGCGATAAATTTCTTGTATTTATTTATTTATATTATCTAAACATATATAAATGCTATAGAAAAATTCTTTGGACGAATATTATATTCGTGTCACCAGGGCACTTATCGTGGCCGTCGATTTTGCAAGGTGTTCGATTTGAGTTAAGAAGCTTTTGATCGAAGCAACCGACGGATTCCTGAGTTAAGAAGCTTTTGTTCGAAGCAACCGACGGATTCCTGAGCGCATGTTGCTTGAAAGGCAAGCAAGTGGAACCGATGCCATAGGCAACCGGAGTCAATCGTGGTATTTATCAACCACCGTCATGTTTGAACCAACGTGAACCTAAAAAAACTCCGTGTATTTTTTCTCTCAATGTGGTTTTAACATGACACTCACTCAAAAATTGGTTAAGTCCACAAAAACCTCGTGTATTTTTTTTGGTTCAAACATGACGGTGGTTGATAAATACCACGCCCGGGAATCGGAGTCGACACTAGATTCATTGGAACACTGGTCGCATTTAATTGCCAAGCCCAACAACTCCTCTTGCCTGTCGCCAATGCTCCGATGGAGGCCATTGATGGTAGGCGGCCGCCGCCATAAGTCAGGCAACAAAAAATTTCGTGTTTTTTGTGCTGCATCTCTTTGGCTATGGCGTCCAACCTTTTTTGAAGCAGGTCGCAGCTTCCTATTGTGGTTTTTTGGCCCTTGCCTTTTAAGGAACTTTTTGCTGTGCAAAGTGCTGGAAGGTCGCCACCGGATGCTTCAAGCTCAGATTCTGTAGGGTCGGATTTTCTGCATGCACCATAATAGTCCACTTATGTTTTTTCTTCCCTTTTTCTACATCTTCATCAATGTATATTCTGTCAGTTTTTTTCTGCCTGCCACTTGGAGCATTTGGATTCTGCCTCCTTTGGAAACTCTCTGATTACCAGTAGAATATGTAAGATGCAAAAACACCTTCTACGACATGTAAGATACAAAACAGGCTGTATATATGCAAAACATGCTATATTTTGCTTGTGATTGCGATGCCAAGGCTTTACAACTGGCAGAGCCTTTTATATCTGAAGATTAGGTACAGTATCTGCTGGACTTGGACATATGCTTCAGATGCTCTAGTCTTATGGTGATTGCTGGGTTTGAGTATCGCATCACATGCAAAAGATGTAGTCAAGTTAGCAAAAGATGAGAATTGGGGAAAAGGTGAGGTTTTTGCATTTGAGCCCAATGTCTGGTGCATTATGTTGTGTCAGTCTATTACCTTTCATAGAGATTTTCTTTGTCAATAACGGGTGGTCTCTTTATTTCTGCAGTTACATAGAAATATCCTTATTTCTGAAAGCATCAATTGGTTCCATAATGATAACGGTCAGTGCTCCCACAACTGACGTAAGACATTGGTTTGGTAGTCCTCGAACACCCAGAATGAGTTGGGTCTTTGCAAAATGCGGCAGCTTTTGGACATATGTGCTTGCGAGGCCCAGCAACATCTTATGACTTTTGCTGCAAAAGGTAAGTGTTATTTTGTTGATGAGAACTTTTTTTTTTTAAACTAGTCACAGTGAAGTCAAAATATACTTGACTTTATCCCTTTTTTATATGAATAAAGGTAACATGTGCCATCTTGGAAACATTAATAACATGTTGACTGCAATTGCAAGGGTGGGTCAGGAAATCTGGTAGTTGGACGCAGAGATATTTAATGAAATCCCATGGAATAATGGGATGCAGTACTTGCTCCAAATGAGTCTTGTGTGTTCTTGATATTCATATAGTTAGTTTGCTTTCCATTTGTTTTTCTGTTACCTTCTTTCTGAAAGTTTGCTAGATATGAAGTTTATGGCCGTTGCCTTTTGAAGCCCTCTTTGTGCTACAATGTGATCAGCCCATTGTGCATGCAAATGCACCCACATGTCTATTGTTTATCCAGTTGAACTTTATTATTAAACCTAATTTTTTGCATAGTTTTTGGAAAAAGGTAGATGAAGTTGATTCCATACTGGGAAAGTTCAATAGGCTTGGTTTGGATGTACTCGTTTCTTATTTATGAGGCCCATTGTGGATTACTGTAACTTTTAACAAGATGTTGGATGCGTTTATGCATTTGCGCTACCTGTAGGAAATGAAAGCCTTTGCAAAGAGAAACAACTGCCTTATGTATGATATTGTTGACCAATGACTAGTTGCACACAGGAGCAACTCATATTACTTTTCCAGAGCTATGGTAAAGCGCTCAAGCTCGCAAAGCACTTGCATATTTTGCTGATGCAAAGTGGCAGCATTCAAATACATAAATACCCTCAAAGCAGTAATATTAAATACATAGAGTTTGAATCTTTGTCACAGTAATATTACCAGTGTTGGTATTCTAACAGTATTTGTACTGCCCCTCTGCAAAGGCAAGTTTTTAAGCCATTCTGGGTTCTTTCAGTTTTCGGGTACTATGTGGCTTCCTAGCTACCTTTAGTCTTTTCCAGCAAAAAAAAATTGAAGCTTGCTTTGATTTGATAGGTTAGGCAAGTTTACTCCTAGCAGCTTGTGAACTTCCAAAACTAGTATAGTAGATTTTTAGCTCTGCACAGACACATAATCTAAAGTGGAGATTCGATGTTCTCTTGCATGGAATTGTCTGCCAGGTACTTAAGAAATGAGCCATTTGAAACGCTTTTGGAATTTGGGCTCTGTTTTTAGATCTGTCATGCAGAGTGGTGATTGGTGATGGAAGCCAGCATGATTCTATTTTGTACAAATTGCGCGAGTCCAGAACTTCTCCATAATGTAATGATTTTGTATAAACCAGACATCTAGCTGCTGTCATAACTGAACAACTAGGTTAATTAGACATTTTCCACAAGCATAGGCATCATTCAACTTTTGCAAACTGCAACTCAAGATAATGAAGTTAACTGTGAGTTTTACAAAATGATAGGCAATTGCCCAGTTTGGAGGATTGAAATTGAGCATTCCACATAATCATAGCTCTAATTCACATTTTTTCTCATCGCAATGATACTCTCACTTTTGTTAATACGACGAGCAACTGATGTTGAGCTAGCTAGAACAATCAAATGTACTAGAATGTTGAAAAGATTTTGATGAATCACGTAATTAAACCTATTGATTATAAAGTCAAGCGGATCCATTGAGGCAGTCTTTACTCACGCCCTCACGTCAACTCAAAGAACATGAGGGAATCTAAACAACATAATAAACATTTCTTGTGGTCCTTTGGATGACCTTTGAATGATTTGAACTTGCAATCAAAATGATGGAAAGTATAACAATCCATAGATTGTTCAACAGCCAACCTTATCCAGTTTGTGAAAGGAGACATTGAGTTCGACTTATCTGAGGTAAAAGCACACTGTTACTATTATGAATAAATGCCAATATTTTAGCAAATGCATGAATTTATTTTTTCAAAGCAATTGGGTTATCAGTGTCATGAGGAAAGAACAAACCTTTCATTTTAAGAAATGTTCATTTAGTTAACCTTTAATAGTTGAGATTATTGAAAATATAACAATCCTGAAGATTGTTCAACAAATAACCTTAGCTTATTGTGAGTAAGTTCCCAAGATGTTGCAAGGGTAGTTTATTACATAAGATTTAGTAAGGTTGGAGGGCTATTGTTAATGTGAAATTCGTAGAATGCTGATGTCAGCATATGGGGTTTGGGAATTTTATGGTCTTGGTTTTCTTTTACGGGCAGGGTTTCTTATTGTGGAGCACGATTCGGGTTTGTTTCTTTGGCAGGTAGGGTTTGTTGCAATTTTGTGCGGCAGGGCAGGGCGACGTGGCTATGGCGACAATCTTCCAGCAGTTCATAGCCGACTGCCTGGCCATGGCGGAGTTGTTCAAGCAGTCCTATTCAATGTACCATAGTTTTTTCTTACAGTGGCTTCTCTTACTGTGCCGGAGCAAGTAAGAAAAGAGAAATGTTCGCGAGGCCGCCGCGATAAATTTCTTGTTAATATTATTATTATTATTTTGAAGGGGGTGGGGGAGACTCTTGCCCCCTTTGCCCCTCCCTCTCCTCCTTTGCCCCTTTGCTCTTCTCTACCCTCCTCCCCATCCCCTTCTTCCAACTTATCCCCTTCCTTGCCACTTCCCTCCCCTCCCCTTGCTCTCCCTCCCCCCCTTCCCTCCCCCTTCTTCCAGCGTATCCCCTCCCATCCTCCTTTGCCCTTTTCTCTCCTCTCCCCTCCATGCCCCTGTCGCCTCTTCTTTCAACTTAGCCCTTTCCCCTCTTCAATCTGTGGCCCCTCCCTCCTTCTCCTCCTACCCTTCTCCTTATCGAGGTGCGTCCCCTCTCCCTCCCCCTCAGTTTGAATTCTCTTTAGTATGAGTCCCATTTTCAGTCTGAGTCCCAAATTTTGAGATTTGACCCACTTTAATTAAATACGACTTTATTGTAATTGCTATAAGTAATAGCATTTGTATGGTCATTACTATAACTATCATAATATTGATAGTAAGAGTAATGTAAGACATGGTATTACCTCTGATGGTATTAACAACAAATATAGTGTCATTTGAGAATACTGATATAATTATTGACATTAATTTTGGTACTATGCATGGTGCTATGGGTGCTACAATTTTCGTCAGTGATAGTGTCATTGTGCCCTCAATAGCGTTATTAGCATCATATGGTACTTTTTTAGATTCTAAGTCATATTTTTTTGACGTTAAAGAGCTTTTCTCTTGTAGTGAAAGGAATGCTCTCGCTCATCAGACCAGGGCTGCATGGATGGCCTTTGCTGAAGAGGACCCTGAGCAAGACCCTATTCTTACCCATTACGAAAAGATGTTTGTGTCTTATTGGGAGCTGATAGCAAGAAAAGGTACCACTTATGCACAACAGTATAGGGACTGTTGGCATAAAAAGTGGAGGTCAAATTCGAACAACAAGCCTGTGACGCTCCCTGTTAAACATACGGCGCCCGGCCGTACACTCGGCAGGAAATCCCCCGTCCGGCTCAACAACCGCACATGCCCTCCGTCTATCCCGCACTCTGGAACCTCCGTAGTGCAGGAAGGGGACACGAAGGTGTCTTGCGCGCCCTTCCCCTATGGGCTCCTATCACAGCGGAAGCATAAACACGTCAGAACTAGCAATACAATACAATATACTACCTCGAGGGTAGCTCAACCGCATATCCATAGATGCAAGGAACATAATCATATACCATAAAACATGAGAGCTCCTACCCGTGGCTCTGACACATAGGGTAGTCGACTGACTGGCTAAGCCTCAAGATAGAGCAGACCGAGTCATAACAATGGCGGGGCTGGCATAAGACAATGACTAGGGTTGACCACTCCATCCGCCCCTCCTGTGCATACTTTGCAGATGGGCTAGACCAAGCTGTGGCATGACTCTAACCTTAGGATATGCAATCCCATGGCATCACCCATCGGGACTACTCGTGTTGCATCTCCCCGGTCCGATGAGGTAGGAAGGGTTGCATCTCCCCTTCCCGGGTCTAGAGGCTCCGCGGGCGACTAGAGAATCGTGACGACACACGCGATTCTGCACCGATTGAACCCCCAAAACAAGAGCCAAGCCGACACTTGCAACTCTTGAGAGGCGGGGCAACACCATTGCCCCGGGGAGGTGTCGGACCCATGCTCGGCCCACCTAAGTGACCCACCATAAGCCTAGCCCACTATGGGATCCCCAAGCCCCCACTTTCGGGGGGGATCCACCCTCCATCTTGCCTCTAGCCCGCAGTGGAGTGCTGAGTCACATCATAGCTTCCCGGTGGGTTCCTATGCACAGGCCGCATACTAATAGGAACTAAGGGATCTACACTAGGAGCATACTACATATGGCCCTAGGTCTCTACCCCCCTTCCCAATACAAGAGGAGCAACATGATCAACCAATATCACATACATCACATCATGATCAACATCAACATCATATGAACATCTTAACCTAATCATACATAGCTAACTAACAGTTAGGGTTCCTTGATTAGGGTTCAAGATGTTCAACGAAGGATCTAGGGTGGCTCTACTCTAGATACGAATCACTAACCCATCTGGAGTGCTAACTTCCAGATGAACTAACATGAACTCTACTCAACCTACCTCCTCGAAGCGCTTCCTCCCATTCCCTGGCGTCTCCATGCTCCTAGGCGTGGTTGAAGGCTTACTCCCTCTACGATCATACACACCTTCCGGGGGCTCTTTGCTCCGGGCTAGGCTATAATGACGGTGCTTTCGAAACGGGGGTTTGAACTTGCGTGGATGAGAGTTCGGTGCTAGTTCATGAAAAGGGTCTAGGGTTAGGGTTAGAGCTCATATAGGTGTGGGTCCGCGTGGGATGCCACATTGGCACCACTAAGATGAGGTGTGTGGCGGTTGCCCAATAGGATAAGGCCATGTGGAAATGGGCCTTATCCTAAAGGTTATCTAAGTTAAACAATTAACTTAGATGTGCACCCTGCCACTTATCCGGGGCATACAAGGCTACCTAGGTAGACTTGTATGGTGACAGGTCCGAGAATATCGTATTTATGGCGTTATATTCCTTGGAACGTCACATTCTCCCCTTAGGACAATGCTGTCCCTCAGCATTGCGCTAAGGTGACGAGCCTATCTATCCTGCAAAACAACATAAGATCATACGCTTTAATTTAAACGATCAACTTCCTATTAAAGTTAAATGTCAAAATTTAGGCTATATTTGTACTTATACAAAATTATATAGCCTTAACAAGGTTACTTCCTACAATAATTCAAAACATTATTATAAGAGTTATTAGGGTTCATAATCTAAATTATGGTTCCCCCATCTTCTCGTAATGCACCCCACCTCGAAGTTCACTTCTCACTTCCTGCACAAGGAGCACATTACGTTAGTTTAATTAATAAGTTTGTGGTTTTAGGGGACCACCCCTCTTACCAATACCTTGCACTCGATCATGGCCCTTTTGGATTTGAGCTTAAGGACCATTTAAGATGATCCCATCATTGCCCATGATCAAGTGCTACCTTGTACTCGTTTACCCGGTGCCGAGTACCCCTAATGCATCATGCCCCAAGGGTTTAAAGCTAGGGAACGTCTCACGATCCCATCATCGCGCATGATCACTTTGACCTTCACCATGACCCCCCTATGGCCAGGTGTGTGAACCCCACATCGTGGCATAGAGAGCATCCGACCGATGTCCCATCATTGCGCACCATGCCTTTCTTCTCTCTCTCTCGCATGACCCTATTGGTCATGCGCACCTCTTGGTGCATGTTGGCCTAGAGAACGCCTTAAAGGCTTATCTCATCATCGCCCACACGTTTCAAGATTTTGGCCTATGTATTCCACTAGCTAGAATACATCTGCCAGAATTAGAGGCTAACTAAGAAACATACTAAGCTAAACTCACGGCAAAAGTGGTCGGTCGACCAAGTGGGTGGCGACTCGCCCATCAAACTCCTTCATAAATTACGGGTATTGCTTCTCCAAATCCCGCTTCAATACCCATGTCGCGTCTTCCACGGGCAAGTGCTTCCCACTTGACTAAATCTTTGGAGGAAGGCGAGACCTCCTAGTCTTCTTGAATGACTTATCAAGAAGTAAGTAACTCAGGCACAATTTCAACTTGCTCCTCCGTCATTTCCAACAAAGTTGGAGTATCCAAAACCTCCTCAGGGTTAGGGTTGTGCCTTTTCAACAAACTTACGTGGAAAACCTTGTGAACCTTGAGATGGCAAGGGAGATCCAACTTGTAGGCTTGGGAGCCCACCCTTTCCAAAATCTTGAGCGGACCAGCCCATCTAGGGGCAAGCTTCTTGCAACTTTCAATCCAAGCTTAGCTTGCTTAACCTTGATCTTCAACCACACGCTATCGCCTACCTTGAACTCTCTTACAGGTCACGGTAGCTTGCGGCTCACGGCTCTTACTGCCGACTTCTTTGCTGCTAGGAGGTAACCCCTCACTTCTTCCACCAAGCTGGCTGCATATCTCCTAGCATCTGCTGGGACACTTCAACCTTTGACGGGATTGTGCCAAGTGTCCGGGGTTAAGCGTAATCGGTACTGTAATTTACCATGAAAGGAGACATCCGAGATGACTCTGTTTGGCACTATTGTAGGCGAATTCCACCAAATGGATATACTCATCCCACTTGGACTGCTTATTCCACACAAAGCTTCTAAGCATATCTTGATGATTGATTAGGTCCTCTCCGTCGACCATATGTTTGGGGATGATAAGCTGTGCTCATGGAGAGCTTCGTCTGAATGGTGCTGAAGAGGTCCTGCCAAAAAGCACTCATAAACTTGGAATCTCTATCAGATATTATCTCCCGAGGCATGCCATGGAGCCTAAAAATCTCCTTCACAAATAGCTTGGTAGTATCTAATGATGTGTCGGTAGTTCTACAAGGCACAAAATGTGCCATCTTAGATAATTTGTCTACTACGACCATCAATGCATCCTTGCCTCGAAGAGTCTTGGGAAGTCCTGTGATAAAATCCATACTTACCACTTCCCATTTCGCATTCGGCATTGCTAGAGGTTCCAAGGCTCCTGGAATTCGAAGCTGCTCCGCCTTGGTTTGCTGACACAACTGGCACTCACGAATATATCTTGCTATCTGCTTCTTCATTCCCGGCCAGAAGTAGCTACTTCGAATCTTGAAGTAAGTCTTCATTTAAACCTGCATGCCCTGCTATTGGGCTGTTGTGTGTGTCATGAAGGATTAGCTTCCTTATACCTGACGATTCGGGCACACACAACTTATCTTTATGGTACAACAAGTTGCCTTCCTTCTTATAATGCTTGAAGGCTTCTCGTTCCTTATCTGTTCTAGCCACCCTGGAGAGGCTTTCCCATACCTCCTTGAAATCACCATCAGATGGTAATGTCTCCTCAATTTTCTTGACATACCCACTCGAAAGAGTTGATATAGCATTACAATGAGTTCTCGTCTCAAGAGGTCTTCTAGAAAGAGCATCGGCGACCACATTCAACTTACCTGGCTTATAAGCAATCTCAAAGTCATACTCTTCTAGGAATTCCATCCACCTCCTTTGCCTTAGATTCAGGAGTGGTTGGGTAAAGATGTATTGAAGGCTCACGGTGATCGATTATCTAGCTGAAACTTCCTCCCAAGCAAATAATGCCTCAAAATGAAGAGCTCTTACAATAGCTAGAAGTTCGATCATGGGTTGGATATATTTGTTTCGGTGTCGTTCAACTTCTTGGAATCATAGGCTATTACTCTTCCCTCTTGCATAAGGACTCCACCTGTAAGCTATCTTACTTGCATCATTTGCTACTATCTTGTCCTTGTGCGGATGCAGATGGAACTAGCGATGTCTTTGTTGTTAAGGCCTCCTTAAGCTTTTCAAATGAAGCTTGAACATTTTCTAACCAATGTGTTCTCCAATCTTTCACCTTAACACTCTTAGTGAGGTCCGTCAAAGGGGCCCACTTAGCGAAGTCCTTCACGAACTTTACGTAATAACCCCGCCGGACCTAGAAAGCTTCTTACTTCCGCCACATTCTTTGGGCTGGCCAATCTACTCTTTGCTTCGATCTTTTTGGGTCGGTGGAGATCCCTTTTGCCGATATGACATGGCCCAAGTACTCCACTCTTTTCGGTAGCAAAGTGGCATTTGGAGAGCTTTCCATACAAACGATGCCGCCTCAACTTTTCTAACACCCTTCTCAAAATCGACTATGATCTTCAATGGACTTGCTATAGACTAGAATGTCGCCGAAGAAGACAATGACAAACTCATCTAGAAAATCCACGAAGACGTGGTTCATGAGGCGCATAAAAGTTCTTTGGAGCATTCGACAATCCAAAGGTCATTCTTGTAAACTCAAAGTGACCATACAGCGTTCTGGCGGTCTTATGGATATCTTCTTCCTTTATCCTTATTTGGTGGTATCGACCTTAAGTCAATTTTAGAGAATACCTTTGCTCCTTGGAGCTGGTCCATCAAATCATCGCCCTTGGCAATGCATACTTATTCTTTGGACCGTTTGCTTGTTGGTGGCGATAGTCTATGCACATTCTTAAACCGCCATCTTTCTTCTTCACGAAGAGTATGGGTGCTCCAAAAGGAGACACACTTGCTCTAATAAAACCAAGCTCAAGCAATTCACGGAGTTGCTTCTTGAGCTCTGTCAACTCACGGTGTGCTCATCTGTATGGTGCCTTCTTTGGTAGGCTTAGCATCTGGTGCCAATGTGATCTCACACTCCACACCCCTGTAAGGTGGTAGTTGCCAGATTTCATCCGGAAATACATCTTTGAATTCCGAAATAAGCCTTGCTACTAGCTTGGGCAACTGCTTCCCCTTTTGGTCGTTTCCATCCTGTTTATTGGGCTCTATTGTCTCTAATCTCAAAATGTAATCCACCTTATTTCTTTCTATACTCTTCCTTAGCTGCTTCAAAGAAATGCACTGCATAGAAGAAGCTGCCTTCTTACCTTTCACTATGAATTTGGTGCCGTTCGGTGCTGTCATGGCGACTTCATTGCGGTCAAAGTCGATCATGGCTTTCGCTGGCTTTAGGAACTCCATTCCTACTATAAGGTCGTACCTTCCAATTTCCATGACCTCTGCCCCCATCGGCCACTTACTTCCACTAAGGTCTATGTCGAATGTGATCCTCCTCCCCTTAATGTGCCGAATGGCGCCGTTTGCCATAGCAACTGGCCTTGGCTTAGACTTCAATACCTTGTTCTTCATTAGGGCAGCCAGCCTAGGAGAGGCTGTGACGTTCCAGGGGAATATATGCCATAAATACGTATATTCCTGGACCCGTCACCGTACAAGTCTACCTATGTAGCCTTGTATGCCTTAGAAGGTGGCAAGAGGTGCACATCTAAGTTAATTGTTTAACTTAGACAACCTTAGGATAAGGCCCATTTCCACATGGCCTTATCCTATTGGGCAACCACCACATGGCCTCATCTTAGTGGTGCCACGTGGCATCCCACGTGGACCCACACCTATATGAGCTCTAACCCTAACCCTAGACCCTTTTCCCTGACCTAGCACCTGAACTCTCATCTCGTGCTAAAACCCGTTTTTGAGCATCGTTAGTCATAACCCTAGCACGGAGGAGCAGCCCACGGAAGGTGTGTATGATCGTTGAGGGAGCAAGCCTTCGATCCACGTCAAGGAGCATGGAGACGCCAGGGATGGGAGGAAGCGCTTCTGGAGGAGGTAGGTTGAGTAGAGTTCATGTTAGTACATCTGGAAGCAGCACTCCAGATGGGTTAGTATTTCGTGTCTAGAGTAGAGCCACCCTAGAACCTTGGTTGAACATCTTGAACCCTAATCAAGGAACCCTAACTATTAGTTAGATATGTATGATTAGGTTAAGATGTTCTTATTATGATTATCATGTTATGATGCTATGTGATGTTGGTTGATCATGTTTGCTCCTCTTGTATTGGGAAGGGGGTAGAGACCTAGGGCCATATGTAGTATGCTCCTAGTGTAGATCCCTTAGTCCCTATTATATGCGGCCTGTGCATAGGAGCCCACCAGGCTATTGAGGCTATGATGTGACTCAGCACCACATAACGGGGCTATAGGCAATGTGGAGGGAGGATCCCTGCCGAGTGGGGGGCTGAGGGGATCCCATAGTGGGCTAGACTTATGGTGGGTCACTTGGGTGTGGGCGAGCATGGGTCCCACACCTCCCTGGGGCAATGGTGTCGCCCTGCCTCTCGAGGCTGCAAGTGTCGGCTTGGCTCTCATTTTGGGGGTTAAGTCGGTGCGAATGGCGTGTGTCGCCCCGATTCTCTAGCGCCACGGAACCTCTAGACCACGGGAAGGGGAGATGCAACCCTTCCGCCTCATCGGACCAGGGAGATGCAACACAGGTAGTCCCGGATGGGTGATGCCATGGGATCAAGTATCAGGAAGGCTAGAGTCACGCCGAGTTCGATTTAGCCCATCTCGCATAGTATACAATGAGGGGCGAGATGGAGTGGTCAACCCTAGCCATTGTCTTATGCCAGCCCGCCATTGTTATGATTTCGGGTCTCTATCTTGAGGCCTATCCGGTCGGTCGACTACCCAATGCGATGTCCGGACCACGGGTAGGAGCTCTCATGTTTTATGGTATATGATTATGTTCTTTGCATCTATAGATATGCGATTGAGCTACCCTTCGAGGTAGCATATTGTATTATATTGCTAGTTACGGCGTGTTTTTATGCTTCGTGGTAGGGAGCCCATAGGGGAAGGCGCCGCAAAACACCTTCGTGTCCCCTTCCGCACTATGGAGGTTCGAGAAAGGGATGACGCCGGAGAACTGTGCGGTTGTCGGCCGGGCGGGGCGAGCCGGTGAGGAACTGTGCGGTTGTGGAAATGGGCGGGGATTTCTTTGTCGAAGTCCGCTCGACAGACGGAGGCACTGTCTTGCGGTTGTCGAGCGGGCCGGGGATTCCTAACGAAGGCGTATATTGGAAATGCGGATCCATATGCCTCTGTCTGGAAATGTTACAAAATTGCAATGAAAAGTTCTCAGTGCATATCCTAGCCTTTTGCCATGCACTCTAGTGTCTTGTAGCACCCCATTCTAGCTTTTCAATCTATTTGAACCTCATCTTAAAAGAATTCCCACAATAGCGGGAATCGAACCTCCCACCCACAGGGTTGAACCCCTCCAAACCTCCCCTGTGCCAACCACTGAGGGCAGGCATCGTTTATGTTTGAATTATAATTCTTAATTAAATTTAAGCTTTAATAATGTTATATAATATTAATGACCAAGCCTTAGAACCTTAAGCTAGATAGAGACAGCATCTGCACTCATCATAGCTTAGTTGTCGTCTTACCTTGCTAAGTGTCTTCTTGTCTACATGTAGGTAAACAAAGTTGCGTATTAAACGGGAGCAAATCATTGAAACGAGAGCAAAAGGAATATTCCGCAAAGATTCCCTTTTTTTTTACGAAAAAGGGGGTAAAATGAGGTTAAAAAAAAAAAAGATGCATGAAATTCTATTTTGACCCCCCCCGAAATGACTAAATTTTTTTTGCAACGAAGGAATTGACTTTTTTAAAGTGTCACTTTTCTTAGCAAAAAGAATGTTCTTAAAGTATGTTTTAAGAGAGAAACTCTAATTTGGGAGGATAAAATATTCCACTCATGGCAGCATAGAAAAACCTAGACATATCGACATTTGGCTCATTGATTGCATGAGGAAATATGAAGACCATTGGCTTTCGGAAGCACTTGAAGACTCGGTCAAGCGACAAAAGGAACAAATGTTTAGAAGAACCAAAGAAGGACATTCACTTGGTTATCTCAAAATTGGAGGATGGACAAGGTTTTTGATTATCATCCAAAGTACTAGAGATCACTCCTACAAGATTTGAAGTCACTTGTTGAAGAATTGCGAGGCATGAGCATGGTATGAAGTCTATTTCATGATTTGAGCATTTGAAGTTTGGATTCTTGATGTTGCAAGAGTTTTGCCCAGCCAATTTCCCATTTTTATAGCCATTTGACTCATATTCCACCTTCCTATCTCTTGTCATCTCTACACTTCATACTATCATTTCCCATATACCTATATTTCATCATACCATACCTTGGGATTGTTCAAATCACTTTTCCCTAGTCAAAATGACCCACACACTCATGATCCATCCATACATTCACAAGTTTACCAAAAGAAACAAAAAAGTTGAGGCTTTACCCTACTTTCTCTCACTTCAAAAAACCTAGGGTTAAAATGATCACTAGGTTGAGGAAAGGTTGTCACCTATGTCTAGTTGGCAAAAGTATTCTTTTTATGCCCACATCATCACTCACAAGTCCACATCACTATTCACACGTGTCAACCCACATCATTTTCATTCCATATCCACCTCATTAAAACATTTTGACTAGGGGAAAGTTCTTTTGTCATCCAATGGTACCACATCAGCAGTACATTTGCCACTTCACCAAAATTTATGCCTAGTCACCCCCTTCACTCTTTTGACAAAAAATCAAAGTGCTCCAAATCATCTTTTGACAAAACCACCTGGTAGCCCTTGTGAAAATATGCCACCTGGCACAAAAAAATTTTCAAATTGAGTTTATTTGGACCTCCTTAAGCTACTTCTTGGAAAACGTGCCTTCTTTGGAAAAATGGCAAAAACCTACCTACATCTACCCCCCCATCTATCTACCCTCTCATTTTCCGCCAAGTGGCGTCCCCCCTGGCGTGCGGTCGAATCCTGAGCGGTATTTGGCGTGGGAGGAGACCCGCAATTAGTTGAAGCGGCTTGAAGTCTATTTATATCCTTGTTTAACTTTTTGCTCTTGCTTTTGTGGGATATATCTCTTTGAAGGAAGCCAAGAACCCTTAATTTTTGCCAACCAAGAAAGCGGAATTTTTTGGCGTATCCGACCACAAATTCTCATCATTACCTTAGAACCCACCTCTGCAACATCAAGAAAACCAAATCAAAGCTAAAAGACAAAGGATCGGCCGTAGATTCAAGAATTTCAATGAAACGGGGGCCTTTTTAAAGAGGGCAAATCTCTATCGCGAAAAGTTAGGGGCTTTTATGCTAAAGCGAAGATTGCTTTGGTGTGAAGTACATGCAAAAGTGATCTCTGCTGCGGATTCGACCCTCCTTCTTTGTTCAAAGTGATTGTTGATCGATAAAAGTGACCATAAATCTGTCCGTTTTTTGAAATATGCTTTGCTCATTAGCGTGGGCATCGAAAATGATGTGATTCCTCCAATTTGTTATATCAAGTGAATGAAAATCCAATTTGGTAATATCTTTCCCTTTGAAATTTTTGAAATTCCAAAAAATAGCTCTGAAATAGCTTTTATAATGCATAAAGACTAAAGAAAATTCAAAAAATAGATTATTTCGTTTCTTTCAACTAGTATGCATATCAATCAACACTGTTCTATGGTTAATAAAGGAAAAAACTCTGTTCACCATAATGCCATTCCATATCTCATCACGAAGGCGCACCATTTGCATACTCTGTAGTTGAACTCCTGAAGCTTTAGTGATTTTAATAGCAAGGGTTGATTTAGAATATCTCTATTGTTCCTTTTACATAGTTTTCCTACCTAAATATCGACAAAATTTAAAAAAAGCATTCTCTGTGGCAAAAAAACATAGATGCAATGGGTTCATAAAATCCCACAGTTCAAAATATCTTCATCTTTAGATGTATGAGTGTTTTGCACGTGACCCTTTAGACCCTTTAACACTTCCCCAGGTGGTTTCATTCAAAAAAGTTATTCTTAAAGAATTCTGCAAAAAGGAGCTCTCTGCCGAGAACATTGACCAAATTTTGACCTAGTCAGTTGTGTGATTTTAAAGTGCCAAATGATATCTGACTTCAGAATATATTTTGCACATATTTCACATCAATTGTCTAGTATACTATTGCATTGATTTCAGGAGAAAATTCAATTTATATTGCTTTCGAGAATCAAAAGGTTAGTCTTGTGTATTTTTTTCCAATTTGGGAAAGCTGGTTCTATGATTCCTTGAAAGTTGTTTACGCAAATTTTGAGCAAAGAGTGGTTGCCTAAAGCAACACGGAGGTCCTATACCATTCGGTTGAGGGATTGCGGGGAATACCCTCAACAAGTTTAGTGACTAAGCCTTCCTCCTTGGACTGTGTCAAGCACTTTTGCTATCCGGCAGCCGACCTTTGTCATCCTCCTCGGTCGGAAGAGCAATTAGCATACCTTTGGTAATTTCGTGATATTACCTTGGGGCTCATTCTGCGTCTTGGTCCGAGGTACATGACTCGGTCCTCCCTCGTCTTCTACTTCAGGTGCAAATGTAGCCACCGCTTGGACCCTTGGTCTTTGGGGTTGATGGAAGGTGTTAGGCCATTGAAATGGTTCTTTGCAACCTGTCTTAGAGCTATGTTTTGTACAACAATTTTCGTTAGAAAGAAATTACTCCACCACATCCGATCTTCTTCTAAGAAGTACTTAAAGCCTCGAGAAATTCCATTTTCAATGGCTTTTAAGGATGACTCGGGTACTTTTCTTCCGCTTGGACTCCTTAGGATTTTTGAGAGGAAGTTGCTCAAGACGTTCTATGAAGGAAGTGTAATGCGGAATATATTTAAGGAAGCGTAATCCCCTGGCGGACTCCGGTCCTTAGTTGTGGTATACTTCTTCCCTGTAAGAAGCTTTGGCCATCCTTCAAGTAGAACTTGATATGATGTTGAAAGGTGAGATCATTCAACTTGTTCCACGACTTGTTCTCTGTTTGAACGTTGAGAGAAAACAAACTCTCTGAAATCGCCAGATCTCTTTAAGAAGATGGACCACCTGGAGTAGGAGTGTAAGAATCTTCAATAATTCGAACTAAAGAAGGAAGAGAAAGCCTTCTTCCTTCTAAAGGCGCCTGAAAATCTGCTGAACATTTGGTCAATCTCGATCATGAGTGTGGCCTACAAGTAAAAAAACCGAGCTTCACTTTTCTAAAGATCCCTAGCTCCACTAACATGGCACAAGACGCAAAGAGTGTTTGATTCTTGTTCTCCCTTGTAGTATTGTCAAGTTGGATAAAGCACTGGTGGTAATTGCTCTTGCTGCTCGCAGGGACCTTGTTAAGAATTGTAATTGTGAGGTTGGGTCACCATGCAAGTTTGGATCGTCAAAAAACTTTGCACCTTAGACTTCCTTTGAAGACCATAGCTCCTACAAGGTGGACCTTAACAAAACATTCCTCACGGCACATCTTTAGGAATGTTCAAGAAATGTGGTAGAGTTGTTTTTTTGGTCCATTCCATCAATCACAAATGACATGTATTGCATTGGACGTTCAAGAGCTTTTTTCTATGCTTGGCAAGCTTTCTTCTCTCTGGCGCTTGTTGTTCACGATGTCCGCAAGTAAGGTTTGCACAATATCGTAGAAGAAATCAGGTCAAAGCATTTTCTCTAAAACAAGTGAGAGATTGGAGAACATGAACTTACTTCTTTCGACCTCTGTCTTTGCGGTTTCGTTGACTCTTTAATTACGCACACCTCGAGCAAGCGGACATTCTATGTTTTCTAGAATTTTCACAAGACCGAATTCACTTTTCCTGATCCGGTGAAGTGTGAGTAAGAGATGTCTGGCTGAGTGCAAGTCTCTTTGTACTCATTAAAAACATCTTTTGGTGATGTTATCGGTTAAATGATACATGTTCTTTGTTAGGTAGCTTCTCACATGTTTCTCTAAAATATTTCTCCATCCGGACACAAAGACAAGGGCATGCATGGTTACAACTCTTCTTGGTCCACAATGATCATCAATTGCTGGATTTTGTGTCGATCTTTTGTGTATTCTAGACATTCTTGTGGACCCTAAGCGGTGGACAACCATAAAACATTTTCGCAAACTTCTTGACGGTTAATGTAGTGCAAGAAGGTGTTTATGGGTCCGGTCTTACATGATAAGCTAAGTAGGCATTTCGGGTGCGCCAATGTCATGGAACTCAGAAGTTGTCTCTAACTGCTTTCGTAATTTAGCCATGTTAAGTCTGTTGATGCAACCCAATGAGCAGCATTTAGTTCTCAAAAGTCTCCTCATTTTCTGTTCATCCATAAGATTTCTTCTTCTTGCAGAGGAGCAAGCCCTCAAACCAAAATCCACCTTGAATTTCTTTGAAGATTGGCTTGAGAACATGTAATCTCTTTGTTCCTCGTTGGTGTCTTCATCTTCTGATGAAACTTCTACTCGGGGTGACTTCCTGCCCCGAGTGGTGTGCTTGTAGAGGAAAATGCAGACCACGTGAAGTTGTTCCCTAATAGGCGGGGTACAGTGTTGTTAAAGGGTGGTGATGGCCCATAAGAGGTTGTGGCATCAGCTGTTCTTGTACCATCTTGAAAAGGAGTTCTTGCAAACATCTCCTTTAGAGCGGACTGGAATTCTGCAAATCCATGTGTCACAACCGTTGTTGTGTGAAGAGGAGTGCATGCTGGAGCTTCGTCCTCATTTGTAGTGAAGTCCTGGTGAGAGAAATTGTAGTGAATCTCACAGTCTTCTGTGTTTTCTGTGTTCCTTGTATGTTTGCACGAAGGAGGCGAAACTACAAAAGGGGGGGGTAGCTTGTTCTTGAGCACCCTTTGTTGTGGAGCTTCGCAGTCAGGGGATGGAACAAAGGGTGGTGGCAGCCCGCTCCGAACTAGTGGTGATTCTTTGGAAGGAGATGCCAGTGTGCTGTCTACAGGACTTGGTGACGGTTGGAAGGGTGGTGGAAGTCTGTTACGTGCTGGACTCGGTGTGTCTTCGAGAAGCAAGAACGATGAAGCAGAGGTAGGAGTCGGAGAATGCCGGTCTTCAGAAGAAACGACGTTGGTCCCAAGCGTGTCCTCAGAACCAGACGAGCTTGAGACAACGAAAGGTGGTGGAAGTTTGTTGACGAAGCGGTTTGTCATCTTAAGAACTGCAAAACAGTGTAGAGTTTAGATAATGTTTCTCTACTGCAGAGCTTTTCTTATTCCAGAATACAAGCCCGCCTACTAAAAGTAGAACTTCCTGCAACAATTAAGCGAAAGGCAAACTAAAAGCTATTCCCGAATACACTAGAGCAGAACAGTAAGGCCAAACGTATTCCACTTCACATAGAAAACGAGCAAGACGGAATGGACACCTTTAAAAGGAAATTTTGGCGCCTTCAGTTGCGTATTCCAGTCTCTGAGCTGAAGTCGCCAGCGCCAGCGTCAAACATGTTTGATGGAGCAGCTAAACGTCGACACATGGGAAAGGTGCAAGGAACTCTACCCAATTGCCACATCCGACGAGCGCATTGTCCAATATTCACCAAATTTTGAGGGCTGGGTAATTACACTTAGAATTCCTTCTCTCCGCACAAACGATCTCTTGACAGTTGTTGTTTTGTTTTTCTTTAGAGCAAAAAGAAAAATAAAGACCTACCCGAGGGCTTTATGAATTTGGTTAGAACAGCACGGGAAGAGAGGTCGTTAGCTGAAAGAAGAACTGTTGAGCCAGAACCATCCGACTACGAGAGATTCTGCATGTTTGATCAAAACAATTTATATTCAATCATTCATGGTGATTGCACGAACCTTGTCGGAACGGTTAAATGTGGACTTTACTTTGGTTATTGCTGATCTTCCCTATGGGTTTAAGCTTAAAGACAGCAGATACGACGACCAGCCCTTCAAATTTTCAGAGTTTAATGCTTTTATTGAAGGAATTAAGCAGATCTCAACGGCCAAACATTGGCGTTTAGTTACGTTCCATTCGAGCATGCAGTCTGGCTTGGTGGAATCAGCTTTCAAAAATCACTTTGGTTCTCCAGTTCAGGCAGGATATGAAAACCTTGTCTGGTAAGTCTTATTCCAGAATACAATTACTTTTCTCTTTAATTACGTAGTGTGTATTCCGGAATAGTATTTCTCGCTTCGGTTTTGAAGTGTTTTCTTGTTTTGCTAATATCACTTTAAATGCTTCACTAGGTACAAAACGAACATCAACTACCATGGTGGAGGACCAAGGTTGCTCAAGCAAGGTAGAGTACCTTCATGTAGCTTATTGGAGTTTTGATGGGAAGAGGACCATGGATCACTTTAACACCGCCACTGCCAAAACTTTTCAAACGCCCTAGAGTTTCCAATAGCCTTACGTAAATTGCAGGACCCAAGTGCACAAGGCAGATTGTGAATCACTACGTAAACCACAAAAGCTCATCAACCATCTCCCGGACATGTTCTCGGCCCGTGAGATTGGGTACTTGATGCTTTCTCCGGTTCTCGTACTACTATCGCATGTGCACTTAAGAAGGGCCGAAAATCGTAGCCGTGGATATTGATAAGGAGGTCGCGGCATTTTGTGAAGATGAGACCAGGCTGCCTTACCTACTTTACCGTGATGAAAATCAGGAGTTAGGGGCCAAGTCTTCATCCGATTATGCTAAACTAACGCCCTCGGAGATACAAACCTCCATTCTCCACTCACTAGACGATGAGGCAACCTTTTGCAGAGCTTAAAGAAGTAGCTTTAGCTACTATTCCAGAACAAGGAGGATACAAAACTCAAGTCTCCAGCAAAGGAGCGGATAGAACGATGGACGAGATGGCAGAGAGCAAAGAAAAAGAATGAGGAGGACTATGATGTAGATCTTTGACTATCGTGATATTAAAATTATCATTATTTATTACAATGAATCTTCAATATTGATGTACAACAATTTATTAAAAACATAGTACTTTTTTTTCCTTTCTATTCTGGTGCTTGTTTTTTGTAATGCTTTCAGTCTCTTCAAGTCTATGCCTAAATTTTGCTATTTTTATGATTTGTGTTTCATAAGTACAAAGTTTTCGTCTAATAATGGGCCAAAATGGCATGAAAAAAAATGCAAACCTCTAGAAATTCTTAACAACTATCAAAAAAGGCTTATTTTAGAAACTTGGTGTTTTTTTAAAGGGAATCTTTGAAACGGGAGTGATGCAACACTCCCGTTTAATTTGCAATCGTGTTGGTAGTATAATTAAACATTTTTCTTAGAAACCCAGCTAGTTGCCAAGGCCTTAGAAATTGTTGTCACACGTTGGTATGACACACCAATACACGTTATAGGTGCACTAAGGGAGGGTGCCCATGAACGGGGCACTTATGACAAAAACATCAATTTTAGGAGGCCAATCTTGGTTGGATTAACTGTAACTTGATCAATAACGGTGCTCCAAGACTTGCTGCACACGAACATGTAAAATTTTCAGCGAACTTGATTCATTTGCTATAAAATTTTTGAGCAGAAAGCAAGGGGTGTTTTAGTACCCAAATGGGTATATCAGGCCTCTCACGGTGATAGTGATTTGGTGCACAATACATCCTAAATAGTGCAACTAGTTTCTCTCAACGGTGAGCTGCAGATCCTTAATGGTGCTCAGCTTGTTCTATATGGTGCATTTAGTTGCCCTCGATGGTGCAATGAGCATCCTCAAGGGTTCTTGGCTGTCCTACAATGGTGAACCGCTCCAACCCAGATTGGTGCATAATTTTAACAGTTTTTGGCACAAACCCGATACATTTACACAACAAAAATAAAGGATGAAGGGCATTGAACCCTTTGTAGCCAATTATGGCTACCACCATGCATCCTCACCTGCAAATTCAGCAAACAAATTAGTGGGGAATGGGCAGAGGTTATAACCTCTATAACCTCTGCCCATGAATTCAATGGGGCAGGTAGGTTTGAGGTCTTACCCACTAGTTTAAGAAAGCAAAATCAGTAACATATACTTAACAAAATCTTGGAACATGTAAAACAAAAGTACACAATTCAATTGCAGATTTCTGTGAACATTACATTGCAAATTTCTGTTACATTAGATCATCAAAACAATAGTACATTAAAACAAGGTCACAGTTTGTAAAGGTCACCTACACACTTTGTCTTCTTTGTTCTGGCCTCGGATTCAGAACTGTCTATGTCTCCACTGCTGCAAGGATTGTTACCAGCATATCCGTCACGGGGAAAGTGAGGATTCCTACCATGATAACCATCAGGTTCGGTCCAATAGTCATTAGTATTCTCAAACATTTTATGGGCAGCAATTGCAGACCTTTCTTTCATCTTCCTGCATCTCTCATCCCACGAGCAAATGTGGGTATCCTCCAAGCTGCAAGGCAAGCATTCAGAATCATTATAATCATCAGATTCTTGGCTATCCACAAAGGCTTCAGGAGGAAGGTTTTCTGCATTAGCTTCAACTTGAATGCAGTGCTCATCATCTATATTGTGTTCAACTTGAATGCAATCTTCCACAACTGTAACATTGGCCACATTATTGATCTCAACACAAGGAATAATATTGGCTGCATTAGCAAATGGCATTGTTGCAACTGCAGATCTTTCTTTCCTCTTCCTACATCTCTCATCCCACGAGCAAATGTGGGTATTCTCCAAGCTGCAGGGCAAGCATTCAGAATCATTATAATCATCAGATTCGTGGCTATCCACAAAGGCTTCAGGAGGAAGGTTTTCTGCATTAGCTTCAACTTGAATGCAGTGATCATCATTTATATTGTGTTCAACTTGAATGCAATCTTCCACAACTGTAGCATTAGCAAATGGCATTGCTGAGACAGTGGCCAAATTAGTGATTTCAATACAAGCATTTTTATTTCTCTTTTCTTTCAACCTTGATCTAGCTCTAGCCCTAGCTGCAATTTGTGCTACTGTTAAGGTATTGGACTGCCCAAAGATCTGATCAACACTTAATTTAGTCTTACCATTTGAATTAAACAACACTAACCTCATCTTCCTTGCATTTTCTTCCCAAAGCACTTCTGCCCTTTTTTCAGATTCCTTTTGAGCCTTTGCTTGGGCGCGCTGTTGAATTGCATCATCCTTGGCTTTCTTTCTTTCAAGCTGAAGTCTCTTCTTTTCTATCTGCTTCTCTTGTCTAATTTTATTAGCTTCCAATTGCCTTTGTTGCTCATCATGTCTAGCCTTGATCATCTCATCCGAGGTGACCATCAATCTACTTGCAAGCTCTACTGGTAGCCTACCTCTACCAGGCCTTGGAGGCTTTGATGCTACTTGCCCAATATTAACATTTTCTGATACTGCACCAACATGTACATGACCTGCAGCAGCTGAATTACTACCATTATCAAGTGTGGAGTGCAACAAGCCTGCAACAAACATATGCAAACTATTACATTTGAACAGAATCTTATTGATCAACAATAATTGTAGTATATACTAACATGTACCGCATCGATGGTAGCGCCAGGTTTGGAGTTGAACAATGGTCTCAATAGCATCAAATTCTGTAGCAGCATTCTCATCTGGACGCTCAACTTCATTTTCGCTTTCACTATCATGCACAATCAGCTTATCAGCTTCTGGATTGGGTGCAACTGCCATATATTTGTAAGGCCAAATTCCCGTGGTGTCAAAACCTGCCTTGATGTTGCTTGGACTCAATGAGGCAGCCAATGAATTTGAAACTAATGTAGCCAAATCCTCCTTTGCAGGCTCCCTCTTATCATTCTTAATCATGTAATGCTGCCGCAGCCTTCCTAAATCAGCTTTCATGGGTGCAAAGCATGCCACATCTAGTGGCTGGAGTTTATGGGATGTATGTGGTGGCATCTTAAATATATGAAGGCCAATTTCTTTGGCATGTTCAATGACCTTTAAATTGACATGAGATCCATGCCCATCACAAATAAGTAAGTGTGGCCTATCCACACTAATTCCACCTGGGACATTTTTTTTAAAATGGTCAAGCCATGAATCAAATAAAGCATCCTGTAATCCATGCCTTTTTTTGGTATGACATTGCTGCTCCAGCTTCACAGCCTGCAAGTAAATTCCTATCTCTCATCTTCTTACCTTTGAAGACATAGAGATTAGGGATTTTTTGGCCTGCAGCATTGACACAACACAGGGCACCATTCTCTATTTTTAGGAATAGTTTGTATCACATTTCTATCCCCTCTTTTGGCCAAAATTCTCATAGCCACCCTACTACCAGCTTGGACACCAGTTTCATCACAATTCCAAATTCTACTAGCATCTACATTCAGCTCATCATAGCATTTTTTAAGGCCAATATAGAAGGCTTCAAGATTAACAGAATTCATTGCTTTCACTCTTTGCACTTCCACACATTGTGCAGATCTAAGGGAGATATTAGGATGTCTCTTCTTAAAGTGCCTCCACCATTTATCACCTGGAATGCCATCTTTAAAACATGTGTGCCTATGAGCACACATTTCAGCTGCCTTCTCTTTCAAGAGACCAATGGTGATTCCTTGGCCTTGTTCACACATCTCCATGGCCCAATTAGCAAGTCTCTCCTCTTCAGCTGGAGTCAAACCTCTAGGAATAGATCCTGCTTTGGTTTCACACTCACCATATACCCATCTAGTTAAGGTAGTTGCTGGAATTCCGAAATGAAGAGATGCCTTTCTTATGGACATAATGCCATCATCCACAGCATCTCTGGCCTCCTCCATTGCATCCATAGTCCAAGACCCTCTTTGCATACTTCTAACCCTCTTGATCCCAACATTTTCAGGTGCATTTGGAGTATGAATCAGAGGTCTTTTTCCCTTTCTAGTAGGCCTTTCAGGAGGTGGATCAAGAAGAGCTATTGTTCTACCCCTCAAATTCATAATTAACAAGGCAGTAGAATTAAAACAACAAGACTAGGAAGCAAGGCTGATCTAACAGCAGAGATAAAAGCAATCCAAAGTGAAAGCAAAGCAAATAAAGAGGAGGATGAGCACTCACCTCTGTTAGATCCGTGGTTATGAATCTGCTTCTACTTAAATGGATGAAAAAAGAGGGAAACAATAGCAAGAAATTGAAAGAAGAAATTGAAAGAGTGGTTGGATGTGCAACCAACTCATTGATCTTGCTGGAGGATAGATCTAGACACTCCATTGTCATTTCCACACCATTCTTCACCTGCAAAAGAAGAGGGAAAATCTAAAAGAGGGAGACAAAAAAATCGATCAAATTGCGGTAGAAATGATACTTAATCCTCAGAAAATCGTGCAGTTGAAGACCTTGGCGCCAAACATACTACAAAACCCTGAAAGCTTGCTGATCCAAAACCTATAGAGGTCATTTTTCATAGCCATGAAGGACACTGCCATAACCACCAAGGGCACTGCCTTAACCGCCAAGGATTCCTCCTGTTCATGTGAGGACGGTGACTGCTCCATGTGAGGATTGGTAGCTGCCATGCAGCATCGGCAAAAGCGCCGTGAGGAGAACCCTAGTTTCGCCAATAGGGTTCGATGTTTTCCCATTAGGGTTTCAGAGGCCACGATGGAATGCCCTAGCATGTGCAAAAATTGGGGTATACGGGACACTGTCGGCGGACACGTCCCCGTTGACGGGCACCCTCCCTTATCATCAAGTGCCTTCAGCCATGCCCTTGTATCATAGATAATTATCTAGGAATTCATTCTATCTAAGTAATTTAGTCTAGCACACCAAGTACACCCAGTGAATAAATCTCCTTCTACCACCCCCACGATAGTAAATAAGTACCTTTCTCAGTGCCTAGTAGAGTGCCAAATGCCAAGTGGGTCATTTGAGGTAGAGTGGATAAAGGTATAAAAAATTAGGGTTTGTAGAGTAAATAAACGTAAATAATTGTTCTTGTGGTAGTATTAATTGCCTTGTGCTTAGGGCAGTAAAATAGGTCAGGAGAACCTTCGTTGCAGATCCTCGAGCCTCGACAGTGGAGACACTCAACAACATCAACGAATTGAAAGAAGAGGGCAGACTTATGGAGGAAACTTCAGCAAATCAAAGGCCAAGAGGGTGTACAGGGAAGCCCGAACACGAAGAATAAAGGAGAGCCTATAGGAAGGATGATTGCGACATCAAGGATAGACACAAGACTTGCCAAGAGGGCTATGCAACAGCTAGTGGGCATCATGGCACTTATAAAATTGATCACATTAGGGGAGGAACATCTCCTAGTCAAGGATACTCTCCAAGTGCCATATTGTCTCGAGGAAGGGCCCGACATCGATGACTAATGTCAGAGATACGCCACCAACAAGTAGATGACTTCATCGACTCATGACATCAAGAGTTCTAAAGGATGAGACTGAGCATACCTCTGAGGAAGGGCAACTATCGCAGACATATAGGCCATAGTAGTATCAGATCTAGACTCCAAGCAGACATGCTTTGACTAAGGAGGTATTACAAGCCAGCAAGGGTGGGTTCCTCAGAAATAGGAATATGGCGAGACTGCAACAAACTTCTTCCTCATCAGCCCCGATACTTTAGAGCAGCTGCATCAACCTTGACAACACCATCTCAACATCACGACAATCTTCTACCTTAGAGATTGGAGGTCAAACACCATCAAGAAGAGGCATCATGGGGGACAAAATACCATCATTATTAATTGATCAGTCAAGATTAGTCCCTGCAGATAAACTCCTCTCAGCAAGAGAAGTTGCACAGTTAGAAGTGGCAAAGCACTCAACATTGTCATCAGCCTTATACCAACGACATGCAACCAGCAAGACGAAGAATAGAATCGACAAGGTCAAACACAACAATAGCAATTCAGGAGTTGGAAGAATCATCCTCGAATCTCGTAACCTCCAAGGCAGATGAGCGACATGAAAGATTCTAGAATGTGAAGAACATTATCTTCAAGCTCTTGGGATGCGACACCGAGCGTTATGTTATCTACATCAGCAAGTCCACTAAGAGGGATAATGTTAATGAAGGTAGTCAGCATCAACATTAAGGACAAGCAGAGTCAGAATATGTTCAATAAAAGAAAGCAGGGCACTTGAAGGACCATACAGCAACTCCAAGGATACCAGACTTTTCAACAAATTAGGGATCCTTGCCTTGTTACTCCAACGATGAACGACTACACCAGCTCTAAGCGAGTTAGGGGACCTATCAGATAGTTGAGTATCTTAGAATTATGGGTGATAGCATCCATGATGGGATTGGGACGAAATTTCGAGTAGATTTTTTTTGTTTTTGTTTTTTTTTTTCTTTTAGAAAGATGGACCCAAGAATTGAGCAAAGCTTCAAGGATTGGGAAAAAAATGTACGGAGTACAATAATTGTATACATTGCTGGCAGATATCCAACATATTGGAATCTCTTCGTGAACTTGATCACCTCGCTAAGAAGGATTCAATAATAGGATAACCTCGACTATGTATATGACGAGTACTTCCGCAGCATAAGGAATAATCCGACCAAATGAAGGGAAGCAATCTAATAAGTCCGGCCAACTTCTTAGATGGCATTAACTCAAAGGTGGGACTATTCCAAGAGGGCAATAATTAAGAAAGGGCAGATCCTAGAGTATAGATTAGATCTAAAACAAGAATAATTATCTAATCATATAGTTTTTCTATGTGTGCCCAAAAGTAATGTTATGCTTGCTAAACTTGTGGCCATAGGATTGATGTAAGTAGTCCTTTAACTTGTAATTTTGCACCTCCTAGATGACGGACATCTTTAAGAGCGAGACTCTTAAGTCTAAATCTAGGCCAGTAATTAAGCCAAGGCCAAGTAATTAGCAGCACCAACGGAACAAGAGTCAAGTTCAACATCAACCTCAAGCAGAGCTAAGTAAAGCATCGGCACCAACTTATGTACATTGGCAGCTATGACCTCAGAATAGACATGCAATATTAAAGCCGGCTAAGGCAATAATTTATTATCATAAGCAAGAGATACTTATCCCAGCACCAAAGGGCAAGTACCTTATAATTTAAGTTAAGTAATTCCAATCGTGCAACACATGTCAGTAAAGCAATTACTTAAGTACATCATGAGGAATGAGGTCGTACATAAGCTACAAGTTGTCAACCCCGACTACAAGAGTAAGAAGGAACATGCTACTTCGAAACAGTTGCCTTGGCCAATTTCTAAGTTAATTAAGAAGTCCCATGATATATCCCTTGATGAAATTTGAGAGCTTTTGCTCTATAGAGGCACTCTTTCTCTTTATAGAATCAGCACTTCCGAGCTAGCAGAGCTCAAGAAGCAGTTGTAGGAGATGATCGACTTGGGATCCTTTCGGTCAGGATGGAAGTCTAAAGATGTATATCAACTATGGGCAGCTCAACAAGCAACGACATAATGGATCAGCCCCAAGAAGCAGGATTCTTCTACAAAATCGACTTAAGCTCGGGCAATCAGCAAATAAGGATGAAGGGGGAAGATAATTATAAGACTCCTTCAGAACACGGTATGGGCATTATGATTTCACAGTGATGCCCTTGAGTCTATGGAATGCTCCACCAACTTGTATGCATTTGAGGACGACATCTTCGAAGATTCCTTGGATGGTTTCTTCATCAATCTCTCTTCAACGATATCGCGATCTACAGCAAATCAATGGAAGAGCATGCAGCCGTGGAGATGTTAAGACATCGCCACTCATTGGCAAGCTTTTGAAGCAGCAAATTGCAATGCCATCTCCACTTCGGCAAGCGAATTCGGCAAGAAGATAGAAGAAGCCATCTACCCCAACATGGAGTTCAGGCGCATAATGGGCTAGTCTTTGCAAGAGTGCAAGGACGGATTAAGAAAGAGAAACCTTCAAATATTTTAAAAAGGAAGGTAAGCTCTAATAGCAAAGAACAATTATGCGTACCCAAAGTATAAGAAGTAAGAACAATCTTCCATGACACGCATAATAGCCCTAATTCCGGTCATGCAAAATTTATAAAGGCCTACTTCAAGATTAGAAGTAGCTACGTCTGGCCGGGTATGAAGAAGCAGATAATCAGATATATCCAAGAATGTCGATTGGAGCCACGGACAAGGCGGAACAACTTCAGATTCCGTGAGTTTTGGAACCTTGGCGTGTGCATTACACCAAGTGGAAAGTCATCAACATGGGTTTTATAGTTGGCCTTCCAAGGACAACAAGAAGCTTTGAAGCCTTGATGGTTGTGGTATATAGCTTATCAAAAGGGCACATACTTGCCTTGCCACACCATAGACACCGCCTTGGATCTAGTCGTGTGGTCTACATAAGAGTTCTTTTAGGCCGCATGGAATGCACAGGTCGATCATCACCAAAGAGATCCGAAGTTCTTTAGCGGCGTTTAGCAAGACTTCTTCAACACGAAGCTGCGCCAACTTGTTGATGAGTTTTGCTTATCATTTGCAAATCAATCGGGCAAAGGGACCGCACCAACACAATTTTGGAGAGCACGTTGAGAAACTATGATTGGAACAAGTAATCCAAATGGGCCGAGTACATCCACCGGTCAATTACGCATAATAATATGAAGCAAGAGTCATCGAAGATGTCTCCCCATGATCGATTCATGCTTATCAATGCTTGACCATAGTTATGTGGCATAATTTAGTGCCCAAGGTGGAAGTTTCTCAACAACAAGCATATATATGCGTGAGCTTTTGGTAGAAATGTGAGAGTATCTTCAACAAAGATGGGCATATTTGAAGAGTCTAGCAGATAGACATAAAACTCCTCGAGAGTTGTTTTGTTGTGACAGATAAAGTTGGCTCAAGTAAAGGTTAAGCAAGGGAAGCTTCGCATCGGCAATTGCAAGAAGCTCGCCCATAGGTGGGCCGATCCGTTCAAGATCTTGGAGAAGAGTGGGCTCTCAAGCCTGCAAGTTGGATCTCTTGGCCCACCTTAAGGTCTTCCATGTGAGTTATTGAAAAGGCACGATCCTAACCCTGAGGAGGTTTTGGACACTCTAACTTTGTTAGAAATGACGGAGGATCAAGTCAAAATTGTGCCTAAATTACTCCTTGATAAGTCATTTAAGAAGACTAGGAGGTCTCAGTTCCTCCAATATTTGGTCAAGTGGAAGCACTTGCCCGTGGAAGACGCGACATGGGTATTGAAGTAAGATTTGGAGAAACAATACCCAGAGTTTATGAAGGAGTTTGATGGGCGAGTCGTCTCCGACTTGGTCGACCCCGACTTGCCAGGTGGTTAGCTAGTATGTTTGTTAGTTAGCCTTAAGCCTGGCGCATGCATTCTAGTTAGTAGGGTGCATGTGCCAGAATCTTGGATCGTGTGGGCGATGATGGGATACGCCTTTAGGGCATTCTCTAGGCCACATGCACCAAGAGGTGCGCATGACCATTAGGGTCATGTGAGTGAGGAATGAGGCATGGTGGGCGATGATGAGATAAGCCTTTAAGGCGTTCTCTAGGCCAACATGCACCAAGAGGTGCGCATGACCAATAGGGTCATGCGAGAGAGAGAGAGAGAGAGAGAGAGAGAGAGAGAGAGAGAGAGAGAGAGAGAGAGAGAGAGAGAGGAGGAAAGGCATGGTGCGCCATGATGGGACATGGGCCGGATGTCCCTATGCCAAATGTGGGTTCGCATGGTCATGGTGAAGGTCAAAGTGATCATGCGCTGATGATGGGATCGTGAGGCGTTCCCTAGCTTTAAACCCTTGGGGGCATGATGCACTAGGAATTTTCAAGACCGGTAAACCGAAAGTACAAGGTAGCACTTGATCATGGGCAATGATGGGATCATCTTAAATGGTCTTAAAGCTCAAATCCGAAAGGGCCATGATTGAGTGCAAGGTATTGGTAAGGGGGGTGGTCCCCTAAAACCACAAACTTACTAATTAATCTAACGTAATGTGCTCCTTGTGCAGGAAAGTGAGAAGTGAGCATCGAGGTGGGGCGCATTACGAGAAGATGAGGGAGCCATAATTTAGATTAGGAACCCTAATAACTCTTATAGTAATGTTTTGAATTATTATAAGAAGGAACCTTGTTAAGGCTATATAATTTTGTATAAGTACAAGTATAGCCTAAATTTTGATATTTAACTAATCGTTTAAATTAAATTTAAGTGTATGTTCTAATGTTGTTTTGCAGGATAGAGTAGGCTCCTCACCTTAGCGCAATGATGAGGACAGCATTGTCCTAAGGGGGGAGAATGTGACGTTCCAGGGGAATATACGCCATAAATACGTATATTCCTGGACCCGTCACCGTACAAGTCTACCTATGTAGCCTTGTATGCCTTAGAAGGTGGCAAGAGGTGCACATCTAAGTTAATTGTTTAACTTAGACAACCTTAGGATAAGGCCCATTTCCACATGGCCTTATCCTATTGGGCAACCGCCACACGGCCTCATCTTAGTGGTGCCACGTGGCATCCCACGTGGACCCACACCTATATGAGCTCTAACCCTAACCCTAGACCCTTTTCCCTGACCTAGCACCTGAACTCTCATCTACGTGCCCGAAACCCTGTTTCGAGCATCGTTCGTCATAGCCTAGCCTGGAGCAGCAGCCCCTGGAAGGTGTGTATGATCGTTGAGGGAGCAAGCCTTCGATCCACATCAAGGAGCATGGAGACGCCAGGGATGGGAGGAAGCGCTTCTGGAGGAGGTAGGTTGAGTAGAGTTCATGTTAGTACATCCGAAGCAAAGACTCCAGATGGGTTAGTATTTCGTGGTCTAGAGTAGAGCCACCCTAGAACCTTGGTTGAACATCTTGAACCCTAATCAAGGAACCCTAACTATAAGTTAGACATGTATGATTAGGTTAAGATGTTCTTATTATGATTATCATGTTATGATGCTATGTGATGTTGGTTGATCATGTTTGCTCCTCTTGTATTGGGAAGGGGGTAGAGACCTAGGGCCATATGTAGTATGCCCTAGTGTAGATCCCTTAGTCCCTATTATATGCGGCTTGTGCATAGGAGCCCACCGTGCTATTGAGGCTATGATGTGACTCAAGACCACATAACGGGGCTATAGGCAATGTGGAGGGAGGATCCCCCGCCGAGTGTGGGGGCTTCGGGGATCCCATAGTGGGGGGCTAGACTTATGGTCGGGTCACTTAGGTGTGGGCCGAGCATGGGTCCAACACCTCCTGGGGCAATGGTGTCGCCTCTCGAGAGCGCAAGTGTAATGGGCTTGGCTCTCGTTTTGGGGGGTTAAGTCGGGTACGAATCGTGTGTCGCCACGATTCTCTAGCCGCCCACGGAACCTCTAGACCCTGGGAAGGGGAGATGCAACCCTTCCTGCCTCATCGGACCAGGGAGATGCAACCTGGAGTAGTCCCGATGGGTGATGCCATGGGATTGCATATCCAGAAGGCTAGAGTCACGCCAGAGCCTGATTTAAGCCCATCTGCATAGTATGCACAGGAGGGGCGGATGGAGTGGTCAACCCTAGCCATTGTCTTATGCCAGCCCCGCCATTGTTATGACTCGGTCTGCTCTATCTTGAGGCCTATCCAGTCAGTCGACTACCTTACGTGTCGGAGCCACGGGTAGGAGCTCTCATGTTTTATGGTATATGATTATGTTCTTTGCATCTATAGATATGCGATTGAGCTACCCTTCGAGGTAGCATATTGTATTGTATTGCTAGTTCTGACGTGTTTATGCTTCCGCTGTGATAGGAGCCCATAGGGGAAGGGCGCGCAAGACACCTTTGTGTCCCCTTCCCGCACTATGGAGGTTCCAGAGTGCGGGACAGACGGAGGGCCTGTGCGGTTGTCGAGCCGGACGGGGGATTTCCTGCCGAGTGTATGGCTGGGCGCCGTATATTTAGCAGGGAGCGTCACAGAGGCGAAGTTGTGAGAGCTACCTGTGTCTATGAGGACTATATATGGGTTGCTATCTATGATTCCATCAGCCGCAATCACTGTCGACTGATTTTCTATATCAGCCGACTCAATATTTGCACAGATATGGCACTCACCATCTATGAAGTCCTGGGCCTCATGCTGGTCGTCGTCCTCATCCGCTTCTGTTGGTGAATCCCAATCTATGAGCTCTCGCCAAAGACTCCTGATGATGACGAATGGGCAATCATGTGTTGATTGCCACGGGCTGGAAGCACATGAAACATAGATTCTTCTCAATACATTTGTCTCTTCTCTTCGTTCAGTGGGGCT
Source organism: Isoetes taiwanensis (assembly GCA_021234155.1). Classification (NCBI taxonomy): domain Eukaryota; kingdom Viridiplantae; phylum Streptophyta; class Lycopodiopsida; order Isoetales; family Isoetaceae; genus Isoetes; species Isoetes taiwanensis. The sequence continues at coordinate 996,339 of JAJEKV010000002.1, read as the reverse complement.
GTAGAATACGGCTTTAACACGCTGCCCTCGATGCATTCTGCGACTACGGTCCCCAAAGTTCTTACCCACGAGCTCTTCCTTGCTGCTGGCCTCCGATGGCGTGAATTCTTTGATTGCTTACCTGTTCTTTGCCCTTTGGTGCCCGATTGACTTTCCTTTGAAGGTCATTTGCCTCTCCCTGGCGTTCTTTGGAGCTTCTTCCAAACTTATGGCTTTATCCTCGCTTCTCGCCATCGACTTAGGGTTGATTGCTCGGACTAGCCTTTTTGATATTGTTGTTCAATCCCTCAATGTAAGTTTCAACCGCTTGCCTTTCCACACCTCGGGGGAACATGGAGTCTAAGTCATAAATTCTCTCAGATACTTTGCTCGACAATGTACCTGGTTCAATCTGTAGAACTGCTGGATCTGCCTGCTAGTATGTGACCTAGGCACATAATGTCTGCGAAAAGCATTGCTGAAGGTCTTGAATCTGCAACTGTTCCTTTTGAGCTTGTTGGACTTCACATAGCCTTTCCACCAGATTCTAGCTGCCCCTATCAAGTTTGCTGTAGCAACTTTCCCTATATCCTTATCCTTCATGCCATAAGAGTTGCCGAACTCTTCCATCTCATTAAGCCAGGCTTCTGCCTCCATACCTGACATGTCCTTCCCTGAGAACTGACCCAACTTCCTAGTCTTCCACACATTGCTCATAGCACTGTCAACTTTCTTTTGATAATCATCTTTCTTCCTTGCCCTGGCTCCAGGGTTGTTTTCGTACGCGTACGTAACAATTGTGGACGTACCATACCTTGCCAATCGTACAGTACGTCTCGTACTTTAAGAAATAAGGTCAATTTTTTTTTTAAGGTATAGAGCTTACCCTAATGAACTTTTTCCCTCTCTTACGTTTTCTCGTAACCTAAAGCCGCCAAGTCGAAGCCGAAAGCTCTGTTTCCATCTCTGAAGATCGAAGCCATTAGGTGAAGGTGGAATGGATCGAAGGAGCAGTTTAGAGGCCGAAGGGACAACTCAGGTTTTCGATTCTCCTTGATTCTGGACTGATTAGGCTGTAAAAGTTTTAGAAAGAGGTAAACCTGACATTTGCTTCCTTCTTTGAATCGATTTGCCTTTGACACTAAAATGAGCTTTGTACAGAGGTAGAGCATGTCATTTTATCAGGTAAGAGTGCCTGAACCTATTCTTTTTTGCTTTCATTTTATCCTGCTGAGGTACTGATGTCAGTTTCGGCCATTCGTAAGATATCAGTTTCGGCCATTATCAGTTTCGGCTCTGATATCAGTTTCGGCCACTCATAATGTAAGTTCACTGATCTTGTCATGTACTTCGCAAACTATTTAGATAGAGCAGCATGGACAGCTTTTCTCAGTGCTTGTAAGATATATGAGGATGCTGAACTCAGAGTTGGTTCCATTATTTAAGGATCTCTTCTTGTTGGATTACTTGGTATTCTAAAGTTTTGCAGGAACATAAAAGTTCGTCTAAACCCAGCATTTAGGTAAACATGTGATTTGATATCTGCCAGTAGATTCTGGCCTAATGTCTTGTCATGGGAAAAGCTGGATTGTCATAATAAACCACAATATTCAAGGACTCCAGTACATAAGGCCAGGGGAATATATCACCAGCTCTAAACCTGATGCGTATAGAATGTGCCTGAATTTAGAACTGTAGTAGAAGACATGTAATGTGATTGGCTGCATCTTCAAACTGTGCTGTGTGATTTGATTCATAAATTTCTAAGTGTTTGACCTTTTTCCATGTCATTTAAGTTAATAGCATATTTCCATGTGCAGTGGCAGTTGCGGATGCTGACTTGGATCTGTCCAAATTAATGGACTTTGACTGGAAGCTTAAGGTTCGTCCAATTTACGTGATCATCTATGTATTTTACCATTTGACTTTATTGTTTTCTTGTATGTTCCAACAGTACGTGGTTTCATTCAACTAATTTTCTTGCGGAAACAAAACAACCTCTTCTTAGGCTGGAGTTTTGCCTGTCTACGGACAAAGTAAGCGGGCCTACAGCTATAGAGAAAACTTCCCTTGTAATTGCTGAATACAACAGAACCGAGCTAAACCTCTTAATCCAAGAGATGGAGAACATAAGCAAGGTAAATTACACATTATTCTTTTTATGATTTATGCTTGTACAGAATACGAGTCTTCAGTCATTTTCAAGGTAGAAGCTATGATATTAAAATTAAAAGATGAAATGAGATTCACTGATAGCATCTAAGAAATGAATCTTTTAGTACTAAGGCTGCTGAAGATTCAGAGGTCAAAGCTGGTGATTGCAATGCTGGTGCCGCAGATTGAATCAGTTCTTACATTGATTCTTTTCTCAGATGTGCAAAACAATTTTGTAAAACATTGTTGGCTTCCAATCCTTGACACCAAACGTGCTCCTTCATCTAATTCCACATCTGACTTCATGGGATTGCAGACTAGATATGCAATCTCTCGCTATATACAATTTAACAGATATTATCTCTTTTTCCAGTTATCTTTGGCTGGTCCTTGACTGAAGAAAACAGGAATGTAAGCTTTGATTTGGGTGCAACTTCAAGTTCCAGCAAAGAGCAAATTTCAAGACCATATATTAGCTGCTGGTTTGGTGGCTGGACAGGAGCCTCAAAGATATGACATTTTGGGGTTTCGTACATATCCAGGTAACGTTGCTAATGTTAAGAAAAATCATTAGATTCATTACATCTACCTCAAGAATTTAAAGTTCCTTCATTGCAGGTTCTTGATGGGATAGACATAGGAAAAAGGAAGGACACACAAATATGATCTTAGTGAATGATGAAGTAATAACTTTTTAAGTGTTTTAATGTGGTAAAGTATTTCTGTTTTAGGTGTTTATTGGACCTCCTATAATAAGACTTATGTTCCTGGTCAGACTAGTAGATTGACCACTATAATATTTTTATTTTCTGAACTTGAACTATTTAGATGCATACAAGATGGCCTTTTGCTTATAATGATATACTTTTTTAATAGTATGGTTAAGGGAAAAAAGTTGAAATATTTTAATGTAGTGTACGTACACAACGTACTTTACGTACTTTACGTACTGTACGCCAAATGTAACAACTGATACAAAACGTACGTTAAGTACGCAAAACCCTTGAAGTACGAAACAGGTACAGTACGTTAGAAGACGTACTATACCCGTACGGTACACTACGTACGTGACTACACTGCCTGGCTCTTACCTGTGGAGTGTTGGACTCACTTTCTGAGCTAGAACTGTCTTGATTGTCTGAAGTGTCTGATGAACTGGAGCTAGGTGGTGTTGGACTCCTTCTGTTTCTCCTTTTCCTCTTCCTGTCTCTGACGTTCCCCTGATTGTCCTGCCCCTCCGGTTGTGGACCTTCTTCGATGCCTTGCTGAGGTAGCGGTGGAGGTGGTGGTGGAGCAGGTGCATATTCTTGGGCATTCATCAATGGGGTGGCCCAGTGGATCAGCTGGTGCATCTGAGTCCTCATCTGGATGAGCCTTGCGTTAATTGCTTCTGGCATCATTTCCTCGTTGTTATCCTCCTGATCATGTCCGAATAGGTTTCTAGGTACCCACTGGTGACGCCGGCCTTGAGAACCTGAGCCTGTATTCCTTGCTGCAAGGATTGATCATCAACACTTGATATTTAGATTAGGCATTAACCAAGCTTATTTACATTTAAATTATTGTTAGGTGCAAAAGAAATCATATGAAAATTCCACTTACAAGTCAAGATCATAGTAAGACATTAATTAGTATATAGAAATACATTTGATGAATTACATGATAATACTGAAGAGAGAGTTACAATACACTTTAATTAATTAACGAAACAGGTTTTTCATCAACGATGTCGCTTCATAGACTTGAAGAAGTTCTTGACATTCTTGAATCCTATGCCCTTGCCCGATTCTTGCCGCCGATCCTCCCTCCAATGCTTTTGCCATCCGTGGTGCCTAAGTTCAGTGCGTGTTGCCGCCACTCATCGACAAGCGCGATCCCTGAGGTGGCCCCTTGCGAAGTCGAGGGCATGAAGGGCTACAGATCTTTTGAAGAGGATAACATGGTCCATTCCGTAATCTATCTTGGCATGTTGTCTGAAGCCTGAGAGTGCTATGAGGAGCGCCACGGATTCTTCACCCCTTGGGCTGAACTCCTGTGGAAGACTATCATCTGTCCCTGGCTAAGGACCGGAAGATAGTACCTGAGTGATTTACCCCGTTTCGGGTCTGTGGCTCCGCACTCTCCTCCGGGAGCTGCATCGCCGAAAACATCTATTGCAGTAAGATCTTCGTGGTCCCTCCACATTGTTGTTGCGTTCTCCAGATTGATGCTGCTAGATGCTTCCCGCATGCTCATGGAGCGCACTGGTCGGCTTGAGCTTGGGCCTCTTCCCGGCTTGTACAACCTGCTTTGGATCTCCTGGAATTCTTCTTCTGGAATGACGGGTTGCCGCTTCTAAAAAACATCCGCCTTTATCTGTTGGTGCGCTGGATGTCCGGGCATAGTTTCCCTAGCATTAGGAGTGTCGCTCGGCTACCTCCCTTGGGATCTCTTGGTAGGAGTAGTCGATGAAGTCAACGCCATTCTTGTGCAATTAGGCCTAGGAGCTCATCGATCCCGAGGCCCCTTCTTGACAATAGGGGAGGTTAGCGGGGATATCGGTGGCGAATATGTACTCCTCGGCCAATGATCACCGGGTGAGGGCCGCGGATACCTATTGGTGGCTCGAAGTCCCCGCTTTAGTACTTCCCTTGCCGAGCTAGACGCCTCTCCATCCTTCTTGCCTCCCTCATCTCCCAACTTGGTTCTCTTCCTCTTCCTCTTCGTAATCCTGCTCAATCTGCAACATAGGTGTTTCTGATGTGGAGCCGTAATATTCATACTCCGCAGTCTCGATCTCGTGAATGCCTATATGTGCCGTCCGAGTGTCGAGAGGTGCCAAATCCAAAGGTTGAATTGACGGCTCCCCTGGTTGGTTAATCGCCTGTCATCGCATGAACAAAGCTAAGGTCGCTTGGTTTGAGAGGTACCTATGCCTATGATGCTACAGTCATGTAGTCCCAAGATGTTTCTCGATTCTATCCCACAGCCTACTCTTGCCCCTGGATCCCCCACCTATGGCTTGGGTAAGAGAGTCTAAGGAAACCCATTTCCCTCCCCTAGGTGGCAAGCTAACTTCCCAGGGTAGAATGTGCTGATCGTATTGGCAAATAATGTCAGTGTAGTAGGGGGTTCTGGTCAAGGTGGCATGAAGATCAAAGAGATGATCAAAGACATGAAAGGCTTGCTCGGCAGGGATTTCACGAATGTGATTGGAGTCATTGTACCATCTAACAAAGCTTGATGGCGCCATTGAGCAGAGATGGCTATGAAAAATGGCTGATGGGGATAAGCAAAGAGCTAGGAAATCGCCAAAGGGGCTGAGAGCAGTTCTGATGGTGAGAAAATGACAAATGAGGGCCCTTTTTATAGGCTAGGGGTGCCTCGGGTTCCGTGCACAAGGGTTCTTGATGGGGAAGACTTCAAATCTATGGCCATGGTTGTCCAAATGAGCTACCATGAAGTGCAATTCTAAGTAAAGCAAAGCAAGAAACACTACATGGCAGTTTGTTGGGTGAAAATTGGTCAATCTGGGCAAAAGATGGGCTTAAACTGGCCTGTTCACAAGAATATCGGAATGGCTCAAGGCGTTAACGCAAAGCGATATCCATACGATGCAACCCGATTTCGGGTCATTTCTATTTCTATGAAGAGTTTCGGGGAATTTAAAGATCCTAATATGACTTTATAGCATGATTCTAACCTAACCGCAACTTTTTGTTACTCAAATTGGACATCGACACGATTTTAATGCGAAATCGGGTGGCATCAAGTTGAGAACGGCTCTCTGGGGGGGCCTAGAGATGGGTTTTGCGCGATGCGACCCGGTTTCGACAATTTTTGCAATTTTTTGACTAATTAAGCTAGGATATTTAACTAATTAATTTTCCTTTGAACATCCCAATTTTAATGGTCAAAACTAAAGTAAAATTTGAGCTACTTAAACACATTTTCATACAAGAATCAAGGTGGGCTTTTGTAACAAAATTTTATATTTATAGGGGGGAAACTTAACAATTATATTAATTTTAACAAAAATCGCATCCTCAAGGGTATTCCTTTATGGATGCGACGCCAAGTGTATGTCCTTGGGCATGAGGGTCACCCTCTTGGCGTGGATGGTCTGGAGGTTCCTTTCTTCGAACAATGGGTGAGCTCGGCCTCAGCGGCTACTTGCACACACCACGGTTTGAGCTGACGTCACCCCTATAGTGGGTGAACTCTTGCATGACCTCCCTCATAAGCCGTTTCGAAGCGCCTTCCTAATCGGGGAGATTAGTACCTTGTTGGAAGTGCCTAATCTCTAAAAACTTCTGGGCATCTGGCCGAGTTAGGCGTGGGCCTTCTTTGGCTTCTCCGATTAGTGGTGGCGGCTAGGCTGGTTCATTTGGTCGGGCCCCTCCACATGCTTATTTGGGCGTTACAAGTGATGCAGGTCATTATACCTCGTCCGCGGCGGAGGTATTCCCCGATGCGCTTGAGGTGGCGCGTCTGAAGAGCTCCTCGCCGAGTGACGGTCGGCTCTCCGCCTTACGCTTCTTAACCACCTTGGGTGGCTTGGGCCACCGGGTAAGATGGTCTAGCGTCGGGGTTTGAGGGTTCCGTGGCGCTCGTCTTCCGTCCTCTGCTTCTACCTCCTCTTCTTCCTCCCTGCTTCCTCCCTCTTGGTGGGGTTCCTCAATAGCGGCCGGTCGTGAGGGCTGGTCGTTCCTTCTCTTTCGATCCTTCTCTCTTGCTCCTCGGCTCCGCTCGCTCCCTCTTCTTCCTCGCCAGCCCTCTCTTAGGCCACTCTGCAGCCTTCTCCTTGCCCTTCTTCTTGGGCTTTGAAGGGCCACGCCTCTTCAACCTGGTCTTCAACTTTGCTCCTCAATCTGCTCCTCCACCTGTGTCCCGGCCCAGGGCCCAAAGTGGCAGGACTCGCCCGATTCTCACAGGTGCCCAAAGCGAAGAGGCTGCTGCTTTGCTAAGCGCCTCCTCCACCGGCATCGTGATAGGTTTAGAGTAGCTGCGCTTTGGAAACTCCTCTTCCCAAGGTGCTCGGGAATTTTCTTCATTATGTCGTCATTTGCTACATGCGCCATCGAGCGTGGGCAGCTCGTTGTACTTCCTTGTCATGCGCTTGGTTCGAGCCATACTTGACGGTCTAGAAAAACGGGTGGCGTAAAGGTCGTGAGCAAGAGAGAGATGGTGGAGGAAAGGGTTGGAGGGAAAATGAGGTGTCAGGGGTATTTAAAAAGGAGGGTCCCTGGGAATATTCTCCTACCATAAATAGGCCTACTTATTAGCCCCCCCTTATTAATTACACCATAGTACCCTTATTATTAATATTTGTTTAATTTCTAATACATATACTAAAAATTCGTATTATACCTTTAGGATTTCAAATTTCCTAATAGTTTGAAGTATTAATTATGGATTTGCGCCATTTTTCACCCAGGTCTCCGATTGGCATGATTCTTCGACCCATTTTAGGTGAAATTTGATGCAGATGCATAATTTTCACTCCAATTTTACTAGAAGGTGAATTTGACTCATTCACTTCTTAACCTAATTTCAGACCCACTACCTAAAAGAATTTTTTTTTTTTTTTCCTATTTTCGAGGTTCAATGGTGGAAATTTTTATTTCACACCCCTATAGGCCTGTTAGACTACTTTCATGGTTATGGTCAGTGCTAGTTCTTGGTCAACCAAGAACATCGCTCTGATACCATTAATGACGCCCTCCTTGCTAAATATCACGGTGCCCGGCCACACTTTGGGCAGAAATCCCCGTCGCCTGCTCAACAACCGCGAGGCCCTCGCCTATCCCCAAGACTCGGAACCTCCCGTGAGTGGGAAGGGGACTGAAGGTGTCTTGCACGCCCTTCCCCTATGGGCTCCCATCACAGCGGAAGCATAAACACGTCAGAACTAGCAATACAATACAATATACTACCTCGAGGGTAGCTCAACCGCATATCCATAGATGGATGCAAGGAACATAATCATATACCATAAAACATGAGAGCTCCTACCCGTGGCTCTGACACATAGGGTAGTCGACTGACTGGCTAAGCCTCAAGATAGAGCAGACCGAGTCATAACAATGGCGGGCTGGCATAAGACAATGGCTAGGGTTGACCACTCCATCCGCCCCTCCTATGCATACTTTGCAGATGGGCTAGACCAAGCTGTGGCATGACTCTAACCTTCCGGATACACAATCCCATGGCATCACCCATCGGGACTACTCCGAGGTGTTGCATCTCCTCGTCCGATGAGGTAGGAAGGGTTGCATCTCCCTTCCCCGGTCCTAGAGGCTCCACGGGCGACTAGAGAATCGCGGACGACACACGATTGCACTGATTGAACCCCAAAACAAGAGCCAAGCCGGGCACTTGCAACTCTTGAGAGGCGGGGGCAACACCATTGCCCCGTGAGGTGTTTGGACCCATGCTCCTCGGCCCACACGTAAGGACCCACCATAAGCCTAGCCCACTATGGGATCCCCGAAGCCCCCACTTTCGGCGAGGGGATCCACCCTCCATCTTGCCTCTAGCCCGTTTTGTTAGAGCCGGAGTCACATCATAGCTTCCATAACCCGGTGGGTTCCTATGCACGGTGCCGCATACTAATAGGAACTAAGGGATCTACACTAGGAGCATACTACATATGGCCCTACGTCTCTACCCCTTCCCAATACAAGAGGAGCAACATGATCAACCAATATCACATACATCACATCATGATCAACATCAACATCATATGAACATCTTAACCTAATCATACATAGCTAACTAGCGTTAGGGTTCCTTGATTAGGGTTCAAGATGTTCAACGGCGATCTAGGGTGGCTCTACTCTAGATACGAATCACTAACCCATCACGGAGTGCTAACTTCCGGATGAACTAACATGAACTCTACTCAACCTACCTCCTCGGGCGCTTCCTCCCATTCCCGGCATCTCCATGCTCCTAGACGCGTGGTTGAAGGCTTGCTCCCTCTACGATCATACACACCTTCCGAGACTGCCGCCCGGACTAGGCTATGATGAGCGTGCAAAAGCGGGGTTTTCGCACTGCGTGGATGAGAGTTCAGTGCTAGGGGGGGAAAAGGGTCTAGGGTTAGGGTTAGAGCTCATATAGGTGTGGGTCCACGTGGGATGCCACGTGGCACCACTAAGATGAGGCCGTGTGGCGGTTGCCCAATAGGATAAGGCCATGTGGAAATGGGCCTTATCCTAAGGGATAAGTTAAACAATTAACTTAGATGTGCACCCCTTGCCACTTATCCGAGGCATACAAGGCTACCTAGGTAGACTTGTATGGTGACGGGTCCAGAAATATACGTATTTATGGCGTATATTCCCTTGGAACGTCACAAAGCCTCGTTACTAGCATCTCAAAACCATAGGATATGGTTGATCCGTCAAGGACAGGCCACAGATGGTTGTGATACCTGCAAAGCAGCTCAGCTATAGGAATTACTGGTCAAAGAGGCCACAGAGGACGGAGAAGAAACTTGAGCATCACAAACAAGAGAGATTATGCCTTCAAAGTACAATAAAGTAGTTGTTATTCATTAGGCTCTGCATTTTCAAATTAATACATAATACATTACTTTATCTTATATTTTAGAATAGGTGCTGGATACACTTATAACACACAATATTTACAGCCATCACTTGTCATGACCACACAAGGTAATCCCGTTAGTCTCGTAGGCATCGCGCTCTGGAAGCCATACGAGATGGATAACAACATGATGGAAACTGTGGGAATCAATCTCGTGAGCCATAGCTATGGATTGCAAGTAGGGCTCAAGGTGGATACCTCTTATTATGTATGGATTTATTCAAATCATTGTAGGTCATAGAGCAAGTAATGGATTCAATATTTTCAGCTCGAGCAGGCGACATCGCTGTATCGCTAGCAGGTCCTGGACGCCGAGACATTGCAAATGAATGCCTCTTGCACTCAAATACAGTTATATTTATACCCATGAAACTATTGAGAGAACATATGATTATCATGTACCCAGTAACGGTGCCCAGCATTGCTGGGCATAATTTGGGAACCCGTAAATGCTAGAAAGTTGTACATTTGCATAGAGAAACTTTTGGGCCCTTGGATCATCTTGGGAGCATGTAGAATGCACATGGCCATGTCTAATAATTGTTGAGGTTGTTTCCGTATTTGAATTTATGTTGTTTCATATCTACAAAGTACACATTGCAGAGCTAAGGCATAGTATAGTATAAGAGCTAGGGCTACGAGTGACATGTTTGCTAATTAAAAGTGAAGAAAGCCTAAGACATTTTTTTGCATGACAACATTATCTTTTCTGTTATTGCACTGGTTGCTATCAATGTTGAAAAAAAAAGTAAAGGAGCTTTTACACCAAGTAATATTCTGGTCGATATAATGTAAAATTGCAAAGAATGTTGCTAACAATAATGGTGCAAATCTCAAGTACATGGGATAGGTTGCAATACAATAAGTTCGTTATTTGTTAACTTTTACAGTATTTTTAACAATAATGGTGCAAATCTCAAGTACATGGGATAGGTTGCAATACAATAAGTTGGTTATTTGTTAACTTCTACAATATTCAAAAGTTGCCGCATACAATGATCTTGTAACACCATCCCATATGGTAGATCTATAATAGAATCCCAACACAATGAAAACGTAAAGTGCAAATCTCTTTCAAATGCCATTAGAGCGTTTTTTTAAATCATGGTTCCTTGGCATTTAGGGTGAAAAGTCAAAACATTTTCTAGAGCATTCTTAGAAGGCATGGTTGCTTGGTGAGAAAAATTACACCATAGATAAAAATCCCAACCCAACTACATTGTACATGATAATTTGATTTCCAAAATGCTAAACATTGTGGCAAAATGTAATGTTATATGCAATCAACATACCGGAGAACTCATTTCAAAAACACTAAACTTTGTACCAAAACGTACAATTATATGCAATAAGGCCTTTGTCCAATGTAAGAGACATGAAATAAAAAGGACTATTTTTGAACTATTATTAGAAGAAAGAAAAACGTTCTTGATTTAACATATTGAGAACATACCTTTACCATTTGAAAAACCAAGCTTCACTTCAAAAGAAACCATAGTTCCTTGGCATTTACGGCGAAAAGTCAAAACATTTTCTAGAGCATTCTTAGAAGGCATGGTTGCTTGGTGAGAAAAAATACACCATAAATAAAAATCCCAACCCAACTACATTGTATATATGATAATTTGATTTCCAAAATGCTAAACTTTGTGGCAAAAACGTAATATTATATGCAATCAACCACATATAGGAGAACTCATTTCAAAAACACTAAACTTTGTACCGAAACTTACTATTATATGCAATAAGGCCTTTATATCTAATGTAAGAGACGTGAAATAAAAAGGACTATTTTTGAACTATTAGAAGAAAGAAGAATGTTCTTGATTTGACATATTGAGAACATACATTTACCATTTGAAAAACCAAGCTTCACTTCAAAAGCTTTGTGCCTAATTGTGGAATTGCCCTATACTGCGATAAAAATACTCTCCCAAGCCTTATCCTTCATTTTCTGCTCTGTAACAATAGGATAAAAAATGTTGTGTAAAACTTTGTTATAAACTTGGGCTGCTTAACATTGTCTTCGACCTAGACAATGTTAAGCTTTTTCTACCATTTCTGCTTTGATTTGCACCAGAACTTGGTGCGGTTCTAAAATCAATCCATAAATGGAGTCTCCACACTCTCTATGTTGTTAATCTGTGTCTATACATCATGGCTGCTATTTCGCCCATATAATACCATCGTGAACAACTCACAATAAGTTAGATCTGTAGCAGAATCATGAAAAATTTGCCAATCCACTCAGTTGGATAGAAAACAGATTCATAGCATTATTGATTGCAAGATTGTTGTAATATTCAAATGAAAGTCCATTGTATGTGGCAAAAAGAATAAGCTAGATCTGTGGCAGAATCATGGGAAATTTATCAGTCCATTCACATTGGATATAAAATACAGGTTGGTAGCAAAACTCCTTACCTGGATGCTCATTTCTGTAACATAAAGAATCTCCAAGGGCTTTATTTTGCATATCCATCAGACGTGGACTGAGCGTATGCGCATACGAGGTTTACTCCACCACTCCCGCAACAGGGCTTGGAACATAGATGCTGGCTGGGCATTTCTCTGCTAGCAAGGATGCATACAGGCTGGCTGAGCTTCCAATGTATCTTGATGGTTTGGTATTTTGACTATGTTCATTACTTCTAATGCTCATGTATTGCATTTCCTATGTTATCATTGCCTAGCATTGCACCATAGTCGTGTCTTGATTTGCTCATCTTCTAGTTATCCAAGATTTTCAAGATGTTCCATGCATGCAGTGGCAGCCAGGGATCACCACTTAGTCATGAGGACTAACCCCAGTGAGTGCATGTGTAGTGAATAAGTAAGGCAGTGGGCATGCAGAGGGCAGCAATGTAGTTAAGGATCATAATTGAGTTCTAAAGGAGAAGCTTGTAAATTACTCAACGAGATCTGGTCATGGATATATTTGAGCATATTATTGATCTCTGATTGTTATGAGAAAGAAGATTCAATTCTTCACCATATTTGTATTGCTTGCCATCATGTCAATATTGGATATACCAACGTAGATTTACTCCTTTGTAAGCTTTGACAGAATCTCGAGTTGCCAGGAGACTCAAGTCGGCCGACTCATCACACAAATTTGGCGAAGTCAGCTTTTCTGTAGCGAACTTTCTTGTGGCTTTGCTGAATCCTGTTTGCATAGTCCAGAAGATGTAGAAAGAGATGCAATCGCATTTCAACAGTAAGGATATTTGCATGCAGCCCAGCTTGAGACATTTATTTTTGGATTGCCAAATCTGAGCGTCCTGTCAAATATTATCTCTTCAAGGTTGTAATCAAGCTGACCCTCATTCGAAAGGTTTAGTCTAAACATAGGCCCTAGATAGGTTTAGTCTAGAGGATTTCCTTTCATTGACATATTGCTTGAGTATTTGCCTCCAAATACCCCAACACCATGTTTAATACTAGATATTCCTATATAGTACCATTAGGAGCAAGGGCATAAGCGAGCAAAGGCTCTTGAATGTCATCAAACTGATATCCATGCACTATAGAACATAATCGGAGGATTTCTTGGTAATGCAAGGTAGCATGCCGTCAATTTTGGAGCCACGGACCCTACTCCACTAAGTTAACATGGTTAAGCGGCCCAGACTTGATGGCGCACCAGAATAAAGCACAGTGGAGCCAAGTTGGGCTGGCCCATGCAATCTAATAGACAACTAAAAACCCTATAATAACAAAAAAAAAAACAAGAATTTCAACTCAAAAGTAAGCATAAAATAAATCGCACACTCGGGAATTTGATATAAAAGATAGCACGCTCGCCAAAGGTCGCACCAGTTACGATGCGATTGCGTTATGCGTAGTTTACCACCACATCTTACGATCGTGTTTGCTCTTGAATATCTAGCATAATAACATGGGGTTCCCTTTGTGTTTTTGTATGCTTTTTACTAAGATGTTTCTATGATCTGGTTGCCGTATTCATCCAAGTGTACTAAATAGTATTTTTAGAGTGCACCGTTTTTGGGCCATTGATTTTTGATAAGAGATAAAATCGTGTGGTTGTGATTATGCCCCCAAAATATCTCTTTCCTAAGATTTGGGCGTAGGTGGGCCGGAAAAAGGGGGACTTCGAATTTTTTTTGTCTATGGTCTGAGGGGTGTTCCTTTTTTTGTCTCTTCTCTGCATGGTCAGAAATAGCAGCTATTGGCTTCACGGGGGCTGCTAAGAACATCCCGATGCAGGCCGCCGGACAGCTGGAGCCGTGTACAAATGGTGCCTCTGCCCAAATCGGCCTGCGATGGCATCTTGGGCTTCTTCTTGCTTCTGATTTTGGAGGACAACTTCGACCTTCACCCATTTCAGTTCTTGCCTTTTCTTCCCCATTGCAAATGCATCAGTTGGATGCACAAATTATTGCTGGAAACTCTTCTCTAAATTTGCGTCATGTAGAAGCCCCTTTTGTTGCTTTTGCCGGAGTTGATTTCTTGGATGCATTGCCATGAAGATTTTTGTTTTAGCAAGCAGAGAATGAGGAATGGTGTTAGGTAGCCGAGAGTTTTCATTGCTCTATGGTTGCTTTGCTTCCATTTTGGTTGTAGCAAGCAGAGAATGACCAATGGTTTGGCCCTCTTATTCGGTGCTTCCTTCCACTGGCCTTTGAATTTGCGAGAACATTTTTCATCCCTGGTGCTTGTTACCAGATATCCTACCTTGGTTTAGGTCTGGTAGATTGTGCACCTTCAGGTAGATTTTGCAGCTTCTGCTAGCTTTTGGACTGATTGCAAAAATATTTTCTTGCCTTGCCAATGGTTGATGGCACTGTATTTCCCATTTGCAATGTATTTTTATACGTGTATATGGCGTATGGGGAGCGTTGTGCTATACGGGGGTGTGAGGTGTAAAATTCCTTGCCCTTGATTTAGCATATTCTCACGATTATGCCTTCATCCAATGCACAAAAAAATGGAGACATTAACACATGTGATCTTTTTTGGAATTATTTTTAAGGACTTGGGATGGTCTTAAATGTCAGGGCGATATAAAATATGTTTGCATGGTTTTTTTTTTTTTTTTGCACACCAGCCCTGCCCTACAGCCTTTCTTGCAATTCTAGCCTATCCACGTGTAATTTCCATGTCATCAAAATCTGATGTGCTTTATTTTTCACCATCAGATCTTGGCTTTTGCAAATTAAGGCCAGGGAAATTAGAAAATCTTCCAAAAATGGGCACGGAGCTCTGCCGAAGAGCTTTCGGCGTGGCCCTAGCACATTGTGTTCTATTGTTCTTTGTTGTTCTGAACTTGGCTATCCCAGCTTCATGGCATGGCCTTGGCGATTCTGTGAGATTTTAAGTTTTGCCTCGCTCTGCTGTACCATGGTGGCGAACCAAGTGGTTTAACGGAGTTAAAGGATTTTTATTTTTTGGCTGCCTATTGCTTCGGAATCTGCCATGGCGAGGAGCTTCGTTAACCATTTTGCAATTTCATCAAATCTTCCACAGACCTAGGCAAAAGCAAATGTTTAATTTTCATACAGAAGGGGCCAGCCATAGTGCCGCTCTTGGCGATGGCGGGATTTGCATTTGGCGATATTTGGTTCCGTGGAGCTAGTTTGGCAAGCACTCTATTGCAACTGGAGCAACTAGATTAAGGCAAGTGGGACTGGAGCAACTGGATTAAGGCAAGCGGTTTCCCATCCTTTACTCGGCTGCAAATCAATGGTCCCTAAAATTAGAAATATGCCAGAAAAATGAAACGGGGATAGCACGAGGTATGGCTTTTCCAGTCCTCAATCGCACCTCTCCTCTACCTGTGAGTTTCTTCAACTCTATCAAGATCTATATTTTCCCTGCTGAGATAAGTTCCTAGGATATTTTTTTAAGCCTTTTCTCCTCGATCGAAGGGGACGTTGCCATTGCATCGTTGGAAGCAACGAAATGCCTACTCTTCATGCCAAGGATCGATTCCTTGTAGCTTTTGGTTCCTTTGCCCTTGTTCTCTATCTGCTTCTTAGATCTTGAATTGCTTAGAGCCTTACTGTTGTTTGTGACAGTAGAACTGTCTCTTGTATGTGGAAAGGCATGTAGACACTGTTTTTATTGGAAATATGTTGCAGAACCTTTGCAAAGCATAAGGTTTAAGGCCAGAACTTTGAATTGAGTTTGCGGTACTGATGATGAACCGAGAGAAGAAAAAGATTGTTCATCACGTTTTGGAGCTTTCATTTTCTGCAATGGGAGTCTTACGATAAACTCGTATGAAGGTTTGTATTTAGTGCTTACTTCTGAAGATATAGAAATGCAAGAATTCTGCAGAGAGCAGTGTGTGTTTTTCATTATTTCACATTTTCTTCGTTAATAGGACACACTCTGCCATATGCATGGGTAGGAAATTCTGGCAAACAATGTCTTGAAGTATGTGCAAATCATTTTGCAATTCCTTCATATATGGAAAATACAAAGGCCATGAAAGCTCTAGATGCAAACATAGAAATTGATGGAATGATCAGCATGATAAGACATGGTCTTGCATAGTTCTTCAAATTCTTTGATTAATGCATCATATGCAGGCCAAGATCCAATTGCTCTAACTAAAATATCAGATCTTTGTGAAGGAATGTATGGGCGTGATGCAGGAGGGGTTTGCACTAAACCTATTCTTATACATAACTCTATTTCTTATTATCAGCCAGATAACATCCCGCTCATGGGTAATAAGGCAATAAACAATGAAAAATGCAGGAATGCTAACTATTCTGGGCCGCACGCAATTGCTGGCAGTGGAGGCCATGGTATGAGATTTGAAAATGAGCATGTGAGTTTTTAAAGCTTTTGCAGGTTTATCAGCATAGCTTACGATATAGTCTCCACAGATAATTTATATAAGAAACTCACTCACTTAACAATGTGCACTTTGAATTGAATATGCTATCAGCAAGCAAGGAGTGAAAATGTTGCTGCATTTGGAAGTGATGGCATTTCTTTGAAGAGATACATAAAAATCCATGCTACATTAAATTTCAAGTAAGTAGCGATTGGGGTGTAAATGCGACGTTCAATGGCGGCTCCAGATTTTGCAATTTCTATATTACTGCCACGTATATTCCCTAATACAACTGCTATTGCAAAGCAAAATGTTAGAACCTGCCTATAGAGGATAGTGAAATGACTTTTCTGTTTATTATCAGGTCTTAACAAACGAATATAGTAACTGTATACATCTTGGCGAACGTGATTGCAATTTCTAAGTAAGTTATTGAAATTCAGCATGCATAGAAAACTTGCTGAACAATTTCATTTCTACTAGAGGAGAAACCAAAAACTGCTTGAAGAAGCCCCATTGCCAGAATTAACACCAGTTGCCACTGCTAAATCCAATGGACATATTGGAGTTGACACCATAGAATTTCTCCTTGATGAGAGTGGAACATTCTATTTAATTCTATTTAATGAATGGACAGTCATATCCACTCAGACTATATTCTTCTTCCCACATACGATTCTCTTTTAAAAGAATAAGACGGTAACTTACATCCTATACTGCTTTTGAGTCAATCTCTTATTTGCACTCTCTCTTTACGCTGAGCTTATTTTGTGGGCACCAATGAGAGAAAGGGCAATAATCAGCATGAAAAGGGCTCTTAAAGATACCATAATAACAGTACTTTTACATGATTTTGTATTGGTTTTCACTAGTACAAAGTTTGATTTAGTGTTTAAGTTAGGAACTCTTTTTTCTATGCTATATGCCAAACAATATGGTATCCACGCTATTCATAATTTTTAAAATGGGGACGTTTAAACTGCATTCATTCCCGTAAAAGTGGTATAGCGGCGGGCTAAGGCCAGCTGACTCTTTCTTGATGGCCTAAATCGGTGATTTTATTACCGATTTGTCTGTTAGTATAAATCCACGAATTCCGACTTTAATTATTCAATATGTTTAATGCGAAATTTGAGGTTCACCTTCAGTAATAGATATTTGAACATAATGAATTTGATAGATTCTTCCTTCCTGGCTTTTGTAGAAAACCAGGGAAGTTAATTCAATCCAACTTTTGTAATGTACGGTGTCCCATGGTGAACACTCAAAGCCGAAACATGAGTGGATATGATAATCGATAGATATTTCAACCCCCGTACCCAGATATGCATTCCGCATCTGGCTGGGCCGAAGCCGCCACGAGTTAACAAAATCCATTTGCTGCTTGCCACGAATAATGGGATTTGGTATCTGGAACACATGCCGGACTAAAAGATTTGTAGATTAATTATTTAAGTTCACGGAGCGCCAATCTGGCGATACTGGAACGATCCAGACTGCAGCCAGCCTCGACTGCATGGTATTGAATATTTGCTCTTATTTTTAGAGTGAATGATCGATTGCCTTTCTGGATTGTCCCGATGAAAGCTATCGGAAAACTCTGATGGGACCAGTGATGATATAGTATGCGAGTTCTGGAAGTTAGTCAGTACCTACCGATGAGCTTCGCCGTAGCAAAGATGACGTATAAGATAAAGATCTCGTGGGCGAAAATGTCATGATATTCTATCGAATGCAAACATATGTCAGTCATCAGCCTTCAAGTCGCTTCGAGGCGTCTCTCGAAGTCGAAAAGCTTTTAAACCAGAACTTCTAAATAAGCGAAATTCCGGTAACGAAACGAGTAAAGCTAAAGGAAACGTAATTCAGGCATCATTGATTTTTATAGCATTTCGGTAATGTAGTGTTGAGTGCGCTGGAAGAAACAACCAAAACAGAAATAAATCCATCCATTAAACAATAAAAAACTTACATTTGCTTCGGAAATAACCCTTCCTTCAGCGCAAACTTCCAGTTTCGGCAGCACCGGAATGGATACATCTCCCACCACTACGTCTTAAGCCCAGAGGAAGCAGCCGATCGATGGAACAACGGATCCAGTTTCAATAAATCCGACTCAATTGCCACGCAGTTAAACCTTTCCTGCGGTGTTTCTGATGAAGAACCGAACTTTAATGAAGTACCGCCACTCTGGCCTTCGTGGCCCCAGCCTGAGGATGCGATACGTTCTTGATATATTTGATGGTTCTGATGGGCCGATGAAGCCCGCCTTGATAAAGCAGATGAATTTCGGTGTTTACGCCTGCTTTCAGTGCGCCGGCAACAACCTGAGTCTCCCAAAGTTCGGTGCCTGCCAAAGGCTGCGGTACCAACTCTGGAGTCTCTCGAGGCTTTAGGGAAAGTGCGTTCGAGATTCTTTCTTCAGCAGTTTCTTCCTTTCACTGCGTATCTACGGCCAATCAGCTCTTACCGGTACATTGGCGCTTTCTCCCGTGCTTAGACTAGTTTGGCGCAGAGCAAAACCACCGGAACCCGGCTTGAAATTTCGCAGCGGCGACGAATGGCGATCCTGCAGGCGATCCACCAGAGGAGGCCGATTTAATGGCGGTCGAGATCACCAACCCCAGGGTTGAACCTTTCGTGAGGAGGCTACCACGCATAGATGATCCGCTTCAATGGCACCACGATCCTGGAAGAGGTTTCACTTAAAGTCGGTTTTCGGTGCCAAAGCGATAGTGAAGGGCCGTGTCGGGAAACCCAAATATGGTTTGTTGAGCCGCGCAACCAGGTTCGTTCGAAATGCCTGGCGAGTTTCGGCGCAGATATCAGGCATGGCTCACTTTGGCTGGTGGCGCTACCGGCCCGGTTCCGCTGAGCGGGTCGAGTTAGGGTCTTTCGGACGGCCCTCTTCGAGTGGAAACCAGCGAGGCATCAATATGGCCCCAAGCTCCGGGGCCCAGAAAGCTTAAATCGAAGATTTGAAAGTGCTCGAAGCAGCCATCTTTTGCGAATGGAATCAATCTGGTTTCATCATGTCTTAGATTTCGGCTCCCTCCTAAAACTATAGATCCTTAGTTTGGCCTTGGAGTTCTGTAAAATGACTTTATTTACATGAAAGGATAGGAGCCATGTGCTGTTGAGTGATAATGAGCTCTTGAATCCAGAGGTGTTATTATATTCTAAATGGGAAATAAATTTGGCAACATATTCTCAGCTCAGGTTGAAACCCAACTTGTAGTTAAAAGCAAAAACAAGATGGGGCTATATTTCCCAAAATCCTGGCGCTAGAGGAATACAAAGCATGCATGATGAAGGACATTGACATTCTTTTTATGATCGGCTTTGGAAATTTAATCATTGAACTGGATTTGGTTTTTCTCAAGATGCAAGCCTGAAGTGAGCAGTCCCCCCGTTTCCTGGATGAATCGCTTTGGCTGAGAAAAATCTAAATGTTTCTGCTGGAAGTCAGAAGGAGGGATCCTGGAGGGTGGATTGTCCCTTCCAAAGACGCATCATGATTTTAATTTCTACTAGCCTAGTGCAGACGATGGGCTGATGTTGCTGGGTCCTTGCTTTCTCTCAGTCCTCTGGAATAATGAGGGCTCCTCTGTCCCTGTCCACCAAGTTTCCATGAATGCCTCCATGTGCCTGACTCCATTGGCACGAGCTTCCTCCCATGGCCTGACAGATAAGCTACACTCAAGAATTTAAATGTATATTCTGGCACCAAAGCCAGACATTCATTTTCTATCCTCAGAGTCACGACATTTGCAGAGCCTGCCCAAGAGAATATAGAATCCTATTTTACTTAATGAGGTGGCAATATAGGAATCCATGACGAAGGCACTTATCTTCTGCCTGGGCATGGACCCTGAGAGGAGTCTGGGAAAGCCTGGGAACCTCCAGGATAGTGATCACCATCAGCCAATCCTGCGGGCGCTTGAAAACTTAGGTGACGAAATCCTCATCCAAGAAGGAGAGTTATGAGGTTTCACATAAATTGGGTTCATATGAAAGCCTGGACCACCAGTGAGGATAAGTGGGTCCGATGTGTAGTCCCCAAGTGCTGGTCTTCTTGGCCTGAATCTCCAATCCCAGCCATCTCTGTGAAAGGAAGCTTGAAGGGTATTCAATAGGCATAGTTAGATAAGAACCCTGCACCCCATTTCCTGTGAAGGAAGAACATTGAAATGGCAGATCAAGCAGTGATTCTTTATTGCAGTACCCTGCCATGGAGTCCCTTCTCTGAAATCCCTTTTCTTCTTCATGTCTCTGCTAGCTTGGTTCTCATACCTCTTGATAAAATGCATGATTTGGTCAGTAGAATCTTTTGTAGATCCATCCTGAAACCATCTCTTCCGGTTTGATGGAATCCGCTAGAAATACAGGCCTCGGTTAGTTGATATATTCTGATGATTCACCTGCCCTGAATTTTTAAAGCATCTTCAACCATCATGTTATTCTTTCAGGTGTTAAGATCTGTTCATGAGCCTTTAATAGAAGGTTCAAAGAACTTGCTGGCCTAAAACAAAATGATGGTGAATAGGGATGAGGATTGTTTCTCTTGAACTTGGGAAGCAAAACCTGCTGTTTCGAGTCCCGATTCTGAGGTCTCCCTGACGCTGGCATAAGGGCCTATCATTGACCCCGGTTATCATACTCCATAGCCCCTGCGGTCTTGAGCATCCCGACGACCCAATTTAAAGGATTAAATTGTGAAATCTCTTAGACCAGAGATAATGATATGAAACATATTTTCCTACCAGAATGCAGCGATATCCGTCCTTTCTGTTAGCCTCCCTGAATATAAACATTCAAAACACCTGGCGAATCCCACTATCTACCCTCTTGTCCTTAAAATTGAAGTTTTCATTACTGTATATCCCCAATTTGCACCTGTCTCAGATACCCGATTCTTTTGTGTTGAGTGCAGATTCCTGTACATTCCCAGCAACCCGAAGCTGCTGGAATAGTGAACAATTGCAGACAGCTCAATTTGCAGTTCTGAACCGTCATTTGGGATGAGGAACCAAATTCCATCAGTCACTTTGAAACCGATATTGAAGATTTTTCATCACCTCCATTTGATGGAAGGAACTTCGAAACGCAGAGGGAGGACGATTTGGGCCTGGTCAATGATTAAGAAAGTCTAAGAATTGGTACCAATGTAAAGCGTAGCATCACCCAAATAGTTTCAGCGCGAAGTGAGTCCCAAGCCGTCGGGCAAGTTTTGCGAACTTAGGGAACTTCGAGGGATATAGATTCCAGCTTCCAAGCTGACCAGCTTATTGAAAAGTTTTTCTCGAACCGCTCCCCAGATCCCGCAGTTGCAAATCGTGGACGGTCTCTCTCAGTGATCTGCCGAATGGTACAAGTCCAGTTCACTCTGAGTTCGGATCTGATGAAACAGCGTAGACGGCTTAAAATGGAGTTTTTTCTTGAGGTTGCGATTTTAGTTAGTTAAAGCCAGCAAAAAGCCCCTGAAAATGGTCCTGGAAAAGTCACGAACCTGCAGAAGAAAGCTCGGAGACGAATCAAATCTTTGGAGGAAGTGGAAAGCCCACTGGGAAACAATTTTCTGGCAATATCCCAACAAACCAAAATAAAGAATCCAAGCCGATGAAATTGCGCCATTTGGCCTGGAGCATGATGACGTGAAATGAGCTCTTTGAAGTCGGAGGGAAGAAGGTGCATCCCCAGGCTGACGCGAGTAATTTCAGGTCCACAGGCGTATCACCCATTTCGAAAGTGTTTCATTTAAGCTGGCCTCCAGCGCCAGAAATGGAGTCGCAGCGAGAGGTTAGCTGCGGGATCCGGAAGGATCCCGCGAGAGCGTCATCACCAGGATGAGGTTCCGTCGACGGCGCCTTCCAATTTAACCTCGCAGCTTAAACCGTTCGTGGCGGCTCGCGCGAAGTCCGGTTATGGTTTTGTTATTTGCGTTTAGCCGCATGGATCCGGTGAGATCGAACGCCGCACCAAATTTTGAAGTCCCAGAGTCAGCGCATGAACGGATGTGGGGAGAACCCGATATTGTGAAAGGAATTCCTTCCTCTCGTAAACCATCCTCCCGAGGAAGAAATCAGGAATTAAACGCCGGTGCTCGGTAAACAAGACGTAATATGAGCCCGCCATATGACCGGCGCCTGAATCATTGTAGCCATCTTCATCACCCACAGAGCGGCAGCAGTCAGGCGAGTTGATGGTGGAAGATGGCAGCCACGGGAGTGTTAGCAGCGAATGGCGAGCCGCCGGTTAGCCGGGAGCCTTGCCGATGGCGGATTTACTGAAAGAAATCTTCCGAAGAATTGGCAGCTCATCCCTGAGTATTTGATGAATTATATAAAGGTTGGCGGAGTGAGCCGGCCCTAGCGCCGGAAGAAATTACCGCCTACATCCCCTTCAGGAATGCAAATTAACACCGCATGTCAACCATGAGTCTGGAATATGGATATTCTTTCCTGTCCATCTGCCAATATTTTAACTGATGATAACTGATTCAGTATATAGCTCATTGGTCCGCTTGCTCTTTGAAATATTCCGGCGAGCACGCAGCCCTTGTTCGATGTAATGCCAGCCAGCGAATTACAGTAATATTTACGCATTTAAAGTTACTGCGTATTCTCGGCGTTTTGCTTTCACGTAATAGCCATATGCGAGTACCCAGCGCCGCCAACACCAAACTTTCGATTACAATAACGGTATTTCCTTCGGCAATACCGCCGTTTGCAATCCTTTACCGACTCCAGGCAAATGGGTACCCTATTCCCGAAATATGCCGAAACCCGAACGGGGTTTGGCAAAATGAAATTTTTCCCTTCCAATACGGTATGCCCAGAGAAACTGGCCATTTGAGCTTTTGATTTGAGGCCTGAAATGCCCGGAGTCGCTTCTTCGCCTGAATGCTCTTTTCATCCCATCGAAGTTTTGAGGCGTCGTAACAGGCGTTCGCGAATATGAAACGCCGCGCTAAGAAAAGGTTCAAAACCATTAAAATAAAGAGATCTCCTGGCTAGTTTGGAAGCCTCTTCATTTCCTCTGGTCGAATTGTATTCCAGCCTTCAGGGGCTATTTTGGCTGATCTGTTCAGGCTTTTAGACTTCAGCACAGCGAGAGTTAGCTCATGGGGTATTGAAGCTTATTCCGGCTAGATCTCGCATCATTCGATGCCAGAAGATTTGGAGGTCAGTGCCAGAATATTGAAGCGGCGCCGCCGGTAAACAGGCGAGGGAGAATTGCGCAGGTAAAATATGCGGAAAAGGGCGCATTATTTTAATTCTTTGTATTTGATCAGGCAATGGTAACCGTCTTAAAATGAAGAGCCAGCCCCTTCTTCCGATTTCTGGCTTCCGCTATCTGGCCAACAATTCCAGCAGGATTCCAGCCCATCAGAATGGAACAAACTTTATTGATAATAAAGTCGACATTTTGCGAGGCTTTCCAAAACATTTCCCATTTAGTCGGAAATGTACCGGAACTATCAGGAACAAACCCGGAATGGCGGAACTGGAATAGATCTTGAACCCGGAGACAGTATGATCGGTAGGAGGTCAGGTCTGGTCCGCGCCGCAGGAGATGGGAACTCCATAGCCAGATTCTGGTTGGGTCGAGCTAAAGATGAGTTCCGGCATTCTTTAAAACCGGGCGCTTGTTCTCCAGTTGCGTTTTGGCGACTGGCGGTCTGGACGGTTGGTCATCTCCTCTTGCAGAAAACCACCTTCGATCTCTCTGCGCAACGGAGCTCTCGCTATAGATCGATTCGCGCGCTTCAGCGCGCGAAAACAAAGAGGAGCCCCGTTAACGCGTTATGAAAAATGTGGATTTCCGCTATAGAAGTCACGCAACACGGTGTTCGACCCAGCTGTAGATATGCTTTGATATTTTCAGGCAATGGATTCCACCGAAACCTTTGCGCCTATTAATCATTTAATTACGCAAGTAACAAGAGTCACGAACCTACGAGGCAATTTTAAGCGCACCATTCCACTAGGTGTCAATTGGGTGCGGTCATCCAAACGAATAGCGACAACCTAATAACAACAGCCCGAGCAACTAAACGAGAAAGTATTTGCTGTAACCATATAGCCATAACGTACGTAGCCATGGCCCTGACATTGACCTCTCTTTCGAGATGTGCAACTTCTGTGCCCACAAAATGATGGTCTTCTTTTTACTCCCCAAATCAGTCCTGCTACGAACGTTGAAAGTATTTTGGCAGATCCTGCTTTGCTGGGATTTTCCTGCCCCGGCGGCGGATGGCGTTTTAAAACCGCGCCTCGCACGCGACGATTTTTATTTTGATGACGGTTCCGTAATGGTTTACTGTAATTTAGATTTATCCCTCTGGCCGCGACTTTGCAGCCCATTCGACATTCGCCAGCCTAAAATTGAAATCGCTGGCCATTTCGGGTGATTTCAAATTCGTATCGAAAAATGATAGGTAAAGAAAAACTCCGCCGTTTACTTTCCTGCCTTTATGCTCGAACGCCTTTGCACTTCCTATTTTGACTGTTTCAGCTGGTTTCGCTGACTTTGGTGTTTTCTTCCAGCGTTAATTTCTTTTGAAGGTGGTAATTCAGTTCGTACCTTTATGGTTTATGGTCCGGCAGTTAGTCGTGGCTTGAAGTATTGTAGAACTCCATTCCATCTTTGGAAATTAATTTTAGAAACGGGTCAGCCTCCTGGTTGTTTTGAAATAGTAAAATCTTCAGAGCCCTTGCGAATGGCTTTGTCATAGTCAGCTCACAGTTTATGGTTTAGCAATCTTAAACTCATTTCCAGTATTCTGGTATAATACGCTAAATTTTATATTCCCCCTGCATTACGGGTTGGCGAAGCTACAGGTGACCAATGATGCAAGGCAGATCTGACGAGAGAGTCGCCCGCATAGGATGCGGACGGTGAGTGGGCCCCGACATTTATTCATGGAAGGCTATAAAATGAAAGTAATCGATTCGTGATGGCCAAGGATTGTCTCACTAGTTATGATCCGATTTGGCGATGGTGGTCCCCGCCTCGCGCCTTTGTGCCTGGCCATTTTGAGTGTCCCGGATGAAGGGTGAGTTTAATGAAGGTGTTTCGGCAATTCTAAGACAAAACCATATTTCAAAGAAAACTACATTCTACATTCCAAGAACCTGTATTACCTTAACCAAAACCCCAAGTTTCCATCATGCCGGAGAACTCAGAAATCCATTTAAGCGGGTATTTACTAAGGCATTCTGCCACCTTCGACGATATGGGCACCTGTGCTTTAGTTTTAGATAATCCAAACCGCCAGTTTATTTTCATTTTTTCTTTATTAGAGACGCCAAAACGCTTTGCCATTTTCAATTTTTAGCGCCGCCTACCGCATATTAAAGGTGGCGGTTGACTTTCTTTTGTGCACCCGCTTGCCGATATTTCAAATTTTAAAACCACCGGTGGTTTTTTTAGAAACCACCGCCAGTGATCCTTTTTCCGATTTAGAGCGGAAAACGCCAGTTTATTTCACTTTTCCTTTGAAATCGCCGTCATTTCAGAATTTGAAAACGCTGGCTTACTTTTCGAACCGCGGCCAGACCTGCATTTCTGGAGCCAAAATCATAAAATAATTAAACAAGCCGCGTAAACGACCCTCATATGCATGTGTGTTCTAAAATACCTGCAGTTTCAGTTTATTTCGTGGATAATATTGGTTGATGAACTACAAAAAATGGATATAATCTTTTCTAGGCTTTCTCGGAAATTCATTTTACGAACACTAGAGATCAGATCTTAGTTTGCAACAAAAGATGAAGCAGCCAATTGAAAAGGATGGAACTAATCAAATGACTCTAATGATCCTCTCGGAATAAAAGATATTCTCTCACAAAGTTCTCAAGAACAAGAGAATGAAAAGAGTTCCATCTAAAGCACCTTTCTTTATGAAAAACAAGACATCAATATAAGCGCTAATGGAACGTATGTATTCTTAGGGACTGTTATTCCCAAAGAACGAACAGGTTGGTTGTATAAAAAGTAGATCCTAGAAAAAATGTGTAATATCTTAGAATTGATGTGTCTTTATTTTGGCATGTGATGTAGATTGTTCTTTGCTTGTTCCTGCCATTAACATCCTCCGACTTTATTTTGAATTTTGAACTGGCTTTAATTAAAAGAAAAAACAAACAAAGTTCCAGCCTCCGAAGTACTTAGTGTATATTTTTGGTAGGGTCAAGTCCCAAACATATACTTGAAAATGCTTTCACCCTCGAATCATTAATAAAAATTGTATTAAACATTGATTATCGCGAAGAGGTCCAGTCCTCGCATTCTATATCAAAACCTTTAGGTAAACCCCGCCTTTGAGGCTCCAGTGTATATCAGTATTTCCAAACTTAGGAAACCCTGATGCATTTAAAGTCACTTTGAAAGAGGCAGCTGCCGCGGGCCTAGTAACAATTTGAAAGCGTTTGTCATTGGTTAAATAAAGATTTGAAGGGCGAAAAATGCAGAATTTCCAGGAGAAGAATGGAGCCAATGGAGGTTAGTCCTTTGTGGGTTTTGCCCAGGTTTTGGCTGGTGGAATGATGAGGAAAATGACAGAATGAGCGTCGAGTTGCCCTGCAGGTATCAGTCGAGTTGCGTTATTTTTGATCTAAAGCGACGGGGGAGATGGCACCTGAATTTGTAAGCGGAATTTTATGATGATGTTTCTTTATTTCTCGAATTCAACAAACCGTATCGCAGATGTACCAAGCGAATATGAGAACGCAGTGGTGCTGATTTCGCATCTTCAAAAATATTCCATTATATAACTAGAGATCGAGTGCTCTCAATTTCTGGCGGCGGTATGTTGGACCAAGTCGGCAAAAGAAAACAATTGGCTGTGGTTCTCTTCAGTTTTGCCATGGTTAAAAACAAAGAACTGGCGGAACGTAACGCCAAACATAACAAATGCCGATGGGTTCCATGGGTGGGGAAAACACAGCGTATCTTCTTAATGTTCAGGCTATTGGCGGCGCTTTCAAGATTATTTGGCCTCCTCAATGCTTCTAATATAACTGATAGGACTGATGCAATATTGTAATAACCCTCGAAAGCGACTCCGGCGATAATGAGAAACCCTCCCGCGATTTCGGCCATATTTTCAGTGGCGGAAATTTAGTGTTGCCGGGACCTTATAGATAAAGAAATGGAGATTCGGCGAAATAACGGTCATCGAGAACAAAAGCCGGGCGTAACCAACAAATGCCAAATGAAATATGCAACGGCTGCCATGTAAGTGAACGTGGCGATGTTGAACCACTGAAGGATGCTTGGAAGCATTTTGATGCGGTTTGGCTTCCCACGATCATATAAAGCATTCTGGAATCGACGGATGGGCCCAAAAGCATATAAAACAAATTTGAGGAAGCAACATGCCAGAAATAGTGATAAAGTGATGTGCTTGGTATTTTCTATGCCAAAAGATAACTGTATATGCCAAAGTTTCCATTCGGCCCTCGCCCTTTTAAACCCGTAGGTATGATCACGATGTGTTGATTGACCTCATAACATCTATACGTCTTCAGTTTTCAATTTTAGATTGATAACGCAGAGCTCCACATGATTCGCCGTAATTAATGACACGCAGGAGGCTATTGATTTGAAGTAAAGGAATTGCCGAAAGGATGCGCAATAATAAGTTCCTGTTTGAAGTTCACGATCCCTAATACCAACCCATAGTATTGAGGCCCTTGCCAACTTAAGGAAGCGAATTAATTTGGTTTACCCTGCCCGCTAAGGCCATCAGCGATCTAATGAGGGTTGTTATCATTTAGCATTTTAGGGTCCGATCAGCAACAAAAAATGTGATCTCGTGAGAGTATACAAAACCCGACTCACCTTAAAACAAACGGTGGTTTTGAGCCGTCTCTGGAAACCAAATCTAGTTCTTTTTGATATAAATCATGGAGATTCTTTTGCCGCTCCAACCCCATATTACCGCTGTTGATAATGAGAGAGGTAGCCGGTAACATCGCCTCGAGAACTTAATTAAAACCCCGCTAAGTGATTTGAACCCGATTTCAAGATGTTTTGAAGCTTTCAGCTACTTGATCCAAGTGGTAGGGCCTGGATTTAGTTAAAGTATTTACCGCGTTAAAACCGCGTTGAAACTCAAAGGGATGGTCCCCGCAAATATTTGGTGAAGGAGCCAAATCCTTTCGCTATGGATAGTCTTCACCCAAATTCGCATTCCATCTGTACGTAAATATTTGAAATAACGCTTAATAGAGATATGTTCAAAATAGAGGAATAAAATGGTTGCTCAGCGCATCTATCTGACTACATAAAGCTGTAGTAGAGAGGCCCTCGCTATTTTATCATTCTACGGTATAGGGGAAAAGCTATTTATAGATCTCAATTTGAATAAATAGTCAAGTGCCCTCTAAATGGTATTCCCTTTAATATACCCAATGGAAAACTATGCTCCACCCGAAGATGCAAAGCTACAAAAGCTACGAAATCATACAGAATCCGTGAATCTCACCGAATAAATTGCTGGTCAAAGGTAAGTAACCCATGGATTTTGATAAAAGTCTATATAAATTTAAAACATGCATGTCCATATATTCATCATCCAAACACCAAACAGGATTTTGTGAAGGCCTAAGATGGTTTACCTCGTTAATTTTATAAGGAAGTTCAGTCAAAACTTATTTCCAACCACCATATGGTTTATAATGTGCTCTGGTCTAAAGGTATCTCATTGTTTTCTTTGAAACCTATTTTGCATATTCAACTACGCCACTCTATGGCCTCTGGCGACTTTCAGACTGAATAAAAATTATACTTTAATAAAAAAGGGCTTCGAAACTTCTTAGTAAATCGAAATGCCAAAAGAGCTTTATTTCAGGTTTGGGGCCACCCATAGCCGATTCACTCTATTTTCAGTAGCGGAAGCCGGGGCGCCAGAACTTCATCTTAAGTTTAAACACTTAATTCCAGTAGCATAAAGTATTTAATGACAGAGTGCATAAGGATGTTAGATCCCCCTTTCATTTTAATGGCTTCTACAAACAAGGCCACGGTACATCTATAAAAAGAGTTTATATCCATGGAACGCAGATACGGTGAAGGGACACCTAACCTCTCAACAAATATATTGCTACGAACAAAGTGGGTACCTGGATATTATGCTGAATCCGGCACAAACATGTATTGCTCCGGAAAGCATTGCAGCTCAACCTGAATTCATATGGAACATTGAGGGTTCCGGAGGATTGATGCAATAAAGAGGCAACTTTGAATTCTATCCCAGCCAAATTACAAGCAAATGAATAAATTTTTTCTAGTGCGGTATCGCTTAACCCGAAGTTAGTAATTGCCTGAAGTTCCAAGGAATCTTACATATATTGCAATTCATTGAAGCGCGTATTGTGAATCCCGATGAAAGGAGCAAATCAATCAAAGCATTTAAATCTTTCCTCAATAAACGCCACCTAAAAATGAAATCATTTCACCAATTTATCGGCATGGCTGAGGAAACCTTCCGTTTTGACTCTATAAGCGATGATGCCCTTTGCGATCCCGCTCGCCAGAATTTCATACCAAAAATGCACAGCGAATTACCCTGAGAATAAAGTCCTGGTTTGTATCGCCGATGCAACATCTCTGCCATAAAGCTTTCATGAATACAGCTTTGAATCAATTCAAACCTCTATTTGCAGAATAATCCAAACCCAGCGCAATTTATACAAACTCATATAAGAACCGAGGTGAGAACATCATCGCCAAACCTTTCTGGAACAGCATGAGGATATACTTCTGAGGTTCATAGCCCATCCCCATGGCTTTGTGAATTTCAACCTGTTTGATATCTTAGGCTGGAATGATATGGAAGCTGTACATGGCTTACGACCCAAAGAACGACTCATTATATTATTCTCTAGCGCAAGTTCAACCACAAAATTTAGGGATGCAAACGTAGGACCATGACGATCTCGATGTAAACCAATTATGGAAATGTGGTTGATGGAATCACTTAGTTACGAAAGCAACGCGGCAACGATAAAACTTAAAACGAAGTTGCAAATTGGTTAAAGAAAGTGGAAGGAAGGGATGTTGGCCCTGGAGGCTTCTGATTATGCTAAAAAGAGCTGCAAAATCCGAAGAACGTTGATGTATCCTCAGCGATTCGGGTTGATGAATTTGGAACATCTTGGAACACTCCACCCTTGATTAGAAGCCTCTGGTGATCTGTGAACTTTCGGGATAGCACCGTTCTAAAACCGTTAACAGAATTTAGACAGGTTTAGAAGAGACACCGTGATTTACCGGCACCAAAGCTGAATCATTCAGAGCTTCGACGAGTTTATATGCACTAATTGTAAAATGAACAAGGCAACATCGTCTCAGATGCAAAATAATACAATATGGAGTTTCATGAAGGATGTACAATCCAAAGAAGAAATCCCATAGTGTTTTATTGGAATCGAATTCTGAAATTGGTTGCTCACTCCATCACAAACCACCAACCTATGGTGCCGAAATTCTCAACATGTTGTTGAAGCTCTGGTGAAAATTTGAAATGCTAAAGGATGGAATCCGTCCATATTACCTTCAGAATAGGCTACCCAGAGTTCCTCAAATTTCCAAGGCTCAATTTTGAAGAACCTTTTACAAAAACTGCGATGATGTAGAAGAACTTCGCCTTTGATCGAATGAAATCCCACTCCAAATCCTAGTGAAATGGCTCAAAAACATTACATGCAATTTGATCCGAGAAGTTCTCGCACATTAGAACCCACAGCCAAACCCAGCGTAATCAGTTCCCGGATAATCCTGATGCAGCCTGTAAATTATCAAATTAATCAAACACAAAAGAACTTAACTTTAAAAATCTGAAATTTTATTTTGCTTCAATAAAATGCAAGTAGAAGAAGGCTCGCTAAATTCCCATTGGATAAGGCAACCTCGTAAAATCAAAAATTCTAAATCCAGGTGAGTAGCTTCATAAACTGATTTTGAAGATGGCTCAAGAATCTTTTTCAAAGCGGCCAAAACCCCTCTCAAATCCTAAGGAACTCCATTTAAAAATTCCAGTACATTTTTTCTACCAGTCGAGGAATTCCAAATTAAACAAAGTAGATGGGCCTCCCAATCAAATGATTTGAATCAAAACAAGAAATCCGTGAGGCCCTTAATGATGACAATGGGGATTAAATTTATCCTGACGGAAGATAAGGCAAACCTTAGTCTATTCATTTCTATCATGCAAACATGCAACGAATGTATCATGAAGAGAGTGTTGATCCATGTGAATAAATCTGAGAAAACCTAATTCTATTTTAATCGAATGACTGGCTTGGTGCTACTTATTTCTTTGACATCAGTGCCATTTCAAGCAGCTATGAATTAGTTCAATTTTGTTATTTGTTCGATACTTCTTTTTTTAGCTGCAAGGTATTTTATATATTTGACATTTAT
Organism: Isoetes taiwanensis; assembly: GCA_021234155.1. Classification (NCBI taxonomy): domain Eukaryota; kingdom Viridiplantae; phylum Streptophyta; class Lycopodiopsida; order Isoetales; family Isoetaceae; genus Isoetes; species Isoetes taiwanensis. The sequence continues at coordinate 964,373 of JAJEKV010000002.1, read as the reverse complement.
GGTCCAAATATCCTTGGTCGAGCAAGACCCCTCATTGTCGGGATATGGTGTTTGAATTTAAACCTACCAAGAGGAAATCACATAAAATCAGCCTATAACAAAGCATCGGCACTTTGAAGTTGGAACCCCTCGACCTCTTGGTTTCAAGTACCATGGGTACCCATCGGGTTTCCTTACTGGAAAAGATTTGGGGAGTTTTACCACAACCCTTCTGCATGAAGAATATGGAAAGGGTCCTCCCTTTAAGCTTTTCCACAGCAGATGAGCTGCCTCTGGGCCCACATGTTTCTGTAAATACTAGTTTCCCAAAAAGACCTTCAGATATTATTAATTCTGCTTTTCTACAATCTTCCTAGCTGGGTCCTAGGCTAAGAATAAGCTGGGTGGTGCCCCATATCTCACGTGCTAGAATCGGGAGCCCTATGACCTCCATGAAGATCCCTCCTGGATGAAAAGCCCTAGTTGAACTCCCAAATTCAAGCCTCAAAATAGCCACATTTAACCAACCTCCTTTGGCTAAACCCATATAAGTCATGTCTACATATTGTAACCCTCCCATTTTCTTAACCTGCATTGTTTCATCACTATGTTAACAAGATTTTGAGTATTTCTCTCAGTTTGAGATCACTGAAATGTCTTAAATCCCATCAAAGATATATTAGCTCCTTACCAAGGTAAGCTACAGAGCTTAATTAAAGTGAGACGCTTTGAACAGCAATGGTGTTTAGCTGCCATAGTTCCCTCAGGACATCTCAGCAAAAAGGTGGTGTCCTCATCAAGTCAATCCAAAGTCCTGTAATTAACTCACTCCTAGTGATGCCTGTAACAATGCCCACTTGTTTCTGAAGGGCACACAAACTGAGACCAAGGCCCACCAAGTGCACTTCAACACAGCTGTTGACTGCAACTTTCTAAATAGTGTGTAGATGGAGTTTCAAAAAAACTCCTAGTGTAAAAAATTTATATGCCTCTTATTTTTCTTCTAGTAAGCACATATAAAGCCGATAGTAAATGAAAAGTCCTTTTCCTCTAAACAATGGGAGTGGGAAAAACCTTCCATGAAATTAATTCATAGCTTCCTATGAAGGAATTTGTAATTGGAATACATTCTCTGTGTTTCCAGTTAAGTTTCCATCCTGCCTACATTCATCTGAACCTTAGAGCCAGGTCACCTATTTTCTCAATCTCCCTTCCAGATTATTCATATCAGTCTCCAATGCTTAATTCAACCTAACCTGATGCAAATCCTAGTTTGCAGGAGGGTTCCTCCCTCTGGAGATGGTCCCATTCTTGATGGGGAGTGATTCCTCTAAACTTGGCCCATGAAGCTCCATCTGGGCTTACTCCCAAACCCAAAGAGTATGTGAAAACACCCATTAGTAAGAAGTCACTTAATCCCCAAGCTCCCAATCTAATTCACTAAAAACAATTACCTCTTGAGGGAGAATTTGGGAAGCTTATTTGAGGGCCCAGATTCAACCCACTCAGCTTCTAGAATCACTCTAGTCCATACAGTCCCCACCTATCAACTCTGGAATTGACTACTTATGATGATATTGAAATTCTCATTGACTGATCCCAATTCTATCAAGTTCCGAGCTGATTTACTAATTTTGGGCTAGACATGGAAAAAAAGTGGTTAAAAAAGATGGGAATGAGGAGAAGATACATCAAAGCATTTTCAGCCTGAGTAAGATTTGTTGCTACTTGCTATCAAGGTATTTAAATGCTGTTTGATTAGTAACACTGATTTCCTTGGATGGAATATCTTCTTTAACCAGATTTCAAGAATATTTTTTGTTAGCTGTTTAGGCTGCATTTTCATCTCTTCATTCTTTAGGTTTCTATATTGGGGCTTTCCTCATTCTTTTACAATATTCAACATCATAAAAAAACTTTATCCACAAAATACTGCTCCAATTTCTATACATAGAGAGGCTTTTACAGTCAGAGTAGTGCTTAGCTTAGTGTATCAGAACCATTCACAGGAAGATAGGGGTTTGAGCTATTTAAAGAATTTATGTGCTGGATGGGTAATTTGGAGCCTTCAAATGACTCAGTATTCATCGTCTCCATTCATACCAAATGACTTCATGAGTTTATCCCAGTTTTGGCTATTTTAGTTCCCAACGCCCAGCTCTTCTTGTTGATTGTGTTTTAAATTTTATTAGGATCATTTTCTGCTGCATCACTATTTAGATTGCACCCACTGTGCTTTGAAATGAAGCAACCATAAGACTCTAGCTTGATGCTATTTCATCCTTGGATAGATTACTTGAGGCTCTGTGATGCAAGAAACATTCACCTTCTAAATCCGAAGGAGCTTACATGTTGATCACCACATGTCATTGAGGGACCCATTGAGATGAAGATGCATGTGTACATGTTTGGAATGGAAGAACATGTCCGAATAATTCTCCTTCCAAATTGCCAAAACTTATTAGCACCCCAAATTTTCTTTGTTTTATCGGGAGTGCAAGTTAAAACAAAGCAACAATAAAACCTAGGTAGTGGTTTTGGAAGATCCCAACAAATCTTGTCTCAACCCTAGATGAATTTGGGGTGCTTATACATGTTATGAGTGATCTTTCCACCTAGAATCTGAATTTTGTTATTTCTGAAAACATACTTAGGATATATGTCTTGAGATTTATGTCATAATCATTAATCTCAAGTCTTTCAATCAGAAACCATATATTGGGTTCAAGCCCCTTTTCCTTCAAGTATTTGGTAACAACTGCTTCTACATTGGACTAGATCATTTTTGATCCTTTCGGTTTTTTGATATCACCAAATCAATTTTAATTATACTTTCTGTAGTGGAAGCCATGTCATCTACCTGCATCAGCAAATTTCAGGCAAAAAATGTGGGCTTTGAGTTTCTAGATTTTCTAGTATCTATTTCATTTAAATCCTTACCTGAATGGAATCCATCCTAACCAAATCTATTCTGTTTCTTTCTGTCCCAGAAAAATAAAAAGAAAATCTATTCTTCCATGCTTTGGAGTCTGAAAGAGTAATTAGTTCATAGTGTTCAAAGGATGGCAATAGCTTTGCTCATCTCCTGAAATAAATTGGACTGAAGCAGAGAGTCTTTGGAAGTGCTTCTGCCTCAGTTTTAGGGAAAGGTGGCTCTAAAGTCCCTACACTCCAAGACTGCATTCCAGTTTGAATCCCATATGATAGGGCCTCCAAACCAAAACCCTAGGAGCTGCTGGGTCTCGGGAAGTGCTCTACTTTGGGTGCAGCCTGGGTCTTTGCACTGGAACATGCCATGAAGTTTCCAGCTTGAGAATATGTGTATGGCAACCTATTTTGAAATGGATCTGGATCCTGTCCTCCCTGCTGCTGTAAAGCAATTTGAAGTTTGAATGACGCTGCAATGAGCGCTACTTGAGCAAATCCTGTATACCATGTATGAAATCAATTCTCTGGGATTATTTGTCAGCTTGGCTCCTGGCACCACCATACAGCCAATTTTCTGAATTCTGGAGAAGGGTTTGAGATCAAAGAGTTAGGAATGAGATTCTGAACCCTGCAGCTTTGTTGTTGGACACCTAGCCTGCAATTCTTCCAAAGTCAAATAAGGAGGAATCTCGTGTTTCCTCCTCACCTCAAAGCATGCAGAGTCCTGACCTCAAGAGGCAAGCCCCAAAAGGGCTCCTGTATGGTAGCCTCTTCGGCAAGGTTCTTGGGGCTCCATTTTTCAATGGATCATGTTCCCTAGAGTCTAGTCTCCTCTATTCTGACTCCACAACCTCCCTTCCAAGGGCCCTGGCCTTGAGCGGAAAAAAAATCCAGACCAGTCCCGAGAATTCTATCAAACCCTAAGCATCTAGGGCTAACAACGGTACAAACCACATTTCATGTTTGGCATTGACTGAGGCTCTAGAATGGCTGGCTCCACTGGCCATGCATCTTCAGAATTCCGTTGAAAGCATCTTAGGAGTTCCCAAGATGATACCCATTTCTTAAAAGAAAGAAACATTTCTGGGGTTTCACATGCAGTGAGTAACAATGTGGCTTAACTTGAGCCAGCTCTGGCAACTCAGACCTGTTGAAAAGAACTGCTGAACCATGCTAGCCTTTAAAGTGTTTGATAGCCAAACTATTTCACTTTTTCCACCCATTCTATCTTGACTTTGCAGCTGAATCTAAAGAGGCATGGGCGCACAACATGCAACTGAACTGGGTGCTACCTGAGTGCTGA